>JABFEA020000021.1:20314847-20324930 GCA_019775915.2 Cyphomyrus plagiostoma | reverse complement strand
ATCCCAGATATTTTACTGACTTGATGCTATACTCTGACTAAAAAGTGTTCCTTTAATTTTTTTGAGCAGTGTATTTATGTGTGGGGTCTAAGTACAGGTTATTCTCAGTTGCTTTCCTGCCATTTCTGTTCCATGGACCTGCCGAAGTGGCTCTCTCCCTCTTCATTCTGTACATCATACTGGGCTCCAGCACTAACACTACCTGTACCCGAACCTCACAGCAGGCTGCAGTTCCACCTGGGTGACATCTAAAGGCCAGTTCGCCAAGTAACGATTTTCCTCCCTCTGTGCTCAGTCCCAAAGGGCAAAGATGGCTTCACCCATGGCACTTGGGAGCGAAGGCCGGCATCCTGGAATCAGAACCTCAGGGATCACTCACTTCACACTGCGCCCTGAAGAGGCCTTATCGTTAGTGAATGTGTCAAGGCCAGAGCCGTGCCGGCAGGGACACATATATGCCCTGCAGGAGGCTACAGAGGCTCGATGTGAAATTCATCACCTTGTGCCGACGGAAACTTGGAGGCTGGTTCAGTGCGGGGCTGCCGGGACCTGGTGGCGAGCCAGAGGGCCCAGGGAACAAAAGCGAATGCAACCACGGTTGTTAATCTCAGGACCCGACTGCACACCGTGGGGCAATAACACATTAACCTATAAAGTCAGATCATGGAAATTTTCATGTGTGCTTGAGCGCAAAATACGTAGCACCAGTGGCCGTCCCTTTATGGCCACCCAGGGCAGAACTTTTCCAAAAAAGACCTCAAGAGCAGAGTGAGAGGTTCAACATCAAGCTATCTGCTAGTTTTCAGGCACAAGAACTGAGGGCAGATGTTAAATCTACATCTATACACATCCACCCTAAGATCCAGGGCACGGTAAACAGACCCAAAGGCTCATGACAAATGACAGATGATCAGAATGATCACATGCATGCTGAGAGATATCATGGTGGCGCAGAAAGTAGAGATGTCTCCTTATGTTCCAACCCCCACCCTTTAAAGACACACAGTTCAAGTAGACTGCCTTAATCTGAGTCAACGCATCATGTACCTTGAGATAAATGTAATCAAAATGAGACCGATGACTGCTAATATTTGTGGAATATTTGTATGGCCTGGAATTCTGCAGAACTGTAGCCCTAGTGATTTACTTAACTTGTGATCTTTAGACTCCAACTTGCTATACAATTGCAGTAGTCTGATTTGGCCTCTACGCTAATATTTACATCTAATTAGCAGTATCGGGATTTTGAACTGGCAATCTTCCACTCACCAACACAGCACCCTAAAATGCTGAGCCACCCCCCAAAAATAAACTAATCATGCATTAAAAGTGTAGTGTTTGTTTCACTGTGTTCAAGGAAGATTTAGAGATGATGCATGAAGCTGTTTACTACCTTAAACTTTTATGTTAGGAATGGAACTCAAACTAAGGCCCCCAGGACAAACTACACCCTCAATACAGCACCTCAGACCACGCATTTAGCCATTAATGTAGGACACGAAACTGATGGGAACATAAATCTTCATTACTAGAGACACTGCTGGTCGCGTGGTCAGGAACCCAACGGCTATAAGTGCCAGCTTAATTAGCCACATCTCTGGGGTTCGAGTCGTTAAGATTAAGTAGCATCCAGTTTAAACAACTACTCTGGAATTTAACACTTTCAGGTCCAGGTTGTGCGTATAAAATGCGCCCGATGAAGCTAATTTATAGCATTTTTTTTCTGCGGTTCCTAGACACAGACACTGCTGAGTCAGTGGGAGATTCTTCTTAGCGGCAACAAATACTCTTTTCAGAGCATGATTGCCAGCTGTAGCCAACAGCAACAAGTTCAAACATGCATTTCTCAAATGTAATTTTCTGCACCGTGATAAATATGGAAAATAACCGCCACACACAGAAATAAGTGTATGCATACCCCAAAAAAAAGAAACAACGAAAAAGAGCAACTTCTATAACAGCCATTGTACAGTTTGTTTTAGCTAAAATAAACATCTTTTCATAATGGAAAAATATAGCATAAAATTGTTTTTTAGATGTTTCTTTAACAAATTCTATTTTGTGAGTCCATTAAGATCCATTAAGATTCAAGAATCAAGACTAAGATATACTACACACATTAGGACTTACAACAGCCTCATCAGTGCAGTTTTGAAAATGCAGATTAAAACAGTTACCATCAGTTATCACTCCAAAATACATCATTAGTGTATCTTTCCTGAACATGTCTTTCTATTAATCCCGAAAACTCAGAAATGGTTAACTACTAAGAAGGTTTTGTGTAACGAAGTCCTAGGTGACCTTGACTCAAGTGAAACAGTATCAGTGAGTGATCACTGAATAATAATTCTGAGAAGATCTATTCAAAGAAAAAAAATCACATTAAAACAGACCAAACAAGTGATTTTATGCATAAGGAGCATGCTGGTGTCTAACACACAGTTCATTGTGAGGGCTGGATCACCTGGACTTTGCAAATCAAACAGTACTGTGAAACAAGTCCAGCTCCCTACGGCAATCTGATGCAAATTATAATCTAAAGAAATCTTTGACGCTTATAAACAACTTCCATAAAATTTTTTAAAATTAAGACTCAAGTGCCATTCATCCTCTGCCCGCAAGTATGATTTGGGAAAAAAAAGGCCATTGAACTGAGATGGGGAGGAAACGGAACGCTGTAGTACAGCGGTCGCTGTGCCATTTTTAAGGCCCCTTTCTGCTGCACAAAGTCAGAACATGTCTCCCAAAGCAGAGAAGAATGTGCCCTGCCTTCGTGTGCGAGTCCGTGTGTCTCTGCTCTCCGTCTTCTACGCCCGAGTCCGTGTGTCTCTGCTCTCCGTCTTCTACGCCCGAGTCCGTGTGTCTCTGCTCTCCGTCTTCTACGCCCGAGTCCGTGTGTCTCTGCTCTCCGTCTTCTACCCCCGAGTCCGTGTGTCTCTGCTCTCAGTCTTCTACCCCCGAGTCCGTGTGTCTCTGCTCTCAGTCTTCTACCCCCGAGTCCGTCAGCACATTCCAATCCCATTGTTGGCAAAGTGATCTGACAATTGGACCCTAATCTTCAATTGCTCCAGGGACTGGCTGTTTAAGAGGATAGTTGCAGGCTCAGGTCCCAGGAGAGACCCTTCTGTTAAGCAAAATACTTAACATAATTTGCATATTAGAATTCACCTAGCAAGATAAGTGAAGCTGGGTAGGTTTTGTCTTGCCATCCATATGCAGCTATACAGTGACACAAAATAACATTTTCTCTGGACTGTGGTGCGACAGACAGATAGCAGTGACTGGGGGCAGGTTTTCACAAGGCTTAACATGCAAAACAAACGACAGTGTGAAACAGGGGGGCTGGACACAAGGGTTTATACAAGTAACATAGCAGCATAAAGGGGTAGGATAATATTAAATGAGTAATGTGTCAAAACTTGAAAGCCATGTCATTTGGCTTTGGCTTGCTGAGCAGGTTAGCGTGTCGATCACGGCACTTTAACGGGCGCTGCATCTGTCAGGGACGACATGCTACAAGAAACACTGGCAATTCTCCCTCAGGCATGAGACTGAGCCACATCCTCCTTCTGCAGCTCCTTTCAACTGTAATTTTGCAATCCACTGAATACTGGACTTGAAATGTTACATAAACGCGGGACAATGTGTGGCTCAGCAGATGAAGATGCTGTGCCTATGATTGGAAAATTGTCAGTTCAAATCCCAGGACTAGCATAGTGCCTTTACCAATGGGCCCCTGTCCATGACAATTAGTCCCCAGTTCCTCCAGGTACTGTATGACCCTGCTTTCTCAAATGTATCATATGTTCTGATGTAGATGTGCATGTATAATTGCTGTGGGGAGAGAGCTAAGGAATGCTATAGACCAAGAGCCCCCCCTTATGCAGAAATCCATCCATCTGTGGGTAGTACAGGTGGTACAGCCTGGATGGGACGGCAGTCCATCATTGGACGCACGCAACAGGCAACTTAGGGTCAGACTGTTTTTGGATTCTGGGCAGAGAAAATGAGAACTACAGACACAAATGCATCGCTGAGGTGGCGTTGGAACTTCCAACCTCAGATGTGTGAAGTTAAGCACTTTCCCAGCAAGCCTCAGTGCGGGTGATATAGTTATGGGCTGGGGGGGGGGGGCAATTTCTTGCAGTTTCCTTCTGCTTTATTTATCATGATTGCAGGGCTTCTTCTATTGCTGGGTCAGTGTTGACCAAGAATCTCATTCTGAAAAGAAACAACTTGCCAGGGGCACCTATTGAACAGCCACCCCCCCCCACCTAGCAATTGGCCCATTGCTTCACATGACAGGAAAGAACAAGAGGAAAAGGGTGAAGCCCTTGGTTACAGGCTGAGTGAACCATGACTGCTAAAGACGGAACTGTATCATTCCCATCTAATCAAAGCTGGTTAAAAAAAGAGAGAGAGAGAGAGAGAGAGAGAGAGAGAGAGCTGCAGCTGGTATGTTCCGGGCTAGAGCCGATGGCATTATCGGCAAGCTCGCAGCTATGCCAGTTACCCGTGCAAAAGCCGGAGGTAGGAAACACACAGGCTTTTTAATAATGCCAGGTTTATAAATGCGGCAGACAGAGATGGAACAGGCCAAATGGAAAGTTACAACAGGCTGGAATGTTTTTAGGAGGACGTTTCCTACGCCGAGGACAAATCTGGGCCTGCTGCTGCACTGCGGCTGCATTCACGCCGTGGTTCGGGTGTATCGCGCCGCTCCATCTGCGTGGGAAGTCAAACAGAAGCAGCAGGTCCGCGACTCCGCCCCAGCGGCAACGAGACACTCCACCGTCAACCTTCCCAGCATGTAAATAAAGCGCTGAAGTGCCCCTGAGCAAACAGCATGATATGCTGCAATCTGCCAGGCTCAAATACAACAATGTGAAACTAAGCTTTATTTGCCTTTCATATGAGTACAAGAACAGGCACACTGGGATGTGCATTTCCACATATCACATGTTCTCGTTTTTTGTAAGGCAAGCATACTTAGCGACAGGTGGAAGCGCTACGCTTGACCCCCCATCTATCTGGCACTATGCAGAATTTTTTTGGGGGTGTGTGTGTGTGTGTGTGTGTGTGTGGTTAGGGCCCAAAAGAGATGTGGCTATTCTGCCAACCCAGGGATTCTAACCAATGAACTTCTGGTTGCACAGCTATTGCACTGAGCTACACACCAGCCCACCGGATAAAATGGGGAACAACTTTCCTGGAAAAAATAACAGTGATCACGTCTATAGCAATACAGGGATCAGCATAATGGATTCTTCATTGTACTATGTCATGAAAGGGCCTTTTAATAAAACATACAATAATACATAATTAAACCGGAATGACCCCTATTAAACGGACCTGAGCCAAATGCTTTTGTGCCAGAAGAGCAAGTAGAGGTCCCTGGGGTTTTGGGGGACAAAGGGTATCATAACATGTAATAATGCAGTGGAGCTTTTAGCCAAGGACTGTCTAGGAAATCAGCTCTTCCTCTCCCTCTTCCTGCCGGTCCCCCAGCATTCGTGTCATTTGCTGCATGTTGAAAAGTTAATTGCTCCTTGACAAAGGAGATAAAACAGCGTTCGTGGAAAGAATGGGCCGATGATTGGCCCGGATGAAAGGTGCACAAAGTGCGAGACAACAAGGCAGGATCCAGCCAGCCGCTCACATTCCCACTCTGCACTGCGTTATCAGATAACAGGTAGACACATCCCCCCCCGGCTCCAGCACACCCCCCGGACCCCACACCCCGGGGAACAGACACACAGAAATAGATAGCTGGAGACTCGCAGGGCCACTGGCACATACCAGTATCCACCATGGGCCAATAAATGTACCATCATGTGACTAAATACCTGGTGTGTCTGCACTTAAAAAACCATTTGGGTTAGATGACTTTCCTGATCTCTGAGGGAAACACGAGTGAAATACACTGATAAACACCCACTGACACGGGACTTGCCTGCAAGGTGTCCATACATGCCACCTCCCCCCTACCCCAGGTCTTTAAGGTTTACCAGACCCTGCCTGCTGCTTCATCAAGATACTAGGCATCACATTAAAGCCACTGCTTCCTAAATGAGATAGAGAGCAGCCAAAAAGCAAATTGAAACAAACGTGTAAAAGAGACACTTCCAACAGCAGGCCACAACTCTTCGGGAGTGCTTTGCGGATCTGTGCTGTTTTCACGCAAGTGACTTAAAGTCTTAAAGTCTTCTGTTCTCACAGGTTGTTTATTTTGTTGGAATTTGTAAAGCACTTACTGGTCGTTCACTAATTTTAATGTGCCTGACGCCTCCTGGAAATAAAAAAACTCAAAAGGTCACATGAAAATCCAGACGACATCCTCCGCATGGCCGTGCTGGCAGCTTCGGCCCAATTGGACAGATGAGACGAGCACTTTCTTTGACTTCCTGCCGCACCTTGTGTACGGTAAGCTCTAAGAGGAAGTAGATGGCCGCCAGGAACAAAATGGAGGCGCTAATCCCGTCAGAGATAAGCTGTCAGACACGGAGACCTTCAGAAAAGTAAAACAAGCACATAAAAGACAATAAAATGAAAAGAAAAAACTAAAGAAACACTTACAGTTCTTCCAAATAGGTGAGATTCTTGAAGACGTTTGCCGGGAGCTCTGTGATGTTGTTCATGCTGATGTCCCTACAAAGCCAGAGATACAGGTGTCAGTGATGAAATGCAGAGTTTAACTGCTGAAGGATCACAACAGACAATAAAGCAAAGCAGCATCTCTCAGGCCAGATCTTGGGGACCCCCAGAAAGTCCACATTTCTGCTCCCACCCGGCTGCCAGCAGACCTGAAACCAGGTATTCGGTGTCCTTGGTTGTGGTCCAGGAGTACTGGGAGGTGGGAGATGGACAGTTTGGGGATCCCCCAGGACTGTGTTTGAGAAACATTGAAAGAAGTAAATATGAATCTTTATTTTTATGTTAGCGGGGGGGTGGGGGTCGTAGTCATCTGCCTGTGTGCGATGTCACCGCTTGCGTGTAACCTCACCTGCCAAATCCCAAAACATGCGACTGGCAGTGAAAGGGACAGGCGTGTAGCTACAGGACAGGTATGCAGGCGAAGCCTGGAGGATCCCTTTGTGACCCACGGGAGGTGAAGGCTAATCAGCAGACAAAAATGCAGGCGGGGGGACAAGCATCTGCTAACCCACTTCCAGGTAAATGTTTACATCTGTCCTGCTCGGCCCTAAGGACCCATGACATGGTGAGGACTGTCTACGGAAGTGCCTGGCCTCAACATTCCTTCCAGTCATTCAGCAAGAGAATATCTGAAGGAGGTAACCTGGGGGGTTAGAATTTATCAAAGCTCAAGGTTCTGATAAATAAAAGGCCTTTCAACGACTCAGCACAGACATCCAATCCAAATTATCAGTAGACCACTCTGAAAGTTTAATCTATGTGGTTATCAGTCAACATGTGCTTAGTCTGAAGGAAAAGGGACAACGTCTCTATGTGAGAAACAAGATAAAAGATTAATGAACAGAAATGTCAGATCTGCACTTTGACATAAAACAAAAGATGCACATTTTCCTCATTTGAATTTATAATGCTAATCTCCTCTCAAATTCCTTTTAAGTACCTGAATTTAAAACTTTTCCCAAGTTCTACGGACATATGTATTAAATGATTGTTCACCAATGCTAAATCCTAAAAAAAACTATCGGGATCAAAATTGGAACTGAATATGAATTTCAGGCAGATTTTAATTCCTACTCCAGTTCCATTTCCTGATTTTGATTGGAATTGATGAATGCATTCCAGAGTAGTCCTACCCTGCTAATAGCACAGCTCATAAAGCAGTTCATAACAGCTCGTAACAGTTTATATAATAGGCTTTTAGAAGTGGTACAACAGCAAGCCTTCAGGGATCTTGTCAGTTCCTTATGGACTGTGTGCCAGTACCACGCGTTTCAGATTCAACACACTGCAAGGCATCATTTCACAATGACTGTGTGTGTGGAGCAACAAATACTTTATACACAAGACTAACCAACACCTTTTACACAATGCAAACAGACACTTATTAGACAATGCTGACACCTTTTACACGATGCTAACTGACACCATTTACGCAATGCTGACAGACACCTTCTACATGACACTTACAGACACCATTGACACAATGTTAACAGACACATTTTACAGAACGCAAACCGACATCTTTTAGACAATGGTAACAGACACGTTTTACACAACGATAGCAGACATTTTGCCATGTGCATGATGACTTAGGAGTTCTCCAAAGAAACACACACACAGTGACTAGCCCAGGCATCAGGCTGTATTGATCCGGACTGGGTTGTTAAACTAGCACCATTGCACTGCTTGACCAAACAGCCCCAACATCCCCATTGCCCAAAGTCCTGTCTGGGGCCAGATCCCTCCCAGGAGCGACCCCTACATACAACAGTTCTAAAATAGCAGGAGATAACGCAAAGCTAACATCCTGCATCGGTTAGCACGCCGAAACGGCTGCCGAATGCGATGTCTTGAATTCTGTCGGGAGGCCCGTCGAAGCGTGACCGCCACGTATGTGGGCTCACATTCCCCCCGGAATCGCGTTACCGCCAGAGCGGGCATGCAGCCCCCGCCATCCGGGGCCCTTTCATCCTCCCGCTATCTTTATTTACAATCCAGGTCCTGCTTGCTATTGAATTACACCGCAGGGTGTTTCAATGGGGCGTCGGAGCCTCTGCTGGCTTGGCGTCTACAGCCCCTATTTGCAGGACGCCTCCGGTGGTCTCTTGGATACATCACACCCAGTTAACGGCACCCTGCTCCTCCCTCATGCCATTCCCATCCCACCCTGGCTGTCTGTTCCGATCCTCTCTAGCAAGGCGGCAGGTGATGGCATGGGGGTGTTGTAAATATCATAAAAGTTCCCCCATTGGCCCCCCATCACAAAGGCTGTGCTTTTGCTGCGGTGCGCAGGTATCCAAGCCCGGTTCTGAAGAGGGCCTACCCTCCACATTTAGATGACTGCTTTAAGATAGCAACTCCAATAAAGAGATCTAGAGTAAGCCTGTCATGAACTGTCCGATTTATGAGCGTGCGCTGCATCTCCCCGTCAAGTCAAAGTCAACTTTATCGTTATTGTGTGCATGCACAACGAAAAGAGGTAGTTAGTATAAGAATCACGCAGTGTAAAAACTGGAGACCTCCACTGGAGGAATATTGGTCGGCGGTCTATATCCGAAGCAGCGAAGACTGCATACCAAGACATATACACTCTTTTATGTCTTGAATTTCTGTGTCCCTCATGATACTGTGAAGAGCTTGTCTTGCAAAGGCCTGAAGGCTTAGATAAAGCTTTAGATGGTGGCTACTAAGTCGGACTAGAGATGTCAAGGAATGAACACTGTGCATTGAGAGACCCTGAGCTGTAGCCTCAGCACTACAAAGTGATGCCTTAATATGGTTCATTTTAGACTTTTAATTAAATAAATAAATGGCAAATCCTTTATTTGCCATTTGCACAAGTACAGATGCACTGGAATTCTTCTCTTGGCCTGCTTCATCTTGCTCTCCATAGCTTGGGGGTAACAGTGCAGGGTTAGCTAACGTGTGGCACTGCTGGAGCTGGGCGTTTAGGGGCTTGTTCCAGGGATCACAGGCGTGTGACTCTTCGGCAGAAGCAAGGACTTGAACTGGTGACCTCCCGGTGACAGACACAGAGACGTAGCCCACTGCGCTGCTCACCGACCACCGTACAAGCATCACGAGCGTGCCGCCTAATCCAACCCCTGCAGCTCACCGCCCCAATCGGGAGCAACAATAGGTGCTGAATCATATACAAATTGAAATTAATTCATCAAATCAACTGACCAAACCGGCCCCAGATAAATCCCAACGGCCAAATTTGTCATTTGGGAATCTGCCATGGCAAGCTACCAAGCCTGAATCAGGAACAAAAAGCCATTTCAGTCAGGATGAAGGACAATGTGAGTACAGTAAGCGAGAGATTCCCATTTGGCATCTGGTAGCATTTCAACCCGCACGTCTGGGCAGACATCTAACAGTCTGCAAACTCCGTCATTTCTAACAAAGCACACAACTCTCTCTATTTCC
>JABFEA020000021.1:20275599-20313661 GCA_019775915.2 Cyphomyrus plagiostoma | reverse complement strand
AAACCTCCAAGAATTAGTTAGACCTGCATGGCTAAGCACAATGGTCACTATCCCTGGTTTAGTTTTTTAAAGGTTCTGCTGAAGATGCAACATCTCCTGCAAAGTGCGGAGGGCGATGGGGCCAGGGGTCTCCCACCCTGCAGCTGCCCCCACACAGAGAAAGAGCCCCTAACTGGCTTCTTTCACCTCTGTTGGCCACAAACAAAAGTGTCATTCACCCTGGGATGGATGAGAATGGAGCAGAGCAACAATGCACCTCTAAATCCCACCTCCTCACCTTTGTTGGGTTAGTTTAGGTTCTGGAAACGGCTTAATTAAGACATCCGCAAAGCACCCCCCCAGCTCCATCACAGCCACCCCAGCTCAGCTCTTTATTTAACATCTCTCCCCCCCCCAGAGCAGAGCACGCAGAGGGCGTCCCTGGTGATGCTTCCCAGTTCACACAAGGCTGTCTCCTTTCCTGCTCAGCTTGAGTGACTCTGCCCTTTTTTTTTTTTTTTTTAAACTGCCAGAAAAAAATGTACGTTTACATGAAGCCTGTACACCTGCCAGTCTCGTTTGTGCTCCCCTCCCATCTGAAGGGCAAAATTACTTGGCTTAGTACTGCTTCTGCACGCAATGACAGGCTTCCACAAGCGGGCCGAAACAAACACTTCCACACGTGAACGTCGGTCTTCGGGGTTGCATCCCCCCCACACCCCACTCCGGAAGTAAAAACTAAAATATATATATAGATATATATTTTTTTTTTAAAATTCAACTTTGTCAAAGGAAAAATTCTTGTCAAAAAAAAAATCCAGTACTGAAGAACCACTCATCCAGAAATCAGCCGTGACAATTTGTTGACGCGTTTCTTCACGACTGCAGATTTTCATAACTCCAGGAAACATGTGGTCATATAATAGCTAATCTAAATTAATTCCCGGTATTTGGGTTCTTGGTAGCTATTACGATTGCAAGGCACTTTTTTATTCACCGTGCGCATGGTCTTGCAGTAAGATCACATTATGACGTTGCATAATTATCCTGCTTAGCGAACAAATACGGCCGGCTGAGGTTTTAAAGAAGTTGCCCCCTTTATATCCCTGGTTATTTGCTGAAGCAATCCGGCATGCAAGATGCTTTTCAAAGGTTAAAAGGCAGCTACAGTAGCAGCATCCGACAGACGGGGACTTCCTGAAGCCCGAGGCTCGCTCTGCACACCACCTGGGTCTGCCAGCTACACTAAGGTAGAGTCTTTTTCTCCGTGTGGAGCGCCCTCGTCGACACCGGGGCCAGGAAGGAGGGGCGTGGCACATCTGTATCCATCATCGCCTGCCCCAATTTGTACTTGGCACACTACAAATTTAGGGGACAGAAAAAGGAATGGATGCTCTATGACACGGTCCAGCAGGGCTGGACACTGACGGTGTGATCTTTCGGGGGGAGAATTTCCTAATTCTTTGGAAAATGACTGGATCCCTCCATCTCCTGTCAAAACACTGCGTCTATCAGTCATGGTTACTCATCCATCTGGAGCTGGATCCTTCAGACAGGCAATTGAAAATTTTAGATTCCTTCGCATTAACTTTGACTGTTTCTTCATCATATGCAATAAATAAAGTCTTCACTGTGAATGAATGACAAAGTATATGATCTATATTCGATGTCGGTTTACATTAAAATGACAAGATCTGAAAAAAAGAAAAAAACATGCCGTAGTTCTCTAGCACAAAAGTATACGAGTTTATTGAAAAAATCTTGAACGACTAGAAATCAGATGAATAAGATCTTAAATTAATGTCAGATGTGTGGAAACAAGTAACATATTTAGAAAAATGTATAAAATAATATAAAATTCATAATAAAAGGCAACAAGTTTGAGAAGACAAAGCTACTCCTCCAGAGTTAAATTACACCTTGGTTGTAAAAACTAGAGTGTAGCATTAACGCTCTAAGCTAAGCTTGGACCTTAAGAAAGAAGCCCAGCTGACTGGCTTGCTGTGACTCGCTGTGTACGCACGTCACTTCGCAGTTGATTTCAGCAGTCAAACCTCATCTTAACATCTCAGAACAGCAGTAAGATGGTCCTTAAGTTCCTTCAGCACAAAATATAAAAATTAATGCCGATGAAATGTTACGGGTCCAGACTGGACCTGCAGGTTTAGCATTCTGCTTTGCCAGGGATCTTAGTGACTCTGCTGCTGTTTTAATAACTTGGGGCCATTAAAATATACAGCTCTACGCGTCTGGTGAAAGTGTAGCCTGGAGAAAGCCCACCAGGAGAGAGGGAGACCATCCACCCGCGCGTCTCACGGGGGTAGCAGAAAAACGCAGTGAAACATGCCGTAGCCCAGCCTTGACTTTGACACGGCACTAAATCATCAGGAGGCCCACTAAGCCCGTGGCCCGTGTTCCTGGCAGCTCCCCCTCGCCCCCGCCCCAGCGGCAGGCCGGCGCCGAGCCTAAGTGGACCCCCTGGAAGGTAATTAACACCTTTGCAGGCGCTAACGGGAACCCTGCCCTCTTCTCTCTCCAGCCTCAGCCCGCCTGTAGCCCCACTGTTCAGACTGGGCCAGAAACCTGGCCTATTCAACATCTTCCTGCTGCCCTCCTACTCCCACCCTGGGACACACCACAAGGGCCAGAAACAGCGACTCACCGGCCCTGGGCTGCAGAAAAGCAGCAAGGGGGCTGCAATTTATTTATTTCACAGATGCTTTTATCAAAAGTACAACTGAGAAAGCAGAGGCAGCCAGTCCCTGGAACACAGGGGTTCAGGGCCTTGTTCAAGGGCCTAATGGTGAAATCACTCTGCTGACCCAAGGATTTAAACCGATGACCTTCTGATGACAGACACAGCATCCTAACCTACGGAGCCGGACATTCGGAGATCGGTTGCCTCCTAGCCAGATATCGGCAGCAACATTGTCCTCCTGGATCCTATTCTAAAGGCTAAATATATTTTGGTCCCAGGCCACAATCAGTGGTGGAAATTTTCACAGTAACCTGCCATGACGTCAGGGACTGTCTGGCACCAGCCAAACCGATTACATCGGGCCCAGACGTCAAACCCAAGCTCATTTTCCTGTGTTGAGAAGGTGCCCAGGACCTGATGAAGTCAGGCTGGAAGTGCATCCTGGGTAAAAATAAAAAAAAATAGAGTAAAGGCCAGAGCCTACAGGTGCTGACTGAAGAGGAAAAGTCAAATTTAGGCATCATTGTGCATGCAAAGTATCACCCATCATTTCCGTAACGGGACCCCTGATTTGCCAATTTGCCTAAAAAGCAAACAAAAAAAGCACTTCTGGGAACTAGTGCTCCGAGTTGCCTGGATACTTCAAACAGAATTTAGAGATCAGTGGTCATTGTTGACATACAACAAAGAAATGTGTCCTCTGTATATATGACGTCGTGACATAGCAGGGGGCAGCTAATTCAGCACCCAGGGGGCAGTACCTTGCTCAGGGTACCTCAATGGTGCCTTGCTGGTCAGGAATTCAAACCTGCAATCTTTCAATTACAAGGGTGCTTCCCTAACCATTAAACCACCACTGCCCACAATAAACGTCAAATAACATGTCAACGGCAGATACACAAATCAGAAATAAATCAACATGTCAATAATAACAATATGCCAGTTAATATGAATTTTGCGCATGTATTTGTTCAAAAAAACGTCCTTCATCAGTCTCTTGGCTTCACACCGGACATTAATTATTAATAATAATAATATCATTAATAATAATGTACATGCAGACACGCATCTTTGATATTGGCAGGGATCAGAACCCTATGCTCAAATTATTTATATGTTAAACAACATAATTTTCTATATCGGGAAAGTCAGGTCATATTATAAGATGAAAAAGAAATGAGAAATAACATTATTAGTAATTTCTGCTGATTTATCAAGTCTTATTGTCTGAGCCTTTATTATAGATGTATATAATGAGATCCACAGCATACCATCATGAATGAGGAACATTTCCTTGAATGCGTAAGCATTGGTTAAGTGAATGCCAAGGTTGCCAGTAGAAACACAAGATGGACCTCCTTTGCTGGACCCGTGCGAAAGGTATCAAAATTAGTCCCGGTTCTGTTTCCTAACTTAACAAATTTTATGCCACGAATGTCACTGACAGCTAGTCCCTTGGCTCAGTACCGTATGTAGCACACCAGCAGGATGTCACACAGAATCCTCCATCGCCAAGGGACGCCTGGGTGTGCGTACAGTTGCCATGGCGACCCCGGCTGAGGAAGACCGTTCCGTGAGATGTCCGAGCAGCATGGCCGGGGGTGAGCCGGAAGGGAGAGGGGCAGATTTACAGAGAGGAAATTGCCATGACAAACAAACCGCAGCCAGTAATTTCAGGAGAAGGGGGGTCCCAGCTACACATTCATTAATCGCGGGGGGGGGGGGGGCAATCAAGCCCCCAAACAAATGTGCAGTCATCGCAAGGCCTGTAATCTGGCCAAAAGGGCAGCACAAAAATGACATCAGATGAGAATATAGTGCAATTGATTCCCAGATAGATGAAATATTCTGCTCACGCGTATTGACAATGCGAACCACAACTGGACATTTTCCATCAATTCTTTGCGCTCGAAAATAAGTCATTTAATATTACTGTATGATAGAAGGAAAGAAGTTCAAGGTACCTACAGAGCAGCTACAAATTTAGCCTACAGTACAAAGGCACTGTGACTCTACAGGATAATATGACTTGAGGCCCACAGAGTTTGAGAACTCGGATCACCATTTCCACAAGAGAAATCTCACAGCTTTGTGTGTTTACCTATTTATATATTGGTCCATCGGAACTTCCCTTTCCGGAAATTTCTGGAATTTTCTGGAGCACTTAGACTTGCCAGGTTTAATGCTTTTCCTGTGAGACTCACGTCGCCTCACGTTTCAGAGGGTCTCGTGGCCGTGAAATGACTTCCTCATTTTGTTTTCCCTTTATCAGTTGCCCTTGTACACTCACTCCAATCTGTCCATCTCTTAACATTAAGCACCCCCCCCTCCGATCTGGAGACCTTCTCGAGACACATGTGACTGGCGTGCAGAACAAGTGTCATTGGGATCTCACTTCCCGAACGGGCGTTAATCCCTACGTGTAAAACCCCTATCAGACACAAGTGATGAGATTTGGGCCCCTCAGCTGTCCCGTGTCTCATTAGACATCCGCCATCCCTGACCTTAACAGCACCCTCTCCGTCCTTGGCGATGGGCTACGGCAGCTGTACACAAATCACCCTAAAGTATTTTAAGGACTCGTACTGGATGTGTCGCATAGCTAGGAGTTAAAAAGGTGTCACAAACGGGCATGTGGCTTAACCATTTGCGGAATGGGAATTCGAGCAAATCCCCCACTCCCCGGTGAGGTTGTGGGGAGGGAGATATGGCGTACCAGCGAGGGAGTGCAATAGTCCTTGCAATTCAAAAAATACGTTTTTTTGGACTAATAATCATAAGATACTCGCACTGAGGGGTGGCTTAGCACGTTAGGATGCAGTGCCTGTGAGTTGTGACACTGGTTCAATGCCGCCACTGGGCCCATGAGCAGGGCCCATATCCCCCAGCTCTAGGGGGCGCTGCACACTGTCAGGGCCGAAGCCAACCACCCGTAAATGATGCGAAGGCAGTACAGGGAAGATGTATAATCCTGTCTGAGGTCATAAGCGGAATCTGAGACTGCTGAGGTAGGAACGCAAGTCGGATTCTGACTGGCAACAGGAAAGAGATCCATGGTTGCAGTTGGACTTGGATAACTACTAAAGCTATAAACCGCATTACACAATGGGGTCAGGTGAGATTATGCAAAGCAGCCAACAGAAAGGTGATGGAAGTTTGGTCTCTTTAATAGGCTGCAATTCTACCTCTACTGTGGCTGCCATTTCAGTCCCCTTCATCCCAGAGACGCTTAGAATCCGTAGCTGTGGGGGCAGCCGCATTCATGGGCATCTGCCTTGTAGTCAACAAGTGAGGAAAAAAATCCAGTAATTAAACAATAACCCTCACGGAAAAAAAAAAACGGATTACCCATAACCAATCAATTCTCCACAGCACAATGGGAGCCGATCAACCATATCATGTTACTAAGGAGTAGGTTTCCTCCAAAGCTGTAGCTCAAATAACATCCTCTGCGTTTCCCTCTGAACGTGCTCGCCGAAATGAGCCAGTATCCGAGGCCATGTGCCGACGCTCTGAGCATCCGGTCTTAGAATTACACCCTAGCGCAAGCATCCAGTGAAACAAAGAAAATTACATATTGCCACCAGCACCTCGAATGAACAGTCTTAAAAAGTCCATATAGACTCCCACGAATGGTATATATTCTAGACCTGGCTGTCAGATGCTTCGATTCTACGCAGCAAGCCTCGAACCCCACAGAGCCGCTAGCTCGCGCACGCGGTTTGGCTGCAAACCGCGTGACCACAGCTGCTTTCCTGTCGGTTTCTCTAACGATCGCCTCGACACGGAGACGGGGTGAGCAGGGAGGTCCGCTGGCAGGCAGGACACCACAAGGCACCATACAGCGGCATTTAACCCCGCGGTATAACCGCTCGATGTGTCCGGTTTCAAAGGTGAGAGTGGCTTATCTGTGATTCTTCGATTCATTTCACATGCTGTTCTGGCAGCGTTCCAGCGTGCCACTCCTCTGAAATAACTCCTACACAAAATAAATGGTAGAATCATAAGTATCAAGGGACATATAAGCAGCAGTCTAATGTATATAACCCTCTTCAGCACGAGCGCTTTTCTGGCTTACGCTGCTGCATTTTTGCAACAAAATCAAACAAATCAGTTTTTAGGGAAGTACGTGAACCTAGCTGTTGCAGCGCATTTACTGAGTATTTCCATTCCCATATAATCCATCAGTAGTCAAGAATTCAAGGATTTTTATAAGTAACTTTGTGTTTCTCTCTTTTGCCTAAAGCACATGCCAGGATTGCTAACCACAAAAGCCATCACAGTATATAATTAACCAACGCATTGCACAATGTCACAGCCAGTCTACTTGTGCAAACTTTTTAACCATGAATATCCCACATCAGTTAGTCCCGGTCAGAAGGTAATGATTAATGAAGAGAGGTCTGGCAGAGCCCAAAAGGAGTGACACACACGCACGCATATGCGTACACACACACCGAGTAGCACCGTAGAGTGTACCAAGTGACAACTGCACAGCTGTCATCTTTTTAGCTTAAGCTAAACACACGTACAAAATAGCCATTAGTAGAATGTAATTTATTTTTAAAAGGCACATTTTAAAAGCACTGCCATTACCTGAGTGTTTGACACAGCTGGTGAAGAGCCAGAGAACAGTCACTGATGAATTTCTTGCTAAAAGGTTCGAGCCTTTTGGCGTAATTGAACATTAGTTTTTACAGTATCACTGATTGCGCAAAGCAAATTTAGATGATTTTAAGCTAGTTCATACATTACGTAAAATAACTCAAAATAAATACTTCATGATACCCAAAATGTGAAATTTTTGAACAAACCATAGGCAAAGCAGCGCAATTCTATAATGTGGAACCGGTTCATCTCCTTATTTCTCTGAACACAGACAAAACAAGGCAGCTACAAAAGATGTACACATCCTCAGAATCCCTCCCTTGCTGTTTAAAACGTTTGACGTTTTATTGATTCTTCTGCTTTTTTTAAATTTTGCTTTGGTGCATAAAAAACTGTCACGCTTGCTAATCCAGCGCAACCAGCCTTGAATTCAAATATCTGCTAACTGAACAATCGTCTGTAATTATACTTGGTAAATTAATATATTATTTCATTTTTTGAAAGGCAGAAGTTGTGGGGGGTGGGGGGTTGAAACGGATTACTGTACCTATACTTTAAACTTCCTCTTCAACTACTGTGATGTCACGTCCAGGTTATGACTGACCACCAGGTATGTCTATTAAATTCGCACACAGCATCAACTGTTTAAAAATCCAAATGCGATTTCAAAAGAAGAAGAAGAAAAAAACTCTAAAACCTAAACAAACAATGACACATGCTGAGGAAATCTGTTACAGACATACGTTATAGACTACTAGGCCTGTATTTGTTAAGGTGTGTATATTTAACATACAAACAGGTTTTGCTTTTGACAAGCTTTTATTTCTAAGCTAAGGAAACGAAATAACGTGAATGCAACGACAGTAGTTAACCACTGCTCCTTATCACTTCTCAAGATTCAACATTGGCTTGAAGTTTCAAGCTTTTGAAGGGGAGCCCAGATAATGTGACAGACATTTGGCCAGATACTTTCACACACTATGGAAAGAGGAAAACCGTTCCCCTTAAGTACATCAACACACACGCGCCTGAGAGGAGCACACTCAGTTCAAAAACTACCAGGGACTTAGGGGACTGTGTGTGTGTGTGTGTGTGTGTGTGTGTGTGTGTGTGTGTGTGTGTGAGAGAGAGAGACAGAGTGAAAGGGAGGGGAACGGGAGTTTGTAATTATTCGTGGGCAACAACGAATTAGTAACCATTTCAGTATTTAAACAGAAATGCATTTTTGCCATATTTGATCCGAATGCCTCAAAATTGAATTATTTACTCCTACAAACTCCAACTTATAGTCATAGGCTACTTAAACATTGCACATTACTACAAAGGGGACTGGACACAGTGCTGACAGCAAGGCAACAGGGACAGCATTAACCTGCGCAGAACGATACTTACAGATAGTAGGTGAAAGCGCTGAGTCGCTCCGGGACGCCGGCCAGCCCCCTCCCGGAGCAGTCAGCGCGCCCGTCCCCGTCGCAGCGGCACCAGGAGGCGCACGCAGCCGGCCCGGGCTGCCCTGGTCCGGCGGTGCCGGCGCACGTCAGAAACCAGCTAGAAAGTAAAATCCCAACGCTCAGCCGGCACATTTTCTGTCTAGACACGCACTTCGGGATCAGATCGGGCCCTTGGTTGCCTATTAAAGAGACCGATTGTCTTTATTGTAAAAGATAAACCCCCTCGCAGGTTAAATCATTTATATCGTTCGGTGTTAGACGGGAAAATCCGTCGGTCCGATCACTGAGTTAGTCGCGCATTCCCTGGGAAATAATTTTTTTTTCTAGTTTCTTTATGTTTTCTACAAGGCGAAAAATCATGCATAGTCTTTATCTCGGTCTTCTCCGATGTTTCCAAAAAGAGACTTTTTAAAAATGCCGTATTCCCGCTCGGAATAAACGATTTCGCCCGTCTGCGTTTATTCCTCATAGAGCGCAAAGGTCCGTACGGGGTCCGCAAAAGCGCCCCAGTAAACAGATCAACACCTTCGGCTTTTTTACGCTTTCGCGGTCCCATTAACACAGGGAAACTGGTTCGTCATGCATTTCCACCCCCTGTGCAAGCCGACAAGTGTGTAATGGTAAAAGAGCAAAGCGACGAAACGCGGCTCGAGGTTTCCAGTCCTGCCTTTCTCTCTCTTTCTCTCTCTCTCTCTCTCTCTCCCACTCCCCCCATCGGATGCGTCCCCCTGCAGAAGGCAGTCAGCTGTCAGCCATTCCCCCGCGTTTCCTCCTCTCGATCCCCCGGTACCAGCGTTACAAACTCTGCTGATCTCTCCCACTGAAACGCCTGCGGGGCAGCGAACGAGGCGACCTGCTGAATATGCTAATGATAATACAAAAAAACTACCTACATATTAATGACCCGCTGACGTCAGGCGCCGAGCAAAAATGGCTGTGTAGCCACCGGGAGCTGGGTCAGCCAGGGAAGTCATATGAGGGGTCACTGCTGCTTTTGACATGGGGTTTGGCATCTTTACTGGAGGCAGCTGGTGCAAAACTCCTTTCACCTCTGCCTCCCCACAATATACAATGATGGCAATTGTTTAAAATTTGAAAGGAAATGTGATTTTGCCTTCGAGTTAACAGGCACCCCTCTGTGGGACCTCCTCATAAACCAACTCCTTTGAATCTGGGCGTCCCTGATGCCTTATTCCCCGAATATTCAAAATCATGGTCCTCAAGGGCAGATCGCTGCTGATTTTCCAGCTTTCCTCTACCTGTCAGCCAGGTGTGAAGCTTCTGGCCAGTCACAATCGGTAGGTATTAAACTAACTATCTGGGAAGACTGAGCACAAGGGCTGGATTTAGAATTGAGGGCGAGATTTGAAGAGCCCTGACCTATTCAATGACCCTGCGTCACCATCGATGTGCGGCTGCACGGTATTTATACTGAAACAAGAGGGAAGCCATCTACAGTAGAATACAGTTTTAATCTGACAGGTATTTGACCAATCAGGGGATGTTAAGTACTTTTAGATTACAGCTTTTACCAGTTTACCCAAAACTGAGAAACTACATGGTTTAGCAGTGCTTTTCAAAGGCAATAGAGCAGAGCAACAAGAGCACCCAGCAACTCAAATATTAATGTGAAAATTACTTCTCCTACCTGCCACTGCTGTTCCAGCCAATATTTTAGAATGAACCTGTCAAGCTGGTTGTTCATCATTATGTCATAGAACTGAATGTTAGCTGCCCTTCTAAATTACCAACGGGTGTCGTCCCAACCACAATCCTGGTCTAGATGAAGGATTTTGAAAATGGATGGATAGAGATGGCACCCATATGGAGGGGGTAGTGCAAGGTCAGAAGACATCGCGATTTCCATTATAACAGGACGTCAGACATAACAACATATAAACATGAACCAACTAGGACAAAATTAAAGTAAAAGGGGAAACAAAAAAATACCTAAAGACACACAAACGTCTCCAAACTCAAGCTGGATATGCAAACCAGCTACAGTGTCACAGCCGACATCGTCCACCAGAGCTTGACACTCCGCACCCCCAGGATGCCCCCATCTTTGGCCTCTGGAAGTGTTGCTATGCTGGGGAGGAGGACCGTGATCCACAGTAGATGGAGCAAACTCTCACCCTAGTGAAGCACAATCGCTATGGAGGTATGAAGGTCCGTCCCTGTGATTGCAGGGGTGTTGGATATAGACAAGCCAACTTGCTTAATGCTGATGTCCCCACAGTGAGCGGATGGTGCCATCTTCCCATCATGAATACCACCTCTCCCTCACCCTCATTCACCTGAGCAGGACGGGTGTACACCTTTGCCATCGGGACAGAAGCCCCCAACTCCGTCACACTTAGCCAGTGTCTTGTTGAATGTGATGGGTTCAACCAGGCTGATGTGTTGCTGCAGTCACACCAGAGTGAGTCACTGCAAGAAGGTTTGAAGGGTCAGATTGTCTGGGGCAGCCTGGGGATAACTGGGTTGGGCCAGGTCCCTCAGCTGCAGTGATCAGCTACGGTACTGTTCCTCCCAAGTGATGTCAGCACTGCAGTTGGGCAAGCAAACAGTGCCAGAGGTGGTAGTGAAACACCGTTCTGCCTGGACAAAGCTTCGCCTCACTGTCTCCAGTCTTGGACAGTTTACAGACAGCTGGAGCATCGCTGGTCACTCTGGCACAGTGGTCAGGGTGTAGGCAGACATGCTCTTCATATATCAGGATGGTAGAACTTGCATCATGCCACCGTAGCACCTTCGTTAAAGCTGTGCTCTGTCATCCATCCATCCATCCATCCATCTTCTATTCCCACTTGTCTTATTCAGGGTCCTAAGAACATAAGAAATTTACAAATGAGAGGAGGCCATTTGGCCCATCAAACTCGTTTGGGGAAAAACCAATAGCTCAGAGTTGTTAAAATCATATCTAGCTCAGATTTAAAGGTAGTTTAAAGTTTTAGCTTCTACTACACTAACAGGAATACTATTCCATACTCAAAGAAGTGGTTTCTCAAACCCAGTTTAAAATGTTCTCTCGCTAATTTCCACCTATGAGAATGAGTTCTTGTATTAGATATAATACTGAAGTGACTATTTGGTTGAAGAGCATCTAGACCTGTTAGAATCTTATATACCTGGATCATGTCCCCCCTTAGTCTCCTTTGCTCGAAGCTGAACAGATTCAGCTCAGCTAACCTCTCCTCATAAGACATTCCTCTAAGTCAGGGGTGTCAAACTCCTGTCCTGGGGGGCCGGAGCCCTACACATTTTTGGTTTTCCCTTCATTTAAGAAACTTGATTCACCTCCTTGTGCTAATTACCACACAGCTCTTGAGCTGAATCATTTGTGGTGGAACAGGGAAAGAACTAAGCTACACAGGGCTCTAGCCCCCCAGGACTGCAGTTTGACACCCCTGCTCTAAGACCAGGAATCATTCTTGTAGCCCTACATTGACCCCTTTCTGAGGCAGCAATGTCCTGAAAGCTACAGGCACAAGGCGTGGAATAACTCAGGATGAGCCACCAACCCATTGCCTGGCACAGTCACACGCCATAAACTCACACACACACTTCCGGGCAATTTGTTCACATGTTTTTGGATCGTGGGGGATAATCTGAGTACCCAGAGGAAACCCCACGATGACATGGGGAGAACACACACATGGAACCATGGCTGAAACTTGAAACTTAGTCTCCGATGTATGAGGCAACAGTGTTACCCACTGCACCACCATGTGCTCTGTCAGCAAAGGCTTATTCTCTGTTCATTTTCAAAACCTTTTGTTTGTGAATATTGAGTACTTAAATATTTATTGCCTGTCACTTGTCATGTTAGCTGAATTCAGTTGTACTTTTTCATTATAATGTTTAGTCAAAAATGAATACTGTATTGTTGCTAAATACTGTTGATTTAATATAATATTCAATAGAATACCCTGCCAGTTACATTTACACTAATGCATAGCCCAGTAATGGCAGGATGCTTACAAGGTTACTTAGTCACCAGAGCGCTACGGGGTTCCAGGTTCGAAGCCGACCCTTGCTGTATTTAGCTGAAGTTCACAGATTTTCATCTAGTCTGCATGGGATTCCTGCCTTGTAATGCACCTGTGAATGTGTAGCAACAACTGGTACTTGGCATATAAATATAAATGACTCTAGAAAACCACTATCTAACTGGTTAAATCAGTGTTACCCAATCCAGTCCTAGGGGACCCACAATCAGTCTATGTGGACTGTCTAGCAGGGAGCTTGGAGGGAGCTAAAATATGGACTGACTGTGGATTCCCAAGGACTGGACTGGGAAATATTGGGCTAAATGATTAATGATAATATATAGATTAAGGAATTGATTGTTCATTAATTAACTAATGTAATATGTAATATACTCACCAAACACATTTAGTAAAATCTATAAAGCTATATGTTTCAGTACCTAATAGCTACTTAATCTATATTGCCAAGTCAATATGAAGTTCACAAAACTTATTTTTCTTTAAAGAAAAAATAAACTTTTATATTACATCCTTATTTCTGAAAGAATTAAGATTTTAAAATACTTCTTGCTCAGTAATTTGTGCACCTATGTTTTTTTGTGTCCAGTCATACCAGCACAATAATACTATCACTACTGTTTTTCACTTTGCTTATTTAAAGCAGACAGGATGAAAGTAATTTGGTACAAAAGGACAACCTTTTTACAATTTTTACGTCTGTCATGGAGAGGTATACAAAAAGGTTTCATACTGCAAAGTGGTCAAAAATTTCAACTAACAGGTTTGGAAATATTTTTTTTTATCCTAAATCTACCATTGTGAGATCAATACTTTCATTTTACAAGCTGCTAAAAACGGTACATAGTAGAATTAAATAATAATTATTAACTGTAACAAAGAAAATATCCAACCTGTATAAAGTTTTCCTTTCAGACAACAGTGACATTTAAAGCCAGGACCAAAACTAATAACCTGGCATTTAAATACTGACAACAGATTGAAAACAAAATGTCAACGAATATTATTTTTATATAAATATCATTCTCATAAATTTAGTCAGCGTCAGGTAAAAATGAACTTGTGCTACTTGTTTGGATTGTTTAACAGGAAATTGCACATAAAGAAAATGTCAATACTTAAATTGTTAGTAATAAAATTAAAGTTTTAGCACTATGTCACTGGGTTTTCGGCAAGGCTGTATTTTTAAATACTATCTTCTGAACGACTTTTAGGCGAAGGAAACTTAAATTACAAGTGCTTTTAAACAGTCTTAGGTTGAGGAAACCATCCCAGTTCAGACAGAAAATATTCTACAACGGAGAAACAGCGCCACCGGCTGGCATATTTTAGGTACAACGTTTGCAGGCCACCACTGTCGGATCACTTAAATTTATTTAACGGTAGGTTGAACTGAAACGCACCAGTCTAGTTGAAGTAATGTACTCGGTGTATTTTTTTCTGCCCTGTGAGAGAATAAAAACCTTCTTTTGGTGTCTATCTGAGTTGTGTGTTCTATGTCCTGCTAACTCACGACAAAAAATCTAATAATTAAACTTTTTACCTTCAGTAATAAAGTTTTTAGTTATGTGATTGCTTAGACAGTTTGAAACATGAGAAAAGACAATAATGTCTGGAACTGAAGACTAATTTTTTGAAAGGGAATGGGGGTTTGAATCACACCCCTACTGTATGTGTACCTTAGAGACGTAAGGTATTTGAACTAAATCTTTCATACTCCCGCAATGCATCATGACAGTAGTCAGTAGTATTAATAGTTTACCACAATATATTTTTTCACTCACACTAGTTTGAAATTAAGTTTTTGCAATGTGGCAAAAAACATAGGCCTAGATTTTCAAAAATTGTAGTGTCTAATACTGCCATAGATTGTAACGGTTCCGTTCGCATCTGTACGTTTTTTGTCAGAATTTTTTTCCCCCAAAATGACTAATCAAAGAGAATAGACTCTCTCCCAGAGGACACCTTCGGATATCCCTGCTGTGTCCAGACTCATTATCCTCCCAATGAAACCTTATTATATTTCACCAGATCCATTAAAATAGTTTGCTTCTTGTTAAGTGAAATAATGGCAATATTTGGCCTATGTGTATTTCCATAATAAAAAGCTTACTCACACTTTCATTTTAATGATCCTTCCATGTCCCTGGCGCACTCCAGTAATTGCAGGCCTAAATATTTTAAGTGGACAAACATGACCAAACTCTTTCAGTCACACCACAGTTGAAAGGTGTAACGTCCAGCGTCGTCCGCACCTCCCGTGTGCCACGCCCACCTCATTACCTCCCGTGATGACCCATTGTTTCCACCTGTGTGGCGCTGCCGCACGCCAGTCCTGTGCCTTGTCTTGTGCATTTAGGTCTGCGTCTACGTCTTTCCGGCAGACGCGGCATTAACATTGTTTTTATGTCAGTGTGTTGGACAATAAACTCCCGTTTGCCCTCACTCCTTCCTGGACTCCCTCCTTCGCCGTCCTGCACTGCCCGCATACACAACAAAAGGCCTACACGTTTTTCTTTTTCGTTTGTGTATCTCTTCTGTGAGTTTAGCTTTTGATTTACTTTCATTCTTTCACCTCAAATTTCACTGCCTAAACTTGTGCTGATGGCAAAAAATCTAGCAATCCGGCAAGAGGTTTTTTTTTCTCGAATTGTTAAATAAATATTCCGAATTTTGCAGGGTATTGGGGGAAACCCGACTATCTGTGTTTTGTACAACTATAACATGATATAACATATAATAACATGTTATAGATGTGACCACCAGCAGTAAAGTCTATGCACATACTGAGATTTTCTACATTTGCATGTTACTTAATTTTTACTAGAAATACACTCAATATCGTTTGCTAACAAATTTACAGTATGTTCACCATTTGAGTACCTTTATTAGCAAGAAAATGTCATCTTCAATTAATCAAAGTAGCCTCCTCTAGCAGTTATATAAGCAGGTAAAATTCATAGTCAATCTCTAGGCTGTCCTTTAACTTTAAATGTACTAGTTAACTGCTTCATCCCCTGAAACAGAGCAGTATAGTTGATTCTGCCATCACCACACAACCAGTTAACAGGATGTCAGACATGCAGTGCTACAAACTTTCATGCATGTCCATACATCTTACATGTTGTAAAGGAAATTTACTGTATTTGGCTTATATTTTCCTTTATAGTTTTTCCATTTATAACTTTCTGATGCTTAACGAGAATAAAAATCTGCAGTTTATGAAATAAACAGCAAAGTGGTAAAAACCTGTGATGGGCACTTTTGACTAGTGTGTGTATGTATTTATATATGTATGGTTCCGCTCTCCAATAATCACACCTGGAATGCTGGTTTTTGCATTGGCCTACGATGGTATTGGTTACCTCTGATTGCTTCACAGCAGCGTTTTCGCCCTGGGGTCGTCACAAGTTGATATTTTCATCAGGTTCAGGCAACGCTAAAAATTACCCCCATTCCCCACTCTCAAAGGCAAAAAATATCCACCCAGCTTCTGATGCTTGCCTATTTATGGATTTGTTAATTCGGCTTGGGCTGCTTGCATGTTTAACATAAATAATAATCTACATTCCGCAATAATAAAAGTATCAGACATAAATATGTGGCGGGACTCAAATGGGACACAGAAAATGGATTTTAAAAAAACACAGGACTGTGCCTAAAAAGCAAGACTTTACTTTTGGGAGCAGGCGTGCAAAGTTCTTAATTTTCATTTAATATTTTTAGTTCCCAATGATCAGAACATCATAATATGAAAATTATGCTTACCATTGGACAGCACATGGGTACAACCTGTGATACATTTTTTTTAATGCATGTGAAAATTGTACGTTGCGTACAAAAGTTTCGTGGCAAAGTTAATAACTTTTTACTTCCCACATGCAAGGCCATTCATCTTCCCCACTGTCACTGAGGATGTGGCAAAGTTTTGTCAATTTAAATAAGCACATTTTAAGCTTTTATTGAAGTTCAGCTTCTCCATCATACAACGTCTCCTGGTCAATCAGTCAGAGATCCCACAGAAGGTAATGCCTGACAGTAAAGACGCATTACAGGAAATGCAGAAGATAGGCATCTGGAAAATGGCAAAACACCGTTTAATTAGTCATTAATTATTAAAAACTGCCGGCAGATGTTATTGTTCATAGAAGGAGTATAGGGCTGATTTTGTCGAGACACCTTTATTAACCACTGAACAATGAAACATTCCTCAGTGCTACGTTTCCTTTAACACAACATTTCATGAGGCAAATCACGATCAGTACTTCTGGAATTGGCACATTTAAATATAACTGCACTAACAATATCAGCGATTATTTTTATTAGTCTAGTGAATTTACTCAGCACAAAATAGTCTTGTACGTATATTATTTATTTATGCATCACCCAACAAAGTCATCATCAGTTTGCTCCAGTTTACACATAGTGCTTGTGGGGGGTAGGGGCAAAACATATTTCTTAAGGAACATTAATTAAAATGACTTAAAACCTGCTAGTTAATTTGGTGTATTTTTACTATATCAGTCACAAATATTTATTAAATAGACTTATAGATTTTCTTATCAAAAAGGAGAATATGAAAGATAAACACAGATATAACCTTTTAAACTGTTTTGGGAAGGACTTGAAAATGGACCCCAACATTGGTATATCGCTGATTTGTGACAAATGACAAATATTTCCGATTGACTATTGCTCCTTTATCAAAGGTTTTGAAGCCTTCATTATACTTCGGGTCACATATTCTGAAAGGATTACGACCACAGAGAATTATGAACTAGCTCTTTAAAAACAATACTATTTGAAATATTTCGTACATTCAAAATGCTCCAAAAATACAATAAAACGAGTTCTTACAAAAACAGCCACATATAATCTTAAACAAGCACAATTTATCAGTTTTAAATTTACAAAGATAAATGTCTTATGAATAAGAGAAAAAAAATGAAGATGACATTAATTGATTTTGTTACATGAAAAACACACGACTCTTGGTTGCACCTTAGTTTTCTTTTTAAAAGTCTTACGCTGAAAGGTTGTTAAAAGTATAGCTCAGTCAGAAGTCATTTTGCATAGGATTTCTCATATGAATTGCTTTATTAATTAATGTGGGTTCAATGTGTGTGTGTGTGTGTGTGTACACCTATGTATATGGCAGATCTTTATGCTTGCATGGTGGAGGTAAGCAGATAGATGCTGACTGAACTCCAGTCCTCAACAAAAATGGCTAAAGTTCCCATCAAATGCACTTTAACGATGATTCATAGTCGTTACTATGACGTCAGTACAGACAAGAGCTACAGTAGTATATCTACACTGCGGGTAGGAAGAGCACCATGGAACCCATGGAAAATTAATCCACCTGCCAGGTTACACGTGAGGAAACCTTTATGGAAAGTGATCTGCATGTCCGTATGGCAGAGGTGCACACATACATTGACATGCACGCCAATCCTATCGGAAGTGTCCTGTAAGGAAATGAACCTTCAAGGACGCACGTGTGCATGCAGAGGGTCCCAGGCAGACTGTCCAATCGCACCACGCAACACCATATGGGGGTCACCAGCTGCTAGCTGGCTTTTTGTGAGCTTATGCAAATACTGTAAGATTATACAGACCACACTCAGATACAAAAAGGAGCTTCTTGTGGTCTTCCATCAATGTGTTACTTATGAGGTCAGGGGTTTGTGGCGTGTTAAAATTCTAGAGCCCTTTTACAGGAAACTCCGACCGGGTCACAAAAGAGAGGAGAGAATGTATAGGATAAACTCACATTTCAAAAGGTAGCAGAACATGCCATAGAATCATGCAATACTTGCAGGGCCTCCAATATTCATCATTAAGACAGAAAACGAGGATCATTCCTAATTCCAAATATGACTTCAAGAGTGGAAAAAAAATCACAAATATTATTCTACTCCCTTAAAAATTGATAAAAAGATCCATTTGGAAAGCTGCCTATGTACTGTCACTGAATCAATTATTATTTATGCTGATAAAACAGTAAGGATTTCTATATCCTACCTGTTATTTTCCATTGAGACAGAGTTAAATTGAAGCCGTTTGAGTTTTGGTCAGTAATACAGGTTAGTGTTTCCTGTAAAAGTTCCATATTCATAGTAACATGGAAGCTTTTGGTACGCACACACTACAAATAAAGGAAAACCTGTCAAACTATACACTGATTTTATCTATTTTTTTTGGGGGGGGGGGGAGCGGGGTGGTCCCACTGAAGCATGTCTTTAGATATGGACACAAATTCTATGTGGTGAAGAACTCTTTAAACGTATGATGAACGCATATACAGTGAGAAAGTGAGGATGATTCGACGGAGAACATGGGGACGGACAGAAAAACAAAGAGTGCAGGAGGAGAGAGGACAGGAAAGGTGGAGCGGAAAGAGCCCAGAGACAGACGACTACGGGCTGTAGACGTTCTGCTGGCGGCGCTTGGCGGACCTCATCTTCTCGAAGCGCGACTCCATCTCCTCCAGGACCTTGGGCGTGTATCTCACCACCAGCTTGACGGTGCTGTGTGCTGCCTTGAGGAGCTCCACTGCCTTCTCGTGGTGCTCGCCCTCCACGCTCTGCCAGGGACACGGGCCACGCATCACGCCAAGTGCTGAGCTGCTCTTTCGGAGGATTATGTGGGGATTTAGCGTCCTGCGGCGGATCTGCCATGATAACCTTCTGGAATTTGGCATTTGGGCAGGATTCCCACACTCATCCCTGCTTATCCTTGCAATAAAGGCATGTACATACGCAGGTCAGCCTTAAGGCAAATCAGATACCCATAACATCATCATCATAATAATACAATAATACTTATTAATAATAATAATAATAATATGACCAAACACTACTCTGTAATAGACTATACACCAATCATATGCATCTTTTTTGGGGGTGGGGGGTCCATTTAAGCATGTTTTGAGACACCACAGCGATTATCAAGTTAACTGTGGTAATCAGAAGGTAACAAACCTTGTAATAAACTCGATATCCATCTGAAATTCAGTAATGGCAGTATCATACTATAAATTGTGGATTCTGTTTTGCTATTCATTAGTTCATTTTACTTTATGACTTAATATGTTAACTTTGTTTTGGCTGTGTTACAGGTGGTGTGGTGTTGTGGACAATGCCACTGGTACCTCTCTGTGTTCTTGGGATCATCTCAGGCTTTTGCCACCACTTTAACTGCACATTTGCATGGGGCCCTCAAGGTTTGGCCCCAGATGGGCACAGAGAGCCACTACACTAAATGTTAAATAAAGGATTTCTAAGGAGATGTGCTGCTAACCAGCTAACTAGCTATAGTCTTCAGATTCTATTTGCTATTTTGAAAGACCTGGGGCAGTTTTAATTGTGATCTGGTTGGAATAAAAGATTCAATGAGATATAGTTGGCATGACATGAAATAAAATGTATTCGCTATAACACAACAGGGCTGCACGCTATTGGAAAAATTTCTAATATAGCGATGTGATTTTGTTGCAATAGATATTGGAATAGTTATAAAGCAAAAACTGAGTTCAAAATTGAGCCGTCACAATTACGGTTTAAGTTCTGGGATATAGCAGAAGGAAGATGGCGCATTGTGGATGAGGGTTCAGATAAAAAGCGAAAGCATCAGTTCTGTGGAAAGAGTCTGTCAACAGTGAACACTCAACCAATCCACGCAGCCAAACCACAGATGCGTAATTTAAAATTCACTGGGACATCCAATCAGATTTGTGCGATAGACATCGGCTGACGTAAACTGCAGAGTGCTCTGTGTGCTTGATCATAGTATTAATTTAGACCTATACTTGATAAAGGGTCGTGACTGAGCTGACATGGCAAAAAAGAACTAAGAACTACTGTAATATTACATTATTTTATGTATTATATGTAAATAATTACTCAATGAATCATTAGAATACGTGGTAGATTACTTGATTACTGTGATAATAGTGTCAGCCATAGTTCACAATAAAACTCATCAAAAACCTGTCTAGGAATGGTTTAACTATCGAGGATGAAAATGATCATGATTGACTGAGTGCAGACAGGGTTCATACAAAACCAGCAACAAAAGCAGCAAAAAACATATCCTAGATAATCTTGATAAGGAACAATCATTAAAATGGTAAACGCTTGCTAAGCTTTGTTTGCTATTACAGAGTAAAAATGTTTTAATGAAACTGACCCCCCACTGCACTGCAAAGCGCAAACAGTATAAAAAGCCCCTGCTCTCAACTCAGCTGACTATCGTGTTTCTCGCGATGTGAGAACTGCATGTGCATAACATGTGATGTTGGAATTAATATTGCACTTTACCCAGCCCAGAACAAAATACCCCGCCTTGTGTAGTGATGGTGTCCTTCAGCGCCAGTACCAGCTTTTATGCTCGTGGAAAACCAACACGAGTAGAACGGTACTTTTTGAAATACCAGAAGTATGGTACCTTGTGCAGTGGAAAAGTGCCCTTACGAACCAGGCGTTAACTCTTCATTTTATGATAAGCCTGACTTGGCTGTTCATGTCACATGATCCACGCGCTCACCACTCCGTTGACGGACAGCAGCTGGTCGCCCCTCTTCAGGCCTCCCTGTCGGTCGGCGACGCCCCCAGGGATGATGCGTGAGATGTAAATGGGTGAACTCTGCTCCTTGCCCCCCATGATGTTGAAACCCAGGCCCTCCTCTGTCTTGGGCAGCTCGACGACACGGGGATGGGAGTGTCCCTCGCTGGCCGCGAACGCTGCCACCGTGGCCTGCCAGCGAGTGCATCCCAGCGCCATCAACATCACCCGCAGCCCTCTGACCGCCCTCCCATTAACATAAAAGGAGTTCTAATGAACCCGGAAACCTGCAGCTGATGGTAAATTGAAAACGCTAGATTTCCTTGGTAGTATGAAGTTACACCTCTGTATGGCTCAGCCCTTCCCTCATTTGTCAACCACTGTAGACTTCTCGGATCAGAGTTAGAGTACAGGAAGCATCCCTGCTATCACATCCAGTCATAATAGCCCATAAGTGACCGCCAGTTCTTAAATATCACTATGGTCCTTAGTGGGAAGGCATACTGGAGATCACTGGGATCAGGAGAGCCGTCCCCACCTAAGTGGAAGGCGGTGACCACAGACATGGTGGTTTCGGTTTGTTTTTCTGCTGAAGGCAACCGGGTTCGAAGCAGGAAACCAAACTTAGCGACGCAAATGGATTAGCTGACTCAGTCAACAGTACGTGGAGTTTACATTTATATTAGCATTTTAAAATGGCACGCAGGAGTCTGTCTTAGAAAGTTTTCGAAATACTGGCTCCCATAAAAAAAAAAAAAAAAAAAAAAGTGTGGTGGTGGCTAGGAGAACATCTCAGGGAGAACCCTGGACGCCCTTCTGCTTTTTATACTCCTGCTAGTGCCGCTGGCCCGGCTCAGCCGCTCTCCGCTGATGCTCGGAACGGAGCCCACGCAGGCCAAGGACGAAGAGCGGCGGAGGAGCTCCCTGGGGTAAGTTTAGAACAGAGAGGTGTGATGTGCTGACACGCTGGCAGGTGGGCTCGCGCTGGCTCCGGATACCAAAACAGCCGCTCAGGGGTAAAACGGACAAAAAGAAAAAAAAAACAAAAAACAAAACAGATGTTCTTCAACGGGTCGGAAGCCAGGAGCCCATGTAGGAAGATGAAGGATGCATCCAGTGTGGTGGGCACGATTTGCTCGATGCCCAGAAACCCGCTGCTCGTTTATGAGACTGGCAAGAACAAATAAAAATAAAAAGAGAACCTTTGCTATCAGAGTCAAGGCCCTTCTGCTTACCTTGGCAGTGGCATTGGCTCGGACTTCTGGGGTGCTGTTGATGTCCACCGTCTCGTAAACGTGTTCGTACACCTAGGAAAGGGACAGGCAGCTGGCTTCAGGCCTGGACGTGATCCAAGAGAAGTTTTGTGCAAATTCATGCTCACGAATAACTCGGTGTGACAGTGCTGCAGGCTACAGTTTAATGCAGTTTCAGGGTCCACATTTCACTCACTAAACACAAACCCCAGACTTCATCGCAGATCAACAAAATCAAATTGCTTAACATTTAAATACCAGCTGATAACCTGACTGCTGCATTTGCGATATTTACATTTGTTTGGCGGACATGTTTATGCAAAGTGACATACATTTTGAGGAAGCAGGATCAGTCCGTCCCTGCAGCAACTGGAGGCTGAGAACCTTGCTCAGGGGCCCATCAGTGACATCACTCTAGGATCTGATCTGATGACCTTCTGATCACAGGCACAGCATACTAACCCAGTGAGCCACACACCACCCCAAAATAAATGTAATACATAAATTTATTTTAATTATATATAAAGATTTAAATAACAAGGAATGCCTTCTGATATGCAGCTGTAATCATACCAGTTTTAGTCAATATTTTAATAACAAAATCAAATAAACCAAATCATTGTTAGACAGGGAACCTAATAAAATTCCCAGCCCCGCGGAAAGGCTTCAGCTGTGGACAGCGGCAGCAGAGCGCTGGCAGGAAAACCCCACCACAGATGCCCTTGGAGCTGGAAATACTGCATATTCATCACAGCGGGGCGGCGAGCTAGAAGAGACCTGCCTTTGCCGCAAGTTTTCAGGCCTTCGAAATGTCTACCTCCCACTAAAACCACATTTATTCATTTAAAAACACATTTCCTTGACATCCCAAGGGCGGAGGGGAGAAATTAACTTTCCCTTTTAGGAACCGTCGCAAAAAGACTACAGACATAACTACCTGACTACAGACATAGCTACCTGAATTTAATAATATGCTTTTTGAAACATTTTCTGCAAAAAAGATAAATACAATACAGTATATTTAGCTATTACAACACACATTCAGGCAGGTTTATCAGGTAAACCTGCTTGTTAACGTAAACAACTTCTTAATATGCGATTGTTGTTGTCAGATGTGGCAGTTCCAGCATCTTAGAAACAACCTCCTTCTTTTCACACACTACAGTGTTGAATGCAGTTATTAAAGGACAGTCGCACATGCAGCAGTACAACAGTGGCGTACATTCTCTGAATACAAAAGTCGTCAACATTTGAAGCTTTTCTAGAGTTATGGGTGGGTCCAAACCAGTACTAGCGGCTGCGAGCTAGGTACACCTAGTAAAGTGGGTACTAGGTACAAGTTAGATATGCGTAATAGTGGGTTCTATCCAGTATTAGTTAAGTATACCTAATAAAGTGGGTCCTACGCAGTATTACTTAGGTATACCAAATAAAATGGGGCCTGTCCAGTACTAGCGAGATGAACCTAATAAAGTTTGTAATAAAATGGGTAGCTGGTACTACTTCCATACAGACCCCCCCCCCCCAACCACAAAAAGTGAATTATTTCTAAACAATGTGAAATACAGCTTTACTGCTGCTGTTACTTTTTAAAAGTAATAATTCCCTAAATCTTGATGCTATCGAAGTCCATAGGAAACATGCACTCAGGGCTCACAAGGGGGAGAATCCCCCTGTATGTACAGCAGAAGGGGAGGAGGGATTATAGGTCATTGGTGGAAATGCAATAAAATAATAATTTAGTCAAGCCAGTCAGTTCTCTCTTGAAAAACACTGTTTGTGAGTCTAATTGCAACCTTTGTTTTCCCAAGGTGCAAGCTCAAGATCTCAAGTTGACTCTGATTGAGAAAACAATTTTGGGTATGTTGAGATCACGAGAAAAATATGCCGTGATCTCAGCACAAGACAGAATATGATACTGATGGATGTCCTCTATGGATCTTTGTACGAGGCAGACTTCGGTGAAAAGATACAGACAAAGCAGTTTTGAGTTCACGTGAACGTGACATGTTCAAAGTTCCTTGCTTTAAGTAATCCTTAGGTAATAGATGAAAAGCAATGTTATAGTTGTCTCTGATCCGAAAAATTACCTGATCTGTGACCGAAAACCACAATACGGCCCGAGCTGTGAGTTATGTGATCTGTTGCACCCCCTATAAGCTAGGTGTGCCTAATGAAACAGATTGTACCCAGTACTGGCTAGATCTGGGGTCACCAACTCCAGTCCTGCAGAGCTACAGTAAGTTTTTTATCCTACCTGGCTTCTGATCAGCCACACCAGCTCCTGATATTTACCTGAGAACTAGTGTGGCTCATCAGAAGCCAGGTAGGATAGAAAACTTACTGGATAGTAGCTCTCCAGGACTGGAGTTGGTGACTCCTGAGCTAGATGTACCTAATAAATTGCTACTGAGTGTATTTCCCTTTATTGCTAGATAGTAATATGCTTACTTCTTAATTCCACTAGATATTTGAAACAAGATATGACATGATCCAAGTCAACTACACCTGCCTTCGATGAACTAAGATAAAGACACTTTTAAAATGCCTTTTTTAAATGTGCACTCAGAGACGCCATCCGACAAAACGCTTCAATCAGGTTTCGTGCCCACCAGAAAAAAAATCATCCGAGCTCAGTCGATTTGCATTCACGCCTGGGTAGGGTAGGATGTCTGCTCGTTGACACGCCGCAGATGTAGCACCCAGCTATATTCCCTGTATTTTTATCTACAAAACAAGCATTCGGAAGGTCCAAAAATAAGGCCAGCTCAGCGTTTGGCAGCTCGCTTCCCTTCGAGAAAGGCAGCTGTGAGAACCGCCTTCTATATTTACATCTGGAGCTCATGCAGCGTCACATGTTTGGGGGGCGGGAGGATCTGGAGCGGCCTCGCTCTCCGGCTCTGCCCACCTCTCTCACGGCATTGCAGAACTCGCTTTGGAGCACCTTCTTCAACGCCTGCAGCTTCTGCGGGGGCAGTTCCCCTGTCCTCTGCAGCTTCTCCAGCAGCTCGATGGCCCGCGAGATATCTGTGACACACACAAGCCAAATATTTTATACATCACCACCCGAGCTATTTTAACTCCTCCCCCTACTCACTTCTTAAGCGTGACCAGTTCACTTCTCAGGCAACCCACTGATTTTTGCCTGTTCCATGGCATTAAATTCCGCACGAAATACCCCCCAAACAGTTTCAATTTAGTTTGAATTTTTTGAAACGTTATTACAGTTCTAATAGAAGCTAATAATCACCAAATACTTCACAAACTTTAAATATTAAATGGTTCTTTTTATCCCCTGGGTATGATGTTAATCGACATCCAGCCCTGCAAGCAAGGCCTCCAAATTACAGGGAATAATTTGGGGGTTGGTGGCAAGATTGGCACGCCAGCCACAGGAAAGAAACCTCACACTGGTCCATTCAGACTAGTGTGGTGCTGAGGCATCACCCACTGCATGGCTGCACTCAGGTTCTCATCCCTGAGGCGGTTTGTCGTGTGGTGGGTGTGGCGACGCACCGGAATCAGCGTGCGCTCCTTACACACTGGAATCAGAGTGCGCTCCTTACACACCGGAATCAGAGTGCACTCCTTACGCACCGGAATCAGAGTGTGCTCCTTACCTCCTCCTCTTTTTATCAATTCACATATGACATCCAATATGAGAGGAGAAAGTTTCCTTTTTAATGACTGCAGTTAGCAAGAAACTGTCCAGATATATCAAATCCAGATTTGCGTAATTGCAGATGTATAAATTATGGTCTGAGACCATTATGCAGATATGCTAATATCCAGGACTTTCCTGTATACGACCAAAGGGGAGGATCATATTGGACATTCACAAACATAAGAACATAAGAAATTTAAAAATGAGAGGAGGCCATTCAGCCTATCAAGCTTGTTTGGGGAGAACTTAACTAATAGCTCAGAGTTGTTAAAATCTTATTTAGCTCTGATTTAAAGGAACCCAGGGTTTTAGCTTCCACTACACTAGCCAGAAGACTATTCCATACTCTAACTACATGCTGTGTAAAGAAGTGCTTCCTCAAATTCGTTTTAAAATGTTCTCCAACTAATTTCCACTCATGGCTACGTGTTCTAGTATTTAAACTAATACTGAAATAAACATTTGGCTGAAAATCATCCAGACCCGTTAGAATCTTATAGACCTGGATCATGTCCCCCCTTAGTTTCCTTTGCTCAGGGCTAAACAGATTCAGCTCAGCTAACCTCTCCTCGTAAGACATTACTCTAAGACCAGGAATAATTCTCGTAGCCCTTTGTTGCACCTTTTCTAAGACAACAATGTCCTTCTTAAGGTATGATGACCAGACCTGCACACAATATTCTAGGTGGGGTCTTACCAAGTAATTATATAAATGTAACATCACCTCCCTTGACTTAAACTCCACACACCTAGAGATATAACCCAACATTCTATTGGACTTTTTTATTGCTTCCCCACACTGGCGAGACTGGGACATGGAAGCATCAACATACACACAGAGATCTTTCTCGTAATCAGCTAAATTTATTTCCGTGGAACCCATAAAATATCTGTACTTTATATTTCTGCTCCCTGCATGGATTACCTTACATTTATCTGTGTTAAATTTCATCTGCCAAGTATCAACCCAGTTGCTAATTAAATCCAGATCCCTTTGTAGCCTCTCTGCTGCTAGATCAGTATCTGCTACACCACCCACCTTGGTGTCATCTGCAAATTTAACCAGTTTACTGTATGTATTGATATCAATATCATTAATGTAAATTAGGAAAAATAGTGGTCTTAAAATTGAACCCTGCGGTACCCCACCATGAATGCAGGCCCACTGTGACATTGTGCCTCTAATAACTACTTGCAGCTTCCTGTCAGTTAACCAGTTTTCGATCCAAGCTGCCACAGGTCCTAAAATCCCTGCAGCTTTAGCAAGAGCTGTTTGTGGGGGACAACATCAAAGGCCTTCTGGAAATCTAAGTAGATCACATTGTAGGCCTTTAAATTCAACCAATAGATGACACATAAATGCAATATAACACTGTTAATGTCCATAGCTACTTGGAGACATCCAAATACATGTTGTTACATACCAAATTCACAAATACAGGATGTCAAGAATTATTCAGCCAAGTGCGGAGACGATACATCGACATAATTGGTACAATCGATTATGCAAGTATGTTGATCAGTGTGGGGTATGTATGCCATCACATTATCTTAAACTTTAACGAGGGCAGGATGACCTAGTAATGGAGACCCTCTGCCTAAAATGCAACAGACATCAATGGTCTGAATATTTTAAGGAAAAACCAAACAACAGGTTAGGGGTACACCAATACCTACTGAAGGTGAAATTTGCTGGTGCAGATTAGTGGAATGACATTACACAGTTTTTTTATTCTGTTCAAAACGATGATCCATTTGTGAATCAGATTTAATAATAAATTATGAACATATCACATTGAAACCTCTTATAAGTGGTAAATGAGCCAACAGAATCCCTCGTCCTCCACTACGGAATATGGTTGATTGTTTAGCGTAATCACCTCTCTTGTTTTAGTAGTTGTGTATTTAGTTCTGGTGCAACCTTTGAATATTAATAAAGTTTAAATATCGGCCAGCAACATCTGCCTAGAATGACACCTCCAGCCAAAGCCGATATCTTGCTTTTTAACGAATATCGCCTGTGTTCAAGTATTACTTAAACTGATCTTTGCACTAATGTTTCACTGCTAATTGATCTTATCTCTGTGTATTTGATTCAGGTTGAAATGACACTGGTTTGTTTTTTTATATCTGCAGTTTTATTTGAACTTTTAATCTGATCTGGTTCTTTGTACGGATATCCAATTGAAGCTGCACAAGATATTGCACAAACTTCGTTGTGGTGTGATCTTGGACAGCATGATACATATTTCCCTGATCTAGAAGCGTCCGCTATAACCGGACAGGCCGCGCTAGCAGTGCACGCACGCACCACAGGGGCATGGTTGTGGACCCCCGTGAATGGATCCCAGAGCGCTATTTTGAGAAGCCGGCAGTCACGTGATCTCACTGAGAGGCCAATCAGTGTTCAACGCTCATAGGACACGTGACAGCAATGGTCGTGACTCTCAGCACCGGATTACAAATCCATCTCGCGTCCATCATACTCCGGTGCTAATGCATAAGGAAAATGCATTATCTTTGTGCAAATAACTACTGCCAATACATTCCACGTTCCGCATATTCTTAGACGTTGAAAAATTAATCAGTTTTACCTATTTACCTTTATTAATAAAGCGCTATATGCAGCCCAACTTACGTTACAGAATTTAACTACCTGGATGATATTATAAAATATAAAATATATAACAAATTATTACAATAAATACATTTATACTAAACAAACATCACTTACGTCGTCGACATAAACTGACAATAATTACAGGCAATTAAACTGAGTTCACCGTAGTCCGTTATATAAAAAGGCGAATATGGTAATTAAATGCATGTATATAGAGTATGAATATATAGTTCGGCGAATACTTGGTATGTGATTTGAAGAGTAAACAAACAAAACCAGATAATCGGAAGCTACCATCAAAACAGATCCGAAACCTGTAATTTAGTTTTACAAGAACCAGTGACAACTGCCTGAAAGTATCCGAAGCCACATTAAATATTTAATGCCTTTCTAAGCTGTTATCTGGAAAAGCGCCGTCGAGACACTGTACCAGAAACTGTTTTTATCTTAAAAACAAAAGGATTTTTCTACATCGCTTCGCAGTTGCCTGCTTTTGATGAGCTGTCAGGAGCAATCGGATCCGGCATTTTACAATGGAAAGAATGCTTCCCGACTGCTTCTCACGTAATCGTTTTTTATTAATTGCTTTTCGATCTTTACCTCTTTCCAGCCTAACCGGTTCGCCCATCGAAGCCATGCTTTCTGGTGTCGACTTGCTGGGTTTTTGCTCGTGAATCGGTTCCGTTTCGACGCGAAATCCGGAGCCTGAGCCCTACACCCGGGACATCTTTGTCAAAGCGCCGCACTTGGATCCTTAGACATGGTGGCACTCGCACATTCACCGCACTCCCCTCTGCTGGTAGGAGTCCATTGCTGGAAGCAGAAATATAGCGACCGGTATTGGTGCACAGGCCTGAAATAGCACACAGCTCAAATAAAACCTATCATTTATTTATTTATTTATTTATTTATTAATTATATTTATCTTTTATAGTCGATTTGCCAGGAAGCGGGTTTATTGTCATAAAAATGAATTGTTTCATAGAGTGGTCACAAACGGAAAGCCAAATATTCTCTACCACATCTCAAGCTTTATTTGTGCTTAATTATCTTAACTGTTGCGAGGATTGCGGCCTAAATTTGTTTATAGAGAATAAATGCTAAGTTGACATAAACGTAGTGATCAAAGCAAAACATTAAGTGTAAAGAAGTACAAACCAAAAACTACAGGTCGATTACTGGAATTTCATATTCTCATGACTGGTGAATATTTCTCTGCATTACATACATGGGGATACTGGTGTGGGTGGCCTATCTGCACCAAGAAGCTGAATATCATCTCACTAAGGCCCTGTTTTTGAGTTGTGATTTGTTTTGCACTGAAGCTGTTTGAGATAACTTACCGGAAGAGATAAACTCAGATCATTACCCCCATATGACAGAACAGGTACTGGTCTTTATCATGCAGTGTGTTCTCTTAATTCAGTGTTTCTCTGTTTTTGTCTTTACCCTATGGACAATAATATCAGTTCTTAGTGTCTTAAAATTTCAAGACGGTATATTGTTCTAAACCAAACATCCTAATTGTTAAAAATATTAATTTCTCAATCAATACATTTTAATGTAATTTCAGCAATTCGCTTTCAGTGATAGCTTAATCGGAGTACAGTAGAGCAATCTTATGCATTTGTAATATATATAATAGTGAAATGAATGCTATATTTGCCGACAATATTTAAATTATTTTTAATAAATCCACAAGACCTTGCTCAGTATAAGTGGTTGGGAGATGGATGGATTGTTTTTATAAATGTATTATTATTTATAACAATATTATGGAAGTATACTACTGAATACATTTACTGATTTATAATATGTATATATACGTATTTTATACCTTCTACTCTGTCGCCTTATCATTCTAAGATACAGAATTCTATATTTACCTTAGGCTTAGTATTTTGTGTATGTTTGAATTAGCGAGTTGATATTATAGAGACTAATGGCTGAAACCTTCTTTTTTGTACCTCTTAATATTGCCATTCCATATCAAGGTAAAATTAGTCTGGCATTAAGAGGTTTATAAACCTACAGGTATTAATGCTTTGAGCAGCTGATTATATGCAGGCTTGTGTATTATTGCAATAAGCTGCCACAGAACAGGAAAGATGAAAGATGACTGAGTGTTATTGACAAACACAGCCAGTGTCGAGCTGCTGTAGGTCACGTTGAGGTTTTGGCACCAGTCTAAGTTGTTGGATTCTAGATCAAGGTATTTAGGGCATCAGTCGCAGCAAAAATAGCCAGGCTTATAATGACAATATTAAGGAATCTGATAAAAAGATAAAATTACTCTCTACTGATTTATGCCTCTGGTGAGGTCCTTTTAACATGCCACTGTAATTTTCTCGATATATGTTGAAGGTCTGTGCATAATTTCTACTAATTGGATTCACCAGAACAACCTGTGCGATTCTTTATGCATAAGAACCACACCTCAGGTCAGTCATTCGAGTAACAGTCTTGATCCTCAGTCATATGAATTTCATTCAGCGTCTGTGAAACCAGTAGTTCATTGGCTACCAGTCCTTTGTCGATTGAGGGCAGACTACAAGTGACCATTAACAAGGAAATGTGTTATATAATGGTTGGCGTGTTTCTCGTGTTTGTGAGTGAGTAACAGTGCAGATACTGGCCCGGCCCGTCACCGGTTTATTCCCTTTGCTGTGCCAGCATAAATGTGCAAAGTCCAAAACTGAAATCTCAAACTTTCTTGACATTGGTTTTGTTTTCAGTTGCCTATAGTCATTTTTATTTCTTCAAATATTTCAATTTAATATCGCAAACAACTTCACAACATACAAAATGAATTATATTAATCCAGAACATGTCAATGAATAAATTTAATATTTTTATATATATTTATATATATATATATATATATATATATATTCTTTTTTTCAACATGGGGATAAAAAAATAAAACAGCAAAGCTTTGACAACAGCACCTTGACATAGTATGTAATTCCAACATTACCTTGAGAAGTTTAGAGCAGTAAACAGATATAGTACCGAGAAGCGGAAAGACCATTTACTGTTGAAAATGTAAATGGAATGTTTTGGTCAGAATTTTATACTCCCCCCCCTCCCCCCCAAAGTGGACAGTTTCTAAATTCACAATTGAAGCAGCATGCAGATTTTTTTTAATTAACTCTTCCTCACTTTCCATTTCCTTATTTCTCAAATTCTTGGCAACGTAAACAAACCACGATGTCTTGAGGAATGTAATATAGTAATTTAAATTGTGCGCGAATGACTGATTAGTTATTTTAATCGTTTACAAGGTCATGAATATGTTCAATAAATAGACTGTAGTATCACTTTTACTGTATAAACTTCATCTTTTTTTTTTCTTTTTTTTTACATGCAGTCCATAAAATTTTCATCTGACGGAATAATTTACCCTGTTATGTATATACACAAATAGATATTTTTATTTTCTTTTTTTTTTTAAACTCTCCATAAAATCTATACATTTCGTTCACTATCTCCCCCTCTTAATGGTCAATGTGCATACACAGGAAGTGTCTATCCGTATGAATCGCCAGCCGATTTTTTTTTTGCTATCCATGGTGAGCGCGCGCACGAACGACTGGGTTGTCCGGCATTGCGAGTTGTAGTGCCGCTTGTCTATCCCCCGGCAGCCGTCCTTTGTGTAGCCCATGGGGTTGCATTTGGTCTCGTAAAAGTATTGCTTCAGCTGCCCCTTGGGCACCGGCACTTTCTCGAGGACCGTGACCGTCTGCCCGGACATGTCTATTGCCGTCTTTTTGTCTACGGCGGTCACCCACTGGCTTGTACTGTCACAGACGCTGAGCTCGCCACGCCGCGCCGGGTCCGAGTGCCTGCGCACCCTCATGGACATGTTGGCCGCCTCCAGGTAATTTTTGTATTCCTCCAAAAGAAAGAGCAATGGTGGTTCCAAAGGCACTTGATTGCTGATCACCACTCGGGACGCGAACACGTCGACGTCTTTGGAATCCGCCGCTGCCTCTTCTGTAGCCCGGCTCTCTGGGTCAGGCCCGCGGCCGCCGGCCCCCTGCGGCGCCCCCTCCGCCTCCAGCAACTCCTCGATCACTTGCTCGAAGGTGTCTGTCAGAGACGGCAGCCCCCTTTGCTGGGCGCCGCCCCCGCTCTCTGGAGTCCCGTGGCTCCACGCCACCGTGTCGCTCAGGTAACCCTCGGTACCCTGCCCCCTTGTCCCGGGGGCATCTTTCATGGGGGCGGCTTTCATGCAACTGAAGTATGAAATAACCATGGTAAGGAACAGGATGGTCATCACTCTTCTCACCTGGTGGAACTGGACACAGAAGGGAAGGGGTGGAAATAGAAGAAGAAAAACAGGGAGATCCTTAGTATGTTTCACTGCACTTTGGAGCGGAAACCTGCTGGATTGGCTGACTAGGCTAGGAAACACTGTCTAGCCCTTCTGCGCAGTGTCTTCTGTAGGCGCAGAGAACTAACTATCTCTGGAACACTTGCTAACGGGTTGGAGCTCAGACCCTGATTGTTTACACAGCCGAATAATGTGGCCCTCTCCTGAGAAACTATTACCTGCTCACCACACCTGTTACATCTCCACTGGTAGCTAAATATGGCAACGTCTGAGGCGTCATTAGAGGAAGTGTAAGGACGGCTTTCTGAGACCATCTCCTCCTCCAATGCGCCCGCAGCTCAGATTAGGCCGTTGTCCTGTGATGCACCATATTTCCATGGCCCATAACAACCCCCCCCCTCCCCCCCCCATTCCCCATTCACTGACTGCAACACTTATTCATGCGATGTACTATACCAAGCGCGGAACAGAATTATTCTTAGCGTTGTTACTCCTATTACAAAACAGTCAGTATTGATGTAGAGAATTTCTATAAACTACCAAGAAAACTCTGCACTGCGAGTGGGTGGTTCTCAGAAGGTTACACCTTAGCTTCCCATAAATCGTGAGCAGCAGGACTACCCAGCTTATACACTCATATATATATATATATATATATATATATATATGTGCATTTCCCGATGTACCAAATCTGTACACACACCCCCCCCGAAAAAAACTTTTAAACTGTCGCTGGGAGCTAAAAGAAGAGGGAAAACAAAAACTTCTGGCACAACACTACCTCACGAAACATTGTTTTTTTTTTTTTTTGCAGCTTGCGTTAGCTGCCGTTCACCTTGTAAGCAGGTTCCAAAAGTTGAGGCATATATAAAAATACTCGTATAGTACTTTTGGTCGAACACAGGAAGTTTAACACAGGCTGCAGTCTTCTGACTCACAGCAAGCCGTAAACAGGGCCACATCCGCTAAAGGCCCCCATAAATCACACCCCCGGAGAGCTGGGTTTTTTTTTTTTTTGGGAGGCATTTTAAGATAAGCAAATCTCTCTTATCGGCCCTTGCTATACATAGATGGACCGGCACCAGAATAGATTTAGTGCGAATCAGCCCTCTAAAGGCAGGGATAGAATACCGTGGAAAGGAGAAGAAGGGAGAAACAGACTTAAAAAGCATTTGTTGCATTCTTAATTGGTGTCTGGGGTTGCAGCGATAATTTGCCCATGCAGCGAAGACTTACCATGGAGATACCGTGTCTATAAATAGGGGAGCTGGGAGTCCCATGGTCTCACTTCAGAATGTTATGCATCCCATTAACGAGCTTCTACAGTTCAGCTCCGGCTCAATGGCAGGGGGTCCTCACTAAGAGGCCTCCTTCCCGGCCAGCAACACCCACAGCCGGGCGGACCGGACCGGACCGGGGAAACCAGACTGTGAAAGCTGGGAGAATGGGCTAAAGCCCCCCACCTCTGAAGTTGTGCCCCCCACCCAACACGACTCACGGCACCTGACGCCAGCAACGTGCATTTTCTCAGACACAAATCATCATTTACAGGCAAAGCCAATCAAAATCCTGTCCCGTTTGTCGCTATGATTACAATCGTCATTGCATACCACACATAAACAACACTGTCATAAAAAAACGAGCACCGCTGCGTGTTAAATTTAAAAGCCATATATAATTACAGAAATATCACTTAATGGTATCCCAGTAAATGTAAAAGTCTTACACATGATCTGCCACGGTCTTGGCCCTTAAAATTCTTTGTTCCTAATCCCTTGTTCTACTTGTTTCTAAGTACAGCTGGCTGCGCCTCACTATCACATAGGAGTAAAATAATAATAATAATAATGAAAACACGGCACTGTCTGTCAGGGGCATGGGGCCATTTCCTTAACCAGACAACAGCGCAAATTATTTCCAGCTTAGGCCACGGACATGCTGTGGGTGCACAAAGCCCCTGGGGGGACAGAGGGGGAGCAAACAGCTGTGAGCTCTTTGTCTGTGTGTCGCGGTGGTGCCCCCCAAGGTACCGTTCCGTGGCGGCAAGGCTCGCTCTTTCCTGTGAAAAATCACTAGAGAAAGCTGCGCTGAAAAGCACCATTTGGCTCCTTAACAAGCTTGCTGACGCCACCAGCCCAAACCTCTGGGGGGGGGGGGGCGAGGCAGCAGGCGGGCCCATCTCACGGCCAACCACGCAATTACTTGCCACTCTTTCGAAGCTTCTCTCTCCGGGAACAACAAATTATTATTTTTTTTTCTAACTTCGCTATTTCCTGTTTCCATTAGGAGAATCAATAAGGTTTATGCTCCCAGTCAGCACCCTGTTAAATCACAATCAAACCAATGAGTCACTTTATTGCAGAGAGACTGCGTACACTAATTACAGCCCTCTGCCCAATTCAGACAACAAAATTCCACTGTAACTGTATATCTGTGCATCTAATGTATTAAATTTTGCATCCTCACTGTGGTATTGGATTTCACGGTCTGTTGGTAAATGCACAGTCGCTTGCGTGCACGAGTACGGGTATTTCAAATAACAGATGAATTTCCTTTAGGTATGCAGTACTAATAATCACTTTATACCAGCTGAAGCAGCATTCTGGTATGTTTAAATCGGTCTGTAATTAAAGTCATTCGAACCCTGAGCACTTTAAATCTGGTTTTTATATCATCCACAAATAACATCCAAGTTTATTTTGGGGAGCAAATCAACATCAATTAAAGCACCGACATTATGTCAATATGAGCCTGTTAATGTAGCCCTTCCGGCCAGCAAAGAGCTGACCCCTAGCTGGAAGTATTTATTGCGAATTGTGATTTACTTTGAGGCCACCTAATGATTTTCTGGTAAATCTAATGTCCGGCCAAAGCTAGCAAGAGATTTACAGGAAGCAGGATCATCTCTGAGAAAAAACACGGAAGGCAATGAGTTTCTTATTTTTCTAAAGCAAAATTTCCAGGTCCTACGTTTCTCACTAGTGATTCAGGTAAGTTCAGATGGCTGTCTTGAGCCTCGATTCAGGGCCCCAGACCACCAGCTCTGTCCAAACATTCACTGCAAACTTCCAGGCAGTCCAAACAGTCGTGGCATGTAGACTCACCGAACAAACCAATAATAGAATGAGGTGAGCGGGATTTTATTTGACAACGCTGGGAAACTTCGAGAGAGGCAACATGGTCTGCTTTTCGAATCGGTTGTTTTAAATGGGGCAGGGAGAGCTGGATAAATTAGTTCACTGTATTTACATGTTCTGAGTGATTCCCCCCCACCACCTTCAGCTGTGTCCATTGAAATGCAAGTTGTATACTCCGCTAACTAGTGATTAAAGTAAACCCATCTGCTGACAGATCTGACATGCATTCCAAACAATGAATAGTTATGGCACCTACTTCATCTGTCTTAAGGGCAAGGAAGCCGAAAACCCCCATATGTCCCAGAACGCAACTGAAACATGAGGTTAACCCAAATGCAGATGTGTCCAATCACCGATTTAACACAGATATTTGCCAGATCGCCCGTTTAAGATAGCCTTCCTGCAGGGCTTCAGCCAGACATTGGCACATCCCTTTGGGAAGGTTATATGCTCTAACTGCTGTCTCACTAGCTGAATTGTTCACATTCCACAGCAAGTTATAAAAATGGGCCACTGTACAGAGACATACCCACCTGTCTGCCAAAAGGGCCGCTCATATTTTGCAAGGTGGGCCAAACTTTTTTGGGTATAATCCCTGCATTCTTTGTGGGGGGAAAAAAACTGACACATGATTTCTCCCTTTTTATAAAAAAAAATTACGAAGTATTACTTAAAAGACATTCCACATTTACACACAAGATAAGATACGGTACTTATAAGAAGGTTATTAGCAGGAATTACTTAAGATTAAGTAAAAGGCACAAAACACGAGCCCCCTTTTTGGGGTATAAAGACAGTTTTAAAACATTCTGTGATGCAAAACTGATCATATAGCAAATGTACAGCTATGCACATGCAGACGGCATAAAGGAAATGAGGGATAAGTGACTTATGTGAGATTTATAGTTGTTTGGCAGATGGCTGTAAAGAGAAGTGTTTTAATTGATAAACTTTTACATTTACAACATTTAGCAGACGCTCTTTTCCAGAGTGGCTTACAATCAGTGCTTAGTGCTTACAATCATGACTGTTCTTCGATTAGTAACACTTTACTTGAAGCAGTCTACATAAGAGTGACATGTAACCGTCATAAGAATGACATGACACGTCATGCACATTAATAACTGTTGTCATAATGTGTCATTCGGTTTTTGTCATTATTGTGCATGACATGTGTCATGTCATTCTTATGACGGTTACATGTCACCCTTATGTAGACTGCTGATCTATGAGACCAAAACTTAGCAACTGTCAAGATCAAATTACCACTAAGAACGTTGTATAAAAAACCTTGTTAGGAAAAAGAGTGCACAGGGAAAAATTGTTAATGGATTTCTTTTTTTGTTCTCTTTATAAAATGAAGACAGTGGACAATAAGGGTGATATTAGTCTCCAAGGTACTCCTTTAAGAGGTGTGTCTTCAGACGCCGCATGAAGACAGGACAGGACTCGGCCGTTCTTATGGCAAGAGGAAGTTCATTCCACCACTGAGGCGCCAACATTGCAAAAAATCTTGATGCATGTTGTCCCCTTTTAAGTATTGGTGTTTCGAGACCAGCAGCGCTTGATCTAGAGAATGAGAAGTGAGTGACACAATTCTTGATCAGTGTTGTCAAGTAGGGGCGGCACGGTGGTGCTGTGGTTAGCACTGTTGCCTCACACCGCTGGGACCCGGGTTCGAGTCTCCGCCTGGGCTTCATGTGTGTGGAGTTTGCATGTTCTCCCCGTGTCGTCGTGGGGT
>JABFEA020000021.1:20265158-20275499 GCA_019775915.2 Cyphomyrus plagiostoma | reverse complement strand
TGTTCCCTGCCTCGTGCCCGTTGCTTCCGGGATAGGCTCCGGGCCCCCCGCGACCCAGTAGGATAAGCGGTTTGGATAATGGATGGATGGATGGATGGATGTTGTCAAGTACGGAGGGGCTGTTCCAGTCTTGCCCTTAAATGCCAAGTGTTAGGGATTTGAACCTGATGCGGGGAGTGAGTGCAGGTTCCGAAGAAGAGGTGTGATGTGCGAGAATCTAGGGAATCTTTTCGAAGGAAATGGTAAGGTCAAGGGCCAGTGATGACTTGCCTTTGATGTACAGCAGTTCAGTTTTACTGATGCTTTGCTTGAGGTGGTGGGATGTCATCCATCCAAGAGGAGATATCAGTCAGGCAGTCTGAGAGTCAAGTTGTCCTTATGGTCATCAGGTGGAAAGGAAAGAAAGAGTTGAGTGTCGTCTGCATAACAACGGTAGGACAGTCCATGTGTAGATACATGGGTTCTCTTGGGAAGGTCATAAGTAGAGGAGATGGGGTCCTAGGACTGAGCGCTGAGAAACACCAGTGGCCAGCCTTCCTGGGGCTGATTGGGAGCCTTTCCATGCCACCTGAAATGACCGGTTATCAAGAGAAGATGCAAACCATTGCCAGACTGTACCTGAAATCCCAGGGCTGGAGAGAGTATCCAGGAGGATCTGGCCGTTGACCATGTCAAGGGCTGCAGACCAAGAGAATCAGAACCGAGGACAGGTTGGAGGATTTTGCTGCATGAACTTTTTCAGAGACGGCGAGAAGTGCAGTCTTAGTGGAATGCGCAGCTTTGAATCCAGACTGGCGAGAGATGAATTCAGACCAGAGGTGAAATCAGCCTTCCTGATGCAGGATTGAAAGTTCCATAAACCACCATGCACGATTGTAGGACGCTGTGGAGATATGATAGGCTGAGAGGGGTTTCAAAGGTTTCTGCCTCTCTGATGAGGGGTACATCTTCTGAGTCTGGGAGATATGTGAACAGGTATAGGTGTAAGCGGCATTTTAGAACAAGTAGTGAGGTAACAAAAAAGAGAAGAGAGAAAGAAGTTGGCACAGTCCTGCATAGAAAGTGCTGGCAGTCTAAAGAGCAAGCTAAATTAAACAAGTCTAAGTACACAGCAAAATTGAATCTATGGGTGTTTTAACATATAGACCTCTTTAAAGGAACTGAACTCTGAGCTCTAGATCTGCTCCCAAAAGTGGACCAACAGAAACGAAACTCTTCTTTTTGTGTTCACAATGCGAGTTCATTTGAAAGGGGACTCAGTTCTTTTTCTGGTTTACTTCAGCTCAGATGGGGCCTCAGTCCTTTTTCTATTCATGCTTCAAGGTCTTATGGAGCTTTCAGACCTTTACTGCCTTGGATTCTGGGTAGCCTTGGATTAGTTTTCACTTCAAACAAGATGGCTGCTGCAATACATGTCATCATTTGGTGGGTCCTGAAAATAGCCCACGGACACAGGGAAAACCGAAATAGAACAATTACTTCGGAACAAAAAAAAACATGTGTCCCACACTTGCAGCCATTATTTTTGGTTGTTTCCCGGGACTGTACCACATGATCTATGTACGGCAAAGCTAAAGGGTAAAAATTGTCGAAGCAAGCCAGGAGCACTTTGTGTTCATAGTGCACAAGTTAAACGAACCGTGATATGGACTCAAAGCGATCCGGACTGAGACCACCTCCCGATGTGGTCTCTGTTCGGTTCGTTTCAAAGAGAACATAAGAACATAAGAAGTATACAAACGAGAGGAGGCCATTCGGCCCATCAAGCTCGCTTGGGGAGAACTTAGCTAATAGCTCAGAGTTGTTAAAATCTTATCTACTGTAGCTCTGATTTAAAGGAACCCAAAGATTCAGCTTGCACTACATTATCAGGAAGACTATTCCATACTCTAACTACACGCTGCGTAAAGAAGTGCTTCCTTAAATCCAGTTTGAAATGTCCTACCGCTAATTTCCACCTATGGCCACGAGTTCTTGTATTAGAACTAATGCTGAAGTAACCATTTGGTTGAACAGCATCCAAACCTGTTAGAATCTTAAAGACCTGTATCATGTCCCCCCCTAGCAGAGGTCTGATTTCGTTTCTCCCCAAGCGAGCTTGATGGGCCGAATGGCCTCCTCTCGTTTGTATAGTTCTTATGTTCTTATGTTCTTCACATGTACGCAAAAAATGCTGACTAGTCAATCGGAGTTCACTTTAAAAGGATGAAACGGACCAAGTGTGATAACACCCTTAATCTGTTTTATCGAATGAAGAATGAGATCAGTTGATACAGAAGCACAATCTAGAGTCTAAGTACACCGAAAAGCTGCAGAGTTCAGTTGAACAACAGTTGAATCTAAATCTATTTACTAAATGAAGAATCAGATCAGTAGACACAGATGCACAATCTAGAGCCTAATTCGGAAAGATCCTCCTTTTAATTAGTGGGTGAGTGGAAGCCACTCCCACAGAATGACATCATTTACCTTGGGCCTCCCTGCACCAGGTGATAATGGTCTAGCACATTGCAGTGAAACTAATGCCTTGACCACACGTACCTTTTTCTATACGTCTTGAGCTTTTGTTCGCACGTAAATGGCGTCTTAGGTCACTGAAGACGGAGCTTTTGCAAAACTCCACCCAGGGAGAAGATTTTAAGAAACTCTGTTTTCAGCGTTGACATGTAGATGGGGAAAACAGAGTTTTTGGCTCAAAACGTCAGATTGTGCGCCGTTGTCCACTTTGTTTAACGTCAGAGCGTACGCTATTTGCTGTATACGTTAGGTGAGTTCGAGCAATGGCGGATGTAGCCGAAATAGTGCTTGTGCTAAGCTTGCTTACAGGACTTCTAACATGTGTACAGATAAATGTTGAGTCACTCTCGCATTATATTGATCAACACAAGCTGCCAATTAGGCTTCTGATTGGCTAACATGGCAGTACGGTTAGAGTTATAATGCCACCTGTTGGTTTGGCATGCTCCTGACAGCGCATTTTAGCGGTTTCATGTGGACGGAAATATTTTATAAGACAATGTTCATGTGAATGGGGATCTTTTTTTTTAAACGGAGGAGGAAAAACAGTTTTAAAAAATGCCCGTGTACGTGTGGACAAGGCATAACACAACAAACCAATGGCAGTTTAAAGTGCAAGCAAGTCTAAGTACACAGCAAAGTTGCAGAATTCAGTTGAATAACAGTTGAATCTAAATCGACAGTATTACACGAATACAAACACACATACAAACAAGGTTATAATACTTGTATAACACTTGCAAAATTCTGTAATAAAGGTCTGGTTTTAGAGATTCAGTCACTTTTGGTAGCCATTATTCAACAAAAATGTCTAATTCTTTACACAGGGCTTTAGTTCACAGCTCCAAATCAAAATGTCTTGTGCTGTCATGGACACAAATGAACTTTTTAGCATAAGGAACAACCTGATGAGGTTGTCAGTGTATCTTTGTTGTTATAGTATATGTGTTGGTATAGTAACAGCAGTGAGAGACTGCAGCTGGGAGAGGAGCACAGCTTTGGAATTCCTACTCCACCTGCCATTAAATTTGCAGGACATTAAGTTTAACTGCTGTCAGGTGTTTTACTCTGCCTCAGGCATGCAACACACAGGACTGGTAGAACATCTGTGTGCTGGGGGGTAGGCCAACAATGACCCAGGCAGGTCTATCTAGGGGGCCCACAAAAGACTACAACTGGTATTTTTAGAAACAAATTAAATGTCTTTCGATAATAAGTTCAGTTAGGCTGAAAAAAATACTTTGTCAAAAGGAAAATAATCTATTTTGATGCAAAGCAGAATTTAAAGTTATGGTCTTAGGTTCCCAATCATGAACTGAATGTCTGCTCAAGTTTTCATCTGTCCCCTACAGACACTATTGGCCTCACTCCACCAATATTTCTGTAATATAAGGTGTACAGTGTATGCAGAAATATAAACATTTGTTAAAGGTTTACATTCATGTTATTGCAGTCTGGGAAACATGATTTCTGTCAAGGTTAAAGATCTTTAACATAATATTTAACATAAACACAAAACTTTGCCATACCAGAATTTGCACAGTAAAAGTGCGTATCTGGAAAAACTGATAGCTATGAATAAGTTCTGGTCTTCACTCCTTTTCATGTAAAGCTAATGAAGAAAGTACATATGCTGAAACTAGATGGAGGGTAAATTACAAGCTCTTTCCCACCTAAGACAATGTCTAGACAAACAGAAGCCATTGCAGACCATTACCTCTGGAGGGCAGTAGTGTTCGGCTTCTGATGACAGACTGGATGTAAGGCTCTGTCCACACGGTTGAGTTTGGGGGGCAAGGGGAAAAAAAAAACTACTAACTAACTACTACAAAATATCAATATGGCAATAAATAGCATTCACGGACACACTCTGCAGCAAAAATACTACAAAAACTAACACAAAACCAGAACACATAAATGTTTTAGCTGATTAAAAGACAAATAAATAAATAATTTAAAGAAACAGTAAGCATACATGATGGTTTAGCAGAGTGGAACCATAATTACCGTTTTACTACCCTTTGGAACTTTTACGCTACCCTTCCAGTGATTTCCAAAGGCAGCACATTTTGTCCATAAAACACCGTTTTAAAGACATACTGTACTTAGCGACATCACCAACCAAACAAAGTAGGCATGATACAATCTACACAGCTAGATGTACAACAACACATTACTGGGGCATCTCAGCTCACTGTATTGATCTTTATGGTTAAATATTCAACTTATTCCACATTAACAGTTGTCCTTTGGGCGAAGTGACATGTAACACGGCACTGAAGAAAAACATGACGGAGAGGTCATTTGGCCTTACTTTTAAAGGAGAAGTGCAGAACACAATGCATGACCACCCCCAACCCCTATAGCTTATTCTGCCATTAGCTAAGATGCAGCTTCATGCGTGGAATCGCACACCTAGCTGACATCCGAGATAACATCCTCAGACAAGAATGTGGACCGATAATGGAAACAAACCAGGATCCCAAACATGGGGTCACGACCTAGGCCATTTCAGACGGATGCTTTCCTGCATGGAGGATGGGAATCTTGATGACGACACAGGGTATATCAGCCAATCACTAGTGAAGATCCACTAGCAAATTCAGCATCAGGAACTCTTAGGCACCTGGAGAACTTCATTCCTACCAAGTCACAAAGACTAAACTTTTTTTCAGTATGATTGCTCTGATTGTTATCAAACATCTGGCAACCAAACACACAATTAGCGTAATTATTGGATTACCAACAGTAGCATTACAAACTATAGTTATTGCCTGTTCTGTCTAAAACGCATAATTAGGCTTGCTTACCATTGTGGTAACTTTTAAGAACGTTTACCACTACTAATCAGATGCACAAGTGCATTAAGCAAACATTTATTACATAGTTCCCTTTGAGCAAACGTAGGTGGTTATCATTCAATTTGCATACATTTGGCAAATTTTACGAAATAAAGAAAAAAAACCCACTTAGGCCTACTAATAAAAGCAGATTAAGTAATTTACTTGGTGCACCGAAACTGCCGTGTGTCGTACGGTTTTTAGGATTATCTTTGGAAATGACACTGGCGGAACGAATGAATACTTCGATGGTGCTGCAGGCTTCCAAGTTAGTCAAATTACTGCCAAAGATTTACACTAGATGGCGTCTTTATCCACTTTTCCTTATACTAATTACAATGACGTTTCACTTAAAATGTATTTAAAAAATAAACTTAAAAAGTTACACAAAAATATATTTTCATCTCACGGGAATACTCTCTACAAGCCATTAAAACTTGAGGAAAAACTTTTTAAAGCAGATTGTGGCAAGTTATTTTAATGGTTGTTATGAACTTACATAAACTGTAATAACATTGACTGCTTTAAAGACACATTTAATTTTTTTTCGTATTGTTACACCATTTCAATACGATTCTATATCTCTCTGATGCTTCACCATAAACCAATACATGGAAAGATGGCACGTAGTGTAATTTCAGAAAGTATAAAAATATCCCATAAGCACAACTTTCGTCTTATGTTGCAATACAAGACATTCCGAAATGGCAGGCATTTCGAGCATTTTTCTCATGCTGGCCGAGGTATTTAATATCGGAAAACTCATCCAAGCCTTGCGAGGTTAACCGGTTTGGGAGAGAATTAGCCTCAGCGACAGTAACCCTAAACATAACGTCTCGAGTTTCTTATTAAGTCTTAATGGGAGCATCAAACTCTTTCTGTTTGCTTTACAAAACCTACCTGCTTTTGATCGCTCCTACAATTAGTTGACGCTGTTTTGACATTTCCCCATATCATCTGGACATTAACTAATAGTGAATTACCAGTTCGCCTATATTATATTTTCTGCCACTCTTCCTCCTGTCAGCGAAATGCTGACTATTTCTGTTTCGTTATCTTTAAGGGCGAACACGGCATCAGCGGTTTAATTTAACAAGTTGCTACATGGCGTCATGTATTTATTTTGAAGCAGCAAATAAATACGCTGAGACATACATGGGTGCATGTTTACCAAAATGTCGCTGCCTTCAATGACATCTTTGATTGCGCAAAAATACAATTCAGTCAATCAGGATAACGCCTAATGAACACGTCGGCAGAGTTACACTAACACCACTTTCATACATGCAGTAGTACAGGTAGGAGGATTTGCAAGATCCACCATTTGATTGCTTACTACATTTCCTCTTTGCGACCTTTCGGGCACTAGATAGGAGTTATAAAAGAAAAGGGAAAACGCACGTAAACCTACCTTTCACCGCCTACTTGTACAGGATACCATCAAAAATAGAATTTCATTTGGAATATTTTACTAACTTCCAGTGTTGTTTTAAGCTATATTTTCCTTCGTTTCCCCGGGTGCTTAGAGGTTGTTTTCAGCTTTGGAGCAAATAGATTAAATTATTGATGGTGGAAATTGCATGGTTGAGGTAATGGATTCCAGTGACTGAAAGGCTCCATTGGAGATCGGCTTGGGCAGGTAGGCAGCATGCTATCCGGTGAAGACACAGTTCTCGATGAGGGACCCGTGGAGCTTTGAAAGAAGCCTCCTCCAGCCTTTGCAACTTCAGTAACTAACTACACCATGACGTCGCACCATATGACTCCACCACAGGCGGCCTGACCGGTAAATACACAGTCTCAAGGAAAACCAAGTATTAAAACGGCTAGGGGAGGATCAAAGCGCCGAAAGACCTGCCACTGGAAATTAGAGGATGACATTAAGGACACTTTGCTCTAATACAATGCGTACACTTTTTTTTCGCGTGTAGATTTCGCCGTCCTGTAATGCAGACTGACGTCTAGCTTTGCTTTCTTGCTTTCCTTCCTGTAAGCGGTGTCGGATGAGCTAGTTCCTCGATTACTGGGCATCGGAAAACAGCTGTTAGAAGCGAAAAGAAAGTTCTTTTAAAGGCAAGTTACACATACCCCGAAATGTCAGCAACACCACGAGACAGCAGCGTACGTCCATCGCCCATTATGGCCATACATACAACCGCCTGAGGTCTAATATAATGAAAGCTTGTCCATATTTGTTTGAAACTTGCATCAGAGGTGTTTATCTTATTTACATTTGTCTTTATTGGCTCACTTCCCCTACCCCTACACATCTTATCCTTGCTACACATAATGCTAACAATTCCACAGATTTTGATCTCCGTTTGGCTGTTATATGCTGATTACACAAACTGGAGGTGAATCCGAGGGCACAGTCCCCCTCCCCCCCAAGTTATATTTAATCTTGCTTTGATCCACCCAAAACCAATAAATATTACATCACAAAATTAAGTTTGAAGTTAGTTTGGCTAAGTATCTTTTTGATGTGTCTCGCGAATAATTTTAAGGATATTTTAATTCAAAATAAAAAATATGGTTAGATGACCGTGGCACGATGAAAAGTGCTTGAAGTCATTCAAAATGCACTGAAGTTGTAAGACAGTTACAGGGTTTTAAATAATTAAGGCTTCTCGGGGTTATTCAAAGTTTGTCCAAACTCCACTTAAAAGATGCACGTTATTTGGTGTGATATGGACTGACGATTTGGGCAAAACAGATACTGCAAGTCTCCCATTCATTCTGTAGGCTTCCTATTTTAGGGAAGGAAAAATCCAACATTTTTCTGATCTGCTACTAATTTGAACTCCTGTTCAACGGTAGCTTTAACTGACCAAGTACGGAGGAGTCATACAAGGTGCAGAGCAGTCTGACCCATTCAAGTTTATCGTTATAGCTTCTCTGAAATGAGCACCAATGAGCCGTTTAAAGCTGGTTAAGTATCTTCAAAAATATGTGGGTGAAACATACAGTTCAGAACTTCCTTATATCATTCCCATATTTCACCCAACCCACAGATTTTTGGTTATTGTTATTAATCAGCTTCTTGTTTAATGATTAGCTTTCTGTTATCATTTATGTGCTTTTGTGTATTCATGTAAACATATAACCTAATAAGAAAAACGAGTTGACCTTATGTTCTGAGAAATTTGTATGCTAATATAATGAGAAAGTTCATTTTTTTTGTCTATATATTTTAAATACATCGTCATTATTTAAGTTATTGATGATTTTACAGATGTGCTTTCAACATATTGCAGGTGAATCAAATGTCAAGATGAAAAGTAAAAAAAGCATATTTTAAGCGTAAATGTGTTATATTAAAATGCGTCAGAACTGGCTTCGAGATAGTATAATCTCTGAAAGAATACTTCGTATAAGTTCATCAGACATGGTGGTTAGACTGGATTTCTAAAATTCTTTTCCAATAAATAACAAAGTGATTATCATGCATTTATTAGAAGTACAGTAACTTTATGGTTGCAGTGGAGTTAAGGGACAACACCGGCCTGATCCCAGCTGGCCAGAACGTGCTCACACCTGCTTGGTGATTCAGCCCCAGCCGTGGGACATGCCAAGATGAATACAGTTGTCCTAGTGGAAAGCAGGAGGTGAAGAGAGACTCTGGATGGCAAAGAGTTGCATCAGCAATCTCCAAACAGCAGGGCTCCGAGAAACCTGCATGCAACATGGTCTGCTGTTCCAGCCAGGAACTTTAAAGATAAATCACATTGCAGCTAATAATGAAAGCACCTACATGCTGTTGTTTGTACAAGAAACTCAGATTGGGAAAAAGGCATTTGTTATGGAAAAGCAAGCAGGAAATAGTAACATCTTTTGTTCAGACATGTGACTGTATCTGACTTTGAAAGTACTGGAACATAGACAGTATAGTAATACCTGGGAGGAGTAAAGGTTAAGATTCACCTTCTAGCCATTGGAAGCATGAGCCAAACAATCATAAAGAGTCCAGTAATAGCGGTGGTGCGAAGTACATTTGTACCAAAAACTGCCCTTTTTTGGATGGAAATGAGTCTCCGAGACACTGACAACCATAAGTGGCATTTGATCAATTTGGAATTTTATCATTATGATTACAAAAGATAAGAGTATAAAATAAGTCCCCAAAAATAAAGCTGGTCACTCTAACTTTTCTGCTCTCTGTTATTTAACAAGTCATACCTGTTCTCAATGCTTCCATGGAAGTACATAACACCAATATCTACCTGTAATTGTATCTCAATTTGCCATGTTTGTATTAATGTCCTGTATCATTTATATGCAGCTTCTCCATTTGACGGTTCAGCATAAATTATTCAGATTTATGCAAATCTGTTAATCCAGGGGCTCTTCTAAAAATTCCAACATGATCTAAGACAGTATCTGGGCAACAAGGTGTTGGAGGAATTATGGCTTGGAAATACACATGGAACAACATGGTCTCCAGAAATTGCGGACTTGGGATCATTAATATGTAACAAAGTTGCTCAGCCAACTTTTATTAATTGCTATTATCTATCAGTCAACGTTTGGTAAGATATACATTCCCTTTTAAACAGCGCAGTCTTTGGAATAGGCGACTGAACTGGTCAACCTCTTCAGGGAGACATGAGTGAACATTGTGATGTATGGAGGAGACGGTCTTTGATGCTCTAAACCCTTCTAGGGGACAGTGCCTCTGCGTGACCATCCTGTTCCCTGTGTTCATGGGACCACATCCAATGATTGACCTACTAATTAATTAACGCATGGAAACTCGTTCAAGGTGCAGTTTGCGCGACACAGAATGTTGTTCAGGTGATACCTCAACTTGAAACAAGTCTCACAAAGAGTACTTCCCAGTTTGTTTTTTGTTTGTGACTCAGGAGTTGCATGTTATTCCATTTATGCTGTTTAAAAGGCTATTGCATGAGATTTTTATTAATATTTACCTTTCGTATTTGAATATTCATATGAAAGTTGCCCAGATGCCATATTGTTACCTATAAAT
>JABFEA020000021.1:20251220-20261401 GCA_019775915.2 Cyphomyrus plagiostoma | reverse complement strand
CCTCCCCTCCCCCTCGCACGCCCACGCCCACACCATCAACCCACGTCTCGCTCGCACTCTCCTGTGGCAAAATATGATATCCCCGGAAAAAGAAGAGGAGGAAAAAACGCCCAAATTACAAATACGGATAATATCTGCAAAATAGTAGCTCATCAAGTTTCCTCTAACAAATTTAAGTTCAGTCGCAATTGGAATATATGTATTTTAACACAAGCCACCTCAGCAAAATAACGCCAAACGCAGTATTAGTTCAATTATATTCTAATGTATATGGTGGGATTTGGATCGTACAATTGGAATCGACAATAACAGCAACCACGGGATAATAATAACAATAATAAATATCCAGTATCAGGTAAAGTCATTTAGCAACACTAAGAAACTGCAAACGTTTATGTGACTGCAATAACAATAATATCAATCAGCACTGAAATACTTTCATGATATGGTTATTTATTTAATAAATATTAGTTCTTCCCAGAATAAAATCTGATTAGAACAAACGTTATACGAGCGCCTGTAGGCGCTGACATCTTGGGGTTTTCTTGCAGCTGTTTGCTTGGCATTAATCAGGTGAACTGGAATTGGATCTTGAAATAGGGAGAGAAACGAAAAAGAGCGACGAGCATCTATAATATTTATCGCTTCCTTCGGGGTTTTAAATAACGGATTTCAGGTCCTGATATCTTAAAAAGCGCAATCGCGGTCTCTCAAAAAAGCTGACGATTTCATTTTAATGTGTTTTAGCTCAGTGTTCTTCCTCTTGTTCTATCTTTAACATCACCCATTGCTGAGCCAGTCCCTTATCTAGCAATCCCATCGCCGGTTTAGTGTAACCCTGACACGGAATTATCACTGTCTGACCACGCCTCTTTGTACTTTTATTCCGTATGCACAAATTTTTGTACGCGCAAATAAAAATAAATCGAAAGTTTTTTTTTATCAGGTAAGAAATATTATACGACAGGAAGTTCGATTCTGGTAGGTGTATTTGGAAGTAGCCTGCGTATGTTTGCGTGTGTGTAGCTGTGCGCGGGGACAAAGGGGGAGAGCAGGTGATATCAGGGTTGGAGTAAAAGCGCAGTATGAATGAAACCAAGCGCGCCCGTAGTAAAACACAAGAGAGATATCAACGAGATGACAGAGGGTGGGGGGATGCTACAGCTATAGTTTAACAGATATGAGTGCTTCCACCACTTAACACAAAGCAGATCAATACAAGCCATAAAATATTTAAAAACGTTATGTCGATACTATAAATAATGTAAGAAAATTGATATGTAACATAACATATATTTGCACAGATAGATAAGACAGGAAATAGATATGATCGAATATATTAAATGCAACGTGTGTTCGTTCTGTTTAATTTGACTTGTTTATCAGCTTACTTCTTATCTCTATCCCTAATCGTTACGTGAAGTAAGGAGGCACTGAGGTTGTGCTAGTCGGACTTAATATTTTATTAAAGATATGCAGCATATTATGCTGCCGGAGCTGAAGAATCGTTATTACGCATACGAAAGTTCCGTTTACCAATATAGTAATCCGTCATGCATATAACCGCTGGATAACATAATTTAAGATATCTAGTGTTCAGCTATGTGCCGAGAAATAGGCAATTTTAAATCTTTATGTTTTGGGAGCTAACCTGCTTATACCTTAAGAGATACAGATGTGCTTTAAAATCTACAACTTCACGTGGACTACGGCACATTACAGAAAACGCGTCGATTAATACGCAGCGATTTATATAATACACATGCGTAACCTAAGTTTATCTGTTTTTTAACTAAACGGGCTATTCTCTTGTTTAACTAGCAGCGGCTATCGTGCAGCGTCTCCCCCAGCAGATAGCATGACGGTAGTTTACAAAAGCAGATATTAAACTTCAGTTTAAAAACACAAAACAATGGACTAAGATGAGCACTAAACTGACGACGGTCGAGCGGTATAACACTAGCAGTAACAGATTAAAATGTATGCTTTCTTACCTTTTTAGGAGCTGACAACCACTATCAGTGGTTAGATCTTCAAGACCAACACTTGCATTTCCCAAAGTTAACGCTGTATACCAAGTGGTGCTTGCAAAGAACGTACACCGCACAGTGCCTCTAAGATTTCAACTTTCACATGCTCTAAGTGGCGACAAAACTCCAAGCGCAAAACAACCAGCCTTCAGATCTCTATGTCTTTTTTCCGTTTACATCACAGGGCTTCCGCAGCAAGCGCTTATCAGAAAGAGGGGAAAAAATAAAACCATTCCCTAGCTTTGGCAAAGAACTGCAAAACTTAAAAGTTGATGTCCACTCGGTGTTTTAGTCCTCTGCGTTCAACGACTCCGATGCCTCTGTCCAGCGTGCTGAAAGCATATCACAGCTAGGGTTACAAAGGAGCAGAAATCTATACTTTCGTTAAGTGCCACTTGATATTGCTATAGTCTATTGCTTCCCCACGCCTTGTCACGTGAATATTTCCCTGCCAAGCCCGTCCTGTTAATATTTGATCACATGTTGGCCGGACCGTTTCCTACCAAAAGCTTCACTTATGTCAAAAGCTCGCCATATTACTCTGCATGGGACGTTCAAAAAAGGCTCCACGAGATCCTAAACAACACCAAAAGCCTTCCGCTCCTATTTTGTTTGGTCGCACTCTCGTGGTGCTTTGTTGGTGGAGAGCAGCGTGCCTACACATGTTGCACTTAACTGGCATCGGTCTTGGAAAAAAGCACGTTATGTATGAAGCATAAACCTCATAGACGGCATAATATACAGATTTCCTGCGCGCAAAAATGTAAAAATCCACATCGCAGAGGCTGCATTTTAAAGTTTTGGACGATATTGCTGACATCTCTCCCATCACTAAGGGTTATTTACATTGAGCCCCAAATGATAACAAGTCCATCACCCAACAAAAAGGTATTTTCAACCCCATTAAACACTATCCATAATCATTCTGAGTAGTTATTCCTGATAACGTTTGGTGTCTAGGCTACTCACCATTTCCTGTAAGCTGTCCTGGAGATAGAAGTGTCTTAAAATCCACTCACTCCAACAGATGCTGCTAGGTAATGTGTCTTGTTTGAAGGCATCATATGAGAAGTTCTGCTGTGCTGAGTAGATCGCCCACCAGTTCGGTGACTTATGAATCTAATAACCCATTGCAATATCGGCGTGCTTAAACTCTCCAACACCTTGCCTCTACTGGCACGACAAACAGTAACAAGCTGCGATTTATAGAAAACCTATACATTTACGCAATAGCTGCTCTCAGTCAAACGTTTTTTTAAAAATCGTTATTACGCGAATCTAACATGATTGAATCCAGTTCATAGATGGATCATAATCCAAATTCAGCGCAAGCCCCCTTTGCTTATGTTAATAATTACCAGTCCTTTTGGTTACTGTCTGAATAAATGGTGGAATGAAAACACACACAATCTACATAAAATGCTTTTTGTTCATTATTAAGATAATATGCGGGAAGTTAGTAATCATCGATACACGACCAACTTAGAACAAGACGTTTCACACAGAAGTGGCCTGGTGTGAGGTACGTTGTTCTTTCTTATGTACCCGTATACAAGCACAGCATTCTCACGGGACTTGTTGCTGTTCAAAAGTCCGACTGAGAGCTCTTTCAAGACGATTAAAAAAATCTGAATTTCGTACTTACACTTAAAAATGGTTATGTATTTTGTCCTTTCTGAACAAACGAGCAGAAACAGAAAGCAAAAGAGTTCGACTGCGGTCTTACGTGTAACTTCAACCGACTACAATGCCTCGGGTTTGTAAACATATTTATAGTAAACTTTGATTCACGATTTGCAGCTATAAACGCCGAGTGTGTTTTCAGTAAAATTCCATCAGTTGCTAGTGGTACAGTCAGTCACCTAATTGTTATTCAGTGACGAAGTCCAAAACATGCATGTGCGCTAGAAATGTACTGCTAAGTAATATGAGTAATAGGTGATATTTGCCAGTCTCTTAGCATGGATCCGCTTTGTCAAGGGAGTTGTAAAATAAGTGAGACAATATGGTATTAATAACTCGCTGCGTACAACAAATCAGGGATAGATACACTTTATATAACATATATTTAAATATAGCAATTTTCCCCTCTTTTTAATGTATCTATGAATTTAACATTGCCCTTCATGCTCTGTGCCTTATGACACAAAGTGAATTACTCTTGGAGCTGTTCACATTTTAAGTATGAAATAGATCCAAAGTCAATTTTCGACGGACCACACAATAAGGACTGCAGTCATATGTGTGTTTTTGTTTCTCCACCAATGTTAATGTGTGAAATGGCAGAAGGCACTTTGTCCTCAATGTCCCTGGAATTGTTTTGATTGCTATGTCGATCTCCTGTGGCTTGCTGCGTATAATTTGTTTTGAGTTTCCGCATCAGATACTATTGTACAATGAAATTGTATATACAACCTCCAGATTCATGCCGTAGTTTTCACACATGTATCATTTATGTTCATGAATATGTCTTGTTTTTTTATTTTTAGTCATTTCTATTATATTTATTTATTTATATTTACTTACAACTTCTATTGTATTTATATTAATATATAACTTGCTGGACACATCGGCTTAAGTTAAGTAGTTTGGTTGTGTGACCATAACAGAAAAAATACATGCCACAGATTGGAAAACACATAAAGAGAATTTCTTTTTGTCTTATATTTGAGCTTTTATTTCCAGTTAGTGAAAGTGTACCAGCTTCCCCATATTTACATTTGCATACAAAGACCTGTGTTTTATGATCAAATCTATTAACCACTATTCATTAAGCTATACTTAAATGTGTTTGCCTAAAAATAACCAATAGGCCTTCAGTCATTAGTGGAAAGGCCAAGAAAGTTGCATTTAATAATCGCACAGGATCTTGTGACTTGTCTTGTTAGACTCAGCATAAGCTAAGCCACATGCCATTTGCAAAATGGTGGGCAGTTTGGTCCAGCTCATCGTCAGGTATATGCTGCTTTGAAACAAGCTGCTGGGAAACCAGTCGGGTAGCTAAACCATGTCGACCCTGTTCCTACATCCAGGTGATCCTGCAAATGCGGAGTCTTGCCGTCTGAAGGAGGCACGTAAGTGAAAAGTGCCAGGTGAGAAGTGTGAAAAGGACACGTCTGACACCATCACGCCACTCTGACCTGCGTCCATGGCGACAAAGCGAGACATCCTCCTAGCTATGGGGATAGCTGGCGCGCTAGGCAACCGGGGTATTTCATCGTGTCTGGTGCAACCGTGGGGGTTTGCGTAGCCAGAGGTAAGGCCTTGATCACGACTGAACAAGACCGAGTCACGCGGAAGTGGGTGGCTATGATGGTGACAAAGTGCACCCCCATTACTGTTGAGAAGGTGAGAAAGTCGTGTGTAACAGGGAACACCCTGCTATACAGTGATACAAGAAAATACAGTCAAGCAATTTGGGTATTAGCAAGAGTGTCTCAGTCCACAGCACATATTATCAGAGGTGCTGCCACACACCAAAGGAAAATGTCTCTCCGTGTCCCTAGGGAACATGTTTAGGTCTCATCTGAATAAGAGGAATTGTTTCTATAGATAACTAAAATAGTTTTGAGCATGTTTAGGTATATGTAATACAAACTCATGCAAAATACATTTACTTAAGGGTTGCAAGATTGACTTCTCACAGGATTAAGTACAGAGAGTCAGACTCTTGCAATAAAGGTGAAAACATTTTCTGTATACTTTTTCAGGTATAACTTTGACTTTGTGCAGCAGCTGAAAGATGTGCAGTTAGCCTGATTGGCGTTTCTGAATTGCCTGTAGTGTCTTTGTGAGTGTGTGTGTGCCCTGCGATGCCCTGGCATTCTGCACAGGGTAGTACCCTGCCTGGTACCCTGTGCTGGCTGGGATTGTCTCCAGGCCTGTCTGTGATTATGTCTGGGATCAGAGAATAGAAGATGGGTGGATGGATGGATGAATTACAGATTTGAACGAGGTTAATCAAATCAGTTTACGTTGCTTCCCAAGAAGACATTTAGGGAACTATACTTAAAGCTCTCATCTATGATGCACTATGGATACCTTCATAATGCATTATTATAGTTGGTATAATAATTTATAAAGCATGACAAAATCTTCTATTATCAGTCATAAGGCATTATAGATGAACGCTTCATAAAGCATGCATGATGCATAATAAACATTGCTATAACATGTTATGCCTTATAAATGTTTACAGTCATGTTTATAATGCGTTATGAATGCGTTCATAGATTGTTATAGACATGACATTCATAAAAAGTGTATTTCTTTATTTTCTTAATATCTGTTGTAAAATTATTGCATGGGAATTGTTAGGGTTGAAGACCTGAGCTTTTTCTGTGGTAGAGAAGTTTATAATGGCATATAAAGAGCTGTATAACTTTTACATCGTAATATCTTCCTGTTTCGTTGCACTTAAATACACTCACATTTACCCTGGTGTATTACATGTAATGTGCCAAAATCAGAATTTATCAGTCAGCGTTTTCTCCTTCCTATTTCACAATACCGCTAACTGTTATGAATTAATGTATCCTTTGGGGCACAATATCATTTTTGCCTTTCAAAACTGTTCCATAAATACCACTAATAGAGTCTCAGTATCACAAATTACTAGTAACTACAACTAAAATGACTTCTTGGCTGATAGTACAGAAAACGTCATAGCTCTGGGAAGCTCGCTTTTTTATCCTGCCCTGCACAGAAATCTCAAGTGGGGCTGTGTTCCGGAAGTTGGGCTTTACCACAAAAAGAACAGAGATTAAATCCTACATTCTAGAAGCATGTGGTACATAAACCACACTTTGAAAACACTGGCAAAGTGTAATTCAGTGGGATGGAATATCTTCCTACTCATCCTCTGGCCTAGAACATGTAAAACACTCAGTAAGCTCTTTGTGCTATCTCAAGCATTGAGTTTACCCACGATGCTTTCAAACTTGCTATTGAGAAAAAAAATAAGAATATGAGTTTAGAGTCACGACCTCATGGGTGGTGGTGGGGGGGAGTTAGGGTGACATGTAAGAAAGTTTATGCGAGTGGAGCAGCTGAAGCACATACTGCAATGGAGGGGTGAGGTAATGTTTGCTACTGAGAAGGTGAATGATGGGAGGCAGTTAGTTATGAATAATTAGCGGACAAAATGTAAGAATGCTGCGTTGCGTAATGAAGAAATTCTTTTGAAAATGGGCTGAAAAAGATGCATCCTGTGATAAAAGTTCCAGACATCTCGTCTCTAAATGCTATATAGCAGAGATGAACCCCAAGAAAAAGTGACTTGGTTCTGTTTTTCAAACACATTTGTGGTAATGCTCTTCATTTTAGATTTCAATGCATGTCATTTTAATATTTATGTGTAATTAATTTACATTGTTAGCATATGCTTTTATCCAAAGTGATGTACAGTGGAGAGAGCAGGGTCAGGCAGCTTCTGGAGCAATTGGGGGTTCAGGCTCTTGTTCAGGGGGGCCAACAGTAATATTAGTCTGCCAACTGTGGGATTTGAACCAACGCCCTTCTGATCACAGGCACAGCAAACCTAACTTACTTAACCACAACCGCCCCCAAACAATATGTTTCTTGTAACCCCAACATAACTTTATTCCTCACTATATTTATTAATGCTTATTTGAAATCCATAAATCAAGGAGCTGAAAGGGTAATCAACTAAGTGGCAGGAGATTTTGGAACTGGTATAAAGCTGAAGTCTGACTTACAGTGGATGAAACACTCCAAAGTATAATTTATATATAAAATATAATGAAAACAATAATAAAACAATTACTAGTCATCATGTGTTAAATATTTTGTGTGACATTTTACCAGGCTGAGGTCCAAATATGCTGCTGATTGTGACTACATTTGGCTGTTGAGTGCTGGATGTGGTTGATTTAACAAATATGCATTTAAGGGCACTTATTACCTACAAAAATAATACCTCACTGCCATTTGGTTTCAATCCACTTCCTGGAAAAAAATCAATATCAGTATCACATTGAAGTATTACTTGTATCATGCCTGTTAGACTTTAAACACATCACTCAATGCAGTGCTTTGGGAGAGGGTTCTGGATTTGAATAGACATTTGCATGGTTCTGTTTGGTTTTTCTAGAATCAGCACATGGCCGGCGCTGGTGCAAACTTCAGATTTGCATCATGCGACTGCCCCTAAAGTCCAGTGCACCCTGGGATGTTCCTCGGAAACGCGGACCAAGTACAGCGTCATCCTTTGCACTGGGTAAGTGGATCAGCTGGGATGCTAAATAATGCAGCGTCCTGCAGCCTTTGGATGCCCATGCAGTGGCAAATGCAGCTGCTCTAGTGCTGCGAACGGACATCCCTTGGTTGTTTATGACATGGAGTCAAGTGGACGCCTGAGCCGGTACAGGAAGTCCTAACCCACTTTCCTGAATCTGTGGGCTTTCGTTGATGAAATTATTCAAGAGGCCCTCCTCCCCTAATCTGAGATAAGCTGCATTTAAAATTCCGCATATAAGGCCGGAAATGCACTCTGTCATTGTCCTCAAAGAGGTTCTCAGCTACGGATGGCCCAGTCGCTCCGCGAAGCCGCTAGCTCCGTACAGCTCATGCTGGCATGCTAATTGCCCATAGAAGGTTCCAGTCCAGGAGGCTTTCCTCTTTGTGTGCGGGACCTTTGATCCTGGCATGAGCATTGCTGATGACATAAGCCTGCAGCACTACTGCCTGCTCCAGCAGTCCTATTACCTGTTCTGGGACACTCTTCCCCAAGCCTGGTCACGATCGTCAGTGTCTGGCCACCTGCTTTCGCTGCGTTCTCCTTTCACACTTAAAAATAGTACCGGATGTAGTTTAACTTCTAAATACCCTTACTTTCGGAACTTAAAAATAAGCACGGCTGTTTGTTTTTAAAGTAAGAAATATACTTACAAGTCGTCTCATAATTTTTCAACCAGACACTTTTCATTCATAAGTGTCTACTGCTTTTGGCCTGGATACCTGATTTTGGTTAAAAAAAAGCTTTTCTTTCTGTTACAGTAAATAAGTTGTATAATTAAGCACTGAAGCTGATAAATTTCCTTTCTGTGCTGGTTATGAAAGCGCCTCCCTACGACTCCCAAATAGTTTTGCTCTGTTTTTTTTTTGGTCTCCTCTGTGCAGCTGTGCTCCATGACATTTTAGTAAAGTAAGCTAGGGGTAAATGATGGTATAAACTTTTGTTTAAAGTGAATGAAAGCTTTGTCCCTGAATAGTGAGAAATTGTAAAGGATTATTACTGGCAGTAGGATGGCACTGGGATGACAGTGGGATGGTAGTGGGATGGCACTGGGATGGCACTGTGATGGCACTGGAATAGAAATGGTATGGCAGTGGGATGGCAATGGGATGACAATGGGATGGCAGTGGGATGGCAATGGGATGGCAGTGGGATGGCAGTGGGATGGTAGTGGGATGGCAGTGGGATGGCACTTGAATAGAAATGGTATGGCACTGGGATGGCACTGGGATTGCAGTGGTATGGCACTGTGAATGCACTGGGATGGCACTGGAATTGAAATGGCATGGCACTGGGATGGCAATGGGATAGAAATGGGATGGCAGTGGGATGGCACTGGGATGGCAGTGGGATGGCAGTGGGATGGAACTGGGATGGCAATGGGATGGCAATGGGATGGCAGTGGGATGGCACTGGGATGGCACTGGAATAGAAATGGTATGGCACTGGGATGGCACTGTGATGGCACTGGGATTGCAGTAGTATGGCACTGTGATGGCACTGGGATGGCACTGGGATAGAATTGGGATGGCAATGGGATGGCACTGGAATTGAAATGGTATGGCACTAGGATGGCACTGGGATGGCACTGGGATAGAACTGGGATGGCACTGGGATGGCAGTGGGATGGCAGTGGGATGGCACTGGGATGGCACTGGGATAGAACTGGGATGGCACTGGGATGGCACTGGGATAGCACTGGGATAGAACTGGGATGGCAGTGGGATGGCAGTGGGATGGCAGTGGGATGGCCCTGGGATGGCACTGGGATAGAACTGGGATGGCACTGGGATGGCACTGGGATGGCAGTGGGATGGCACTGGGATAGAACTGGGATGCCACTGGGATGGCACTGGGATAGAAGGGGGATGGCAGTGGGATGGCAGTGGGATGGC
>JABFEA020000021.1:20237596-20251120 GCA_019775915.2 Cyphomyrus plagiostoma | reverse complement strand
AGAACTGGGATGGCACTGGGATGGCAGTGGGATGGCACTGGGATAGAACTGGGATGGCACTGGGATGGCAGTGGGATGGCACTGGGATAGAACTGGGATGGCACTGGGATGGCAGTGGGATGGCACTGGGATAGAACTGGGATGGCACTGGGATGGCAGTGGGATATCCCCCCTGTTTTGGTGAAAGGGAATCTAGCCAAGGTCCCCCTATCCATCAAAGGCTTTTTGAAAATAAAAGCGTAGCAGTGAGCGATGGACAAACTGCCTTCTTTGTGTAACTCTACCATCTAAATTCAGACATACAAAGCCTTTGGATGTAATACTCTGCAAAAAAAGATGACATACTGCACTTTGATGCTTCGCTGTGCTCTTTTGTTTGTCCAGTCCAAGGCAGAAATATAATATTGCAGAATAAAAATTCTTTCAGGTCTTTTGCCTCCCAGTTGTTCCATTACAATTTTCACCCTCCTCTCTTTTGTTATGAATACAACATAGATGTGGTTAGATAAGGCGACGCTTGCCACCGATTCAGACGCTATACTAAAGGCCCGGAAAGTGTGACAATCTCTGCCGAAAAGGCCAAAGCATTATTTAACTGGAATTTAATGGCTATAAACTGCTGCACATTTTTATTCAAAATCAGTGATACAAGTTAAAAAAAAAAAGTCCTTTGATCTATTCACCTTCCAACTGCTTAGGTAATACAGGTCTTTGGGGAAATAAAGTATGGTATTATATAATTAACTCCAGCAATTGTAATTCTTATATTATGGTCAATAATAATAAGTATATTATAGTTAATATGGTGATAATTATTAAAGCACAAACAAAGTTTTACTATAGAAAGGAGCAAAATAATATAAGCTTTTAGTAAAAAAAACAGGCGGATGGTTTATCAGTTGGCTCTATCCTGTTGAGAATGACAATGTTTATGAATCACCTGCAGCATGTAACTTATTCTCATTTATTTGACACCCTTTTCTAAATATCACGTGCCGGAAGGTAAGCGATTAAGCTTTGCTTATGTATAGCACAGTCATTCATCCTTGAAAAAGCAACTGAAATAACATGGCGAAGCATTTAATTCTCACCTTATACACACGCACCTCCGGGAATTCTGGGTCAAAAGCCGAGCAGCTAGTTACATACTGTCTTTGATAGCACCCTTAACTTGCTTTACTAGCTTGTAATGAATTATATACAGTCGATGCGCTTATATAAACAATGATCTTTATTTAAAAAAACCCCTGCATTTTATTTGATGAATTGCAAGCTGGATAACGTGCATCACACCTACGTGTTTTTTTTTTAATCCATCCATTTAACAAATTGCTTATGCACTGCAGGATCACGGCGAACCTGGAGCTTATCCCGGGAAGCACAGGGCAGGGGAACACCCTGGAGAGAAATGCCATCGGACGCGCTCACAATCCCCCCCGCACAACAAGGCAATTTAGAAACACCAATTCACCTACCTGCATGTGGGAGGGCACCCGCATGCCTAGAGGAAGCACATGTGATACGGGGGTAACATGCCGACTCCTCACACACACACGGTAGGAGGCAGGAATGGAACCCCCCACCCTGCAGGTGCTAGGCAACTGTGCCAAGCCCTGAGCCAACAGCAGCCCCCTATATGTGGTTCTTATCTTGTCTGGATGTGCTATCAGGTTTAAGCGCCGGCTTTGTCAGAGAATGTATGCAAAGTTCTGAGTGCGCAGCCCCAATGCGGGCAAGACAGAAGGAGTCATGAAGTTTATTAAGCCGCTAAGCTCATGAGGGTTGATTCATCGCCGCTATAATCCCCCTCACTTTCATTATGGCTGTACGATAGCGATCATAAACGAGAATCATACAGGAAATCGTAAAGTAGCACCCATCTAAAGAGGAGCAAACAAATATTAATTTGAGGTCAATCTGCATTTGTTCTCTGAGCTGCAAAAAGTGCTCGTGCAACTTCTAGGTGTTTCTGAAAGAATTCTGCTCCTATTATGTGATTCATATATTGTCTAACATTTACATTACTTATCTTCGTAATGATTCGAGAAAACATGTCAATAAGCACTTTAGCTTGTTTCGTAATGCTGGTTCTTTCATCATATTGTTGAGTTGTAAAGAAGCTTTTCATAATCAGTACTAATTTTTACCCGAAGTACATTTACTTGATTAAACAGCAATGTATGATTTGCCAGCATTTTAAGGTATATTATTTTCCTTTTAGAGGCACCATAGGTGTAGTTGGCGGCTATCAGAATCAGACTGTGATTTACCTATCTGTCTGTACCATCCAGTAATGTATGAATGCTGGAATCCTTCAGGATACAATGTGAATTAAAGGAGCATTTAAGTGATGGTGTGAGTCATCGCTGGGGTCATTTGCCTTTCACTGCAAATGAGTGTGGGTGTCCTCCCTAGCTTGCACATATACACTGGATATTGTTCTCATTATTGAACAGCTATTTTGGAAAACAGGAGACATCGTGCAGGGCACAATTCCTTCACTTAGCGCCAGTGAAGGCAGCTGAGATGTCGCTCCATGACCGACACCAAATTTTTCCTACAAGAAGGTAGCGAAAATGTTTCAAACAAATTGCGAAAATCCGAGTCCTGTCTGATTCACAGGTTCCTCCTAATAGGACGTCTCTCTTTGCCAGTATAATGGCACAGAGTCTGAACCTCTTCAATGGCCCTTAATAACAACGGCAAACGTGTTTGGGACATTCAGGACATTTTCACCCCCAGGTAAGGAGCGCAGACTTCCTTTCGGTACCATGGTAACATGCCAAGCTGCCTTCGTCATCTCGCAGTGATACCACCTTTGAGTCATAAAAATTACGGTATACACTGGAAATATATAACTCAAGGAAACACTCGTAGCTAACAATTATCAAGAACAAAATTTACAAGGAGCAACAATGATGTACTTCATGGTCCATGTGGTGTTTAATTAACAATGTTTTACCAGGATGGTACTGTGCCCCTGTCAATCAGGAAATCTGTCACTAAATATGGGGCCACTGTTTGTAGATAAATGGTCTGCTGACAACCTCAATATTGTAACATTGTTGAGTTTTGGATAAATGCTAGCACTTTTAGGTAGCCTTAAAATAAACCTTACAAAAGGATATTGACACTTATTCACAATTATTCCTTATATACTTATAATTAAAATGATTTTAAGTGCTTTTAATTAGCACCAGGAATTGGAAAAAGGGTATCAGCTTGTGTATGATCTCATATAAATGCAAGTTAATTGGTTTGCAGCATATAAATATATGGCCTTTTGGTAATGTAAGCTTAAAATTAACTGAAAATTAATTTAAAAAATAGCCACACATTCATTCATTTTCCAATTGTCTACCCTGGCCGGGATCATTGTGGGGCCTGTGGCCTGTGACCTGTCTCGGGCAGCACGGGGCATGAAGCTGGGGTCTACTCAGCACAGGATGCCAGTATATTACAGGGCATATGCACTCGTAGTTTTGCTAATCTCAGTTTCCTCAGAAATAAGATAGACAAGACCATTTTGATTTAGATTAGCAAGGTATTTTATCTGCAATCTGTATTGTGCTCTAAAAACAAATAAGCAGTTCTTAACAGTTATACGTGGTTAGTTGTAATGAATAAAAAAAAGTAGTTAGTATTGTATTTAAACAGATTATGCTTTTTTAGAATTAATTCAGACTATTTCCTGTCCATTTATTATTTTAAGATTAATTCCGTTCTTTATATTGATTAAAACTAGCACCTAACGCCACTGAACCGCATCGCATAGCTTTGATGGTACGATGTGAATTAACCTACACTCCTTTATTTATCTCTTCAGGCTACTTTCCATAAGCCAATAGGTTTCATTCCTACATAATAACTGTGTAACTATTCCTGAGGAATTTTAAACGTGAGTAGAACCTCAGTCTCCATGAGTCTTATACGAATAACATAATGAAGAATTAGAATGCTTATATTTTAAAACTAAAACATCAAACAAGCAAAACATTTTGTACCAACCGATACAGTAGTGATGTTCTTCTGACAAGTTTTTTTCGTTTAGTTTCGTTTAGTGTGTTTTGTTAACTTTATCATTTGGTGTAGAGCCAAACAGGATTAAGACGAAGCCTTTGTGATTCCATCATAATACCGTTGTGTGTATTTTTGTAAGTCTACTTATTTTTTTGTTTTCTCGCACGTAATATTTTGCACTTTAATGCTGCTGTGTACACTGACCTATTTAAGCAGCTGTTTTAGCTCAGAGCAGATAATGATTAATTATATTTTTTTACAACCAATGTCCAGACACTTATATTTTTCAGTAAAAAACTCCTTATCCATTTGATTCCTATTGGCTGATTTTTCTTGTAGCCTTTTTGGGCCTAGTGCAGTGCTGATCCAGCGTGCATCAAGATGAAGGGGGCACGGAGGCCTCCTGTAGTCTGGTACCAAACAAATAAAAAGGTGCTCATTCTACTCATTATTTTATCTCTTACTACACATTATATTGTATTTTGTTTCTCATAGACGAGTGCCACTACTTACACCTTCACTATATGGTTCTACAGGTCCCAAGGTTAATACTCCCTCTGGGTTTTCAGGCCGGGAAAATCCACCTGCATGCTGAAGCTCTCCATCAGGGTCTGCATTTAAAAGGGAAACCCACTCAGCAAGAGGCTCATTTCCAAGCTACTTTATCTGGAATGTAAAACATCCTCCCCATGCATGTCTCCCCCCCCCCCCCCCAACTGCACCATTCAGTAAAGAACATTTCTTATTCCTTACCTTCACATCTGAGGCTTATGCAACATTACAGCCAAAGGGTCAGTTAACCCGCTGCTTCACCAGTCTAGCCACTTCCAAGGTTGTATTGACAAGGCTGCAGTGAAGTCCTGTAAAATATTTGTTCCGACAACAAGCCCGAGCAGTGATTCACGCCACTGACTCTGAAACTGCTTTACATTTCAAAACCCGAGGACCGCAGAGAGTCACATCCTGGGATTTTCATATGCACCATTTGAATACCTCCATTAGTTAACATGGGATAGAGATCCTACACCCACTGCGCTTAGGGCACCCTGCTCATGCCCGGCACGCACAAAGGTGTCACACATCTTTAAGTGGGGATCTGCATTGTTGCTTTTCACAGGGGTTTTAATCAGATCTGATGTAGTGGGTTCACTGGAATTCTGCTCGCTTCCCTGAAAGTATGGCAATGCACCTCGGAAGCTGTCGTACTCCAGATGCCGTCTGGGATAGTTTGATCATGTTCCCTGTTCCACCCACATGTTTCAAACTGTTTGCATATTGCCGGTACCAGGGCATTGAAGGAGTGGCAGAATTATGCCGGGTTATTTCGTGTTCAAGCAGCCAAAAAGGCTGAAATAAATCAGCAGGGCAGGTTCTGGGTTCTGGAATAAGGTTTGCTGTCCTGGCTGTAACCGCCAGGCTATACTGAAGACTCAACAGGGAATGATTGTTGGGTTCATGACTTAAAAGCACATTACAACTTTTTAACATGTTTGTTTTAATGTTTTTTCAAGTCATTCAATTTTTGTTTCGAATTTTGCCTGGAGCAGCGGTTTAATGGCTTCAATAGTGTGCAATTAGGTTGTTTTTATCAGGAACAATAGGTTCAGATCTATATCGTATTCGCTTAAATGAGACGACGTTGCTGTAGAAGTGGGAGGGTATATTTGTCAATGCTTTGCATGTGTGAGCCTGTGCGTGTCCTTGAGCACACCTGTCATGGAGACAACGTTTGCTGTTTGTTTCAAACACAAACACCCAGACACGTGACTCGAAATCTGTCCACTTCTCTCCATCTGTTCTTTCTCTTTCATTGTTGTGTTCCACAGAACAGGAAGAGGAAAAATGATTTCCTGTGACATTGGCCAGCTTTGGAATGAGGAATGTAACTTGCCTCTGTAGCACGCAGGAGATGCAGGGGGTTGCATTTTACTGCCTTTTGGGGATTCGCAGGGAGTCTGTCTCAAAATATGGTGCTTCAGACACAAGAGAAGCACCTGAAGTTTATAAAAGCAGACTAACGGCATTAGCATTCCTTTGACGCACTTAAAAATAACACAAACTTTTTTTAGAGCACAAAAAGGGGAAAACACGTGAGGTCTCTTTGGGAGGTAAAATAAAATAACAATGACTTCAACATGATCCCAGATTCTACCTGCAGTTGCTTAGTAACATCCTGAACCATCCTCCCTCTTCATCCCATTGGATTGCTGACAGAGCACAGCAGAAAGCCTATTGGCTGAAGGGGAGTTAATAAACTTTGGTCAAGGCATGCCTCTTGGAAAAAAAAAAACAAAAACACAGTGAAGCGATTCTTGTGAATGAGATGGAGAGGGTGTTTGTTGCTTGCGCAGAAGAATCTGATTTATGAATCCAGCAGTTTGGCTAAAAATAAAGATCGCACTGAATGTAGTTGTGAGACGTCTCCGAACCGCAGAGGAGCCTTAAAGGAAGGAGAGCAAAGGAAAAGAAACAGGAAACATTTCCACCTATTATAGTGATGCCTTGGGTCACAGATATGGTGAAAAATGAGCGTCACATCGTATGTGATATCAATGGAATAAAAAGAAACATAAAGATGTAGGTAGGGTGTCTGGATTTCCGCAAATAATCCTACACATACGGACACAAAAAAAGCACTGAGGATAATGAACGCTTGGCAAACTGCCAGCGCAACCACGCCCACTGGCTGTGTCTGAAGAGACACACCTGAACATGGACTCATAAAAACTGGCTGTGCTCAGGTGCAGCCTGTTTGAAGGTGGCCCTACTGTGACGAAGGGGTGATAGAAGTACCGCTCCACTAGACTCAATGAAACCATGTCCTAATCCTCAAAGGGCGGCTTCTATAGTGCCTCACAAAAATCCATCTCTTTTGTTTAGTCAAGTAAAGTAAAGTTAAGCTGTATTGTGATCTCAGCCATGTACAGGACACAGTGAAACAAAATAGTGTTCCTCTTGGGACCAGTACAGAATTCATGACAGGACAGATATTATAGTGCTAAGAACAGAATCCATAGTGATTTCTACAGTGCAATATAATTCAATAATTCAAGAAGAGCGGAAACACAGTGAAGACTACCAATCCACGTAACATAATGTAAATAAACAGTGTGATTGTAACATAACATAGCTTATGTTTTTCATTAGACAGAGAACAGGCACACTACATAACACTGGGGAATTAATTCTGTAAACGTGATCGTCTAAAAACTGACGGTTTCATGCCCATCACTTTGGAGTGTGTCCTGACATGTTGCAAAAAAATACTATGATAAGTCAAGGTTAAATATTTGTCTTTCATCGGGAGACCTTTTGTAAACAACAGCGAGATGGCCCATAGAAGAAGTACTAAATCCAAGTAAAGGATTCATTCTTTTGAGATTTTCATAAAATAAATATAGAGCCTTTTGCATAAATTGTTTGCATAGCTAACAACATGTACGCCACTATATGTTTGTGCATAAGTACCTTCAAAAAAAATCTGGCAGAAGAAGAATTATATTGCTGTTTTTTGCAGAATTGTTTATATGGTTAGAGAGAGAGTTTTCATTGTTAATTACAAATATAAATGTGCAGCATCGTGCCTTTTATGTCCAATAGAATAATATAAAGTATTTATAAATATAAAGTATAAAGTATTTGTGCATCTATTTATTCATCTTCTACACACTCATACTAGTCAAGGGGCTGAAGCAGCACAGGACACACACTTGGGGCACAGCCTGAATTGGATGTAAGTCAATCAGAGGGCACTTACAGTATCAAATGCTATAAGCAAGTTTAGAAATGTCAGACAACCTAACTCAGGGATGTTGAACTCCGGTCCTGGGGGGCCGGAGCCCTGTGTAGCTTAGTTCTTTCCCTGTTCCACCACAAATGATTCAGCTCAAGAGCTGTGTGGTAATTAGCACAAGGAGTAGAATCAGGTGTGTTAAATGAAGGGAAACCCGAAAATGTGCAGGGCTCTGGCTTAGTTTGACGTCCATGACCTACTCCATATCTTTGGAGCGCAGAAGGAATCTAGTATCCAGAGGAAAAGCTATGTGACATGGGGAGCACATGCAAGCTCCACATGCACTGAGGGGAGGTGGGATTTGAACCCCTAACACTAGCTGCAGTGCCACCCAATGTGCTGCTGTATATGCGTGGCGCATACAATCAGTGGCCCCTTCATTAGGTGCCTCTACATGGTACCAGGTAGGACCCCTTGTCTACTGACCTACTTCAAGGTTTTAGAGAAGCCTTTCTGCACACCTTTGTTTTACTGAGCTGTTATTTTAGCGTTTGTGACCTTCCTGTTAGCTTTAACGAGTCTGACCAGTCTCCTCTGACCTGTCTCATTATCAAGGTGTTTTTGGCCCCATAACTGCCACTGATTGGGTGTTTTTTTTTTTTTGTTCAGCTGAATGTTCTCTGTAAACTCAGGACACTGGAAGCACTGTGTTCGACAACAACAATCGGATCCCGTTTGAAATCACTCAAGTCACATATCTTAGCCTGCTAATGCTTAGCCGCACAGTAGCTGAACTTGATCCTGTTTGCATGCAGTATATATTTATTTGAAGCCACATGGTTCACGCTCTGGAGCAGCAGGCTGTTCGCAATAGCAAGCAAGAGTACCTAATAAAGTGGCCACTGATTGCATTATTTTGTATGTGACAAACTAGCTGGTTATTAACAATGACAAAACACCTCAATTTAAATGCCTTGCAATGCATGTTTGCAGGATGTGATGCCCTTTCTAGTTGATTTTTTTTAGCATACTTCATACTCGTCAGCCACCAGATCTGGTGTCTGTAAGTTGCTCAGAAGTATGGGTGACAATGACACACATCTTTTACATAACGTGGGCCCTTGGAAAAAGACCACGAGGGAGTTTCCGTTGCACAATAATTATGCTGTCTAGTTATGTAAACTGTAAGAAGCCAATCCAGGATAATTCACTGAGCGATGTTTTTCTTTAGTGAGTAATGGGAAATGCAGTTTTAATGCTTGATGTCACACATAGACTTCCCAATAGCAGGTAAACATTCCTCAGGTATAATTACGCAATTACAGGGTATAATTACATAATTACAGGGTGCTTCCAAACATCATACCTCCAGCCTCTGTTACAAATATGATTCTAATAGACTCACATCTTTGAAGCATGCGAACTGCACATGTTTGACTGCAAATGGAATATTGCTCTTCTCGATTTTAAAAGACATAGTATACGATGATTCCCTAAGCAACATCACCTCCCCTTTGTATTCACTGAAGCAGCACTGGATTCAACATGAGCAAGTTGGTTGCTTGTGCGATGACAGCAAGCATTCCTGGCCAATACGTGCACAAGATGTATATGGTGGGCTTTATAAATGCCTTGGTTCTTTTTCTATACTATGGTTTCTATTTTCAGTTGTCTGTCACTGTTATGGGTTTCCTTATACCCTCAGACTGAAAATTTTCTAGTGTTTTCGATCCGTAAGCATAAGCTGGGGTACCCTAGACGTCAGCAGAAGCTGAGGATTAATAAAAGGAAGAAGCAAATGCTGATGCATCCCTTCCACGGTTAGGCCTGCCTTATGCTCAGTGCTTCCTTGGATAGACTCTGAGCTCCCCTGCAACAGTGTACTGAAGATGGATGGATAGCTATGATGGCATTCAGGCCGGCAGAGCAGGAGTAGAAACCAGGACATTGCCCAGGTCGCTTAGGCATTCACTTATGTAAGCCACACCAGTGAAGTTCTGGCCTCCTGTAAAGATGATTGTCCTGCTGAAAGGTCAATTTTCACTCATGTTTAGCAGCCAAAAAAGAGAGCTTCCCGTGTACTTTCTGTACTTCCCTGAATATATATTTTTTTCCAGCTCTAACAACTTTCAGTCCCCAGTGATGAGAAGCAGACCTAAGAATGATTATGGAACTGTGTTAAGGGATGGTATTAGGTGGGCAATTCTCTCTGATGGTTCTGAAGCAGACGTACAGTGATGCTTGGGGTTTTGAATGAAAAGCTTCCAACTTTTAATACACCAAGTTGGTTTTTAGAACACTTATTTTCCATAAAGACTTTCTTTAGCCTGGATATTGTTGATTTATGCACATTTTGTTTAATACCAGTAAGTGAACCTTCATCACTTTGTAAACTGGTAATAATGTTAGCCAGTGTCCTCCTCTTTGCCTCATGTGTGGAGAGCCTCATCCCAAAACAATGCTTGTAGTAAGATGAACCAGATATTTCATTATGATAGACTAAATTAGATTGTGATTAGACTAGATTGTGCTCTCCTGGTCACTGCCTCTTGATGACATTTCCACGAATTGCTTTGAAAGTTCCTCGGTTGTTGTAGTTGAGTCTACATAAAATGAACTCCCTCCAAACAAGGACATTCACAAACGTGTATTTTTGTTCTGAAAGAATGAGAACCACACTTCCAAACACAGACAAAGACTGCCCATAAAAGTAACTCATTAAGGTTATTTTTCACATACTAAATCTTCTTTTTAATATTTGAGTAAGACATTTATTTAGAAATTAAATAGATTAATTGCTGCTTTAAATTGGCATGAAATGTAAACCTTTGAACAAATAAATTTAAGGTTCTGAATATTATTGCCAGTCAATGTAGACGTAACATTGAGCCATTTGCCATGACCTTAAATCCAATGTCAGGTGCATTTGGATGGGACATCATCACAAGAAGTTACATTTTGAGGAAACCAATCCAGAGGAACCTTAGGGAAATGTGAGGAACTCAGGTAATCCACATGTAAACATGTGGAGAAGGTGACAAACTCCTCCTACAGAAAGTTTTGTCTGACCTTGGAGATGTGAGGTCATAACACTACCCTTCAGTGCAGGAACAACGACCAGCCTACTACATAAACTGAACTTGCGTGTCATTTCTCCAATAAAGTGCAATTTAGTTTTTCATGTAAAATTTTCTTTTGTTATATGCTGCATGTTATTACATAGTTTTTCACATATGTATAGAATAACTTAAGTTTGCAACCAGCATGACTCCCACGTTCATTTTTTTGTATACGTGCTAAAAACTATGGCGCAGATAATTTATAGTTTTTGTATTGTTTTGAAGAAAATTGAAACCAGAGTGAGTTTTGTGATAGAATATCAACATAGAGAACCAGAGGCTGGAATTGATATCAACTATTTGCAGAAGACGTCATGCATTTGGCCTCATCCAACCAGAATCTCCAGCACTCTGAGAGGTTCAATGCTGAGTGTGAGCTGGCGGGAATGAGACCCAGCCCCTTCGAACCTGAGGCCGCGGTATTCCCTTGGAAAATGATGGATCGTTCCTTTTAATTGAGGGGGGAGAGTCTGAATTTAGCGGAGGAGCTTAAGCACATCGGGATCTTTGTGAGTGACAGTAAGAGGGAATGTGAGATTGGCAGGCGGATCGGTTCAGGGGCTGCACTTCTGTGGGCACTGAACAGATCCGTGGTGGTCAGGCGGGAGTTTACCAGTCAAGCCACGTCCCCATCCTCATGTATGGCCATGAGCTGTGGGCGATGACTGAAAGAACAAGGTCACAAGCACAAGCATCCTAAATGAGGTTTCTCCACAGGGTTGCTGAACTCGCTTCACTGTGACACGGCGAGGAGCTCGGAGATCTGGAAGGACCTCGAAATAGAGCCGCCGCTCTTTCGGATGGCGAGAAGTCAGCTGAGGTAGTGTGGGCATCTCATGAGGCTCTCGTAAGAGGTGTTCAGGGCATGTCCCACTGGGCAGAGACCCAGTGGAAGACTCAGGACATGCTGGGTTAGGGTTGTATCCTAAATGGTTTAGAACCTCTGGGGATCCCACAGAAAGAACTAGAGTCTGTAGCCTTGGAAATGATTTTAAAAATGTCTTCTTAATAAACAGTGGCAAATATACTAGTTGAATGTAATAGTTTCTGTTGGCATTTTAATCATCTTATCATTATTTGGATTGTAACTTAGGGTGATAGCTAAACTATCACGGCCTAGCATGGTGCGGACTTAGCATATAAAAGCTAAGCATATAAAATGGGAAGTGAATCAAATCAAATGGTGACCAAACCAGCTATTATGAATATTAAACATCCTTTTTGTTTTATTCAGTGCTAGTGCTCATGGTTCGGGTAAGTAACACCAGATTCGTTATTCAAAACTATTGCTTTCACACAGCTTTCTAGCAGGTAAACTATACTATTATAACATATCATCCATCTGACTTCTGTAACCACTTGTCTTATTTTGGGTTGCAGGGGGTCCAGAAACTATCCAGGAGGTTATGTGTTCAAGCCAGAGAACAATCCAGGATGGGGTGTCAATCCATTACAGATTCTCCTTAGCTTATTTTTGGACTGCGGGGTGGCTGGTGGCTCTGGTGGAAATGCCACACACTCGGAGCCGTGGCAGAGACTCGAATCACTGCGTGCCATGCTGCCCCCTATAAAATATTAATCAAACATGTTTTATAATGTCTAACTAGGGCTTATGTATTATATAATGATTTTTGCATGTGGGCATGAAACAGAATGTAAACAGTAGCGTTCAAAGAGATGAATTCTATGTTATTCTTTCCAGTACTGATAGGCTTTTGGGGGCCTTGGTTTTGCTGCAAGATTTTCCACTGCAGTCAGCAGAAAGTGTTACTACACTTATATGCCACGTGTAAGTTTGCCTAGTGTAGGTTCATATCCCACTACTCACACCAATGTGGGCACTGCATAGGGGAAGCCTTTGATAAAATTCAACCCTCAGTCTCCTAGTGTCCCCATCTAATTACCAGTATGGTAACAACAATTCGAATAGAGAATATTTTAGTGAGTTTTCTTAGCCAGTATTATAGGATCTGATGATAACTTACCTCGAAGACAGAATATTTCAATACACTGCACCTAGTGAATGTGTAGGATAGAGTTTTGCATCAATGTGACATCAGCTCTGACGTCACTGAGTGAGCAATGCTACCATCCCGTCTTGGGGACCTTGTGTTAGACGTCTCTCGCCAATAGCTGCCGGTGATGTTTTATGCAGGTTCTTCTCATGAATGACACATGAAATCTTCAGGGACCGACTCAACTTTGAGAAGCATAAGTGCAAAGCTTGTAGGCCTTCGAAATGGCCGAATCGGATTCTTCTAAAGCAAGTCAGCCTATCTAGCTTCATTCTGAAGTACTTTAATGCAAAGAAAAAAATGGAATTTCTTTGGACCAGTGCTGAACTGGGATGTGTGTACCCACAAATAATGTTATCGGTGACTGAGGGAAATGTAAGGAAGTAAATGGAAAATAAAATTATTTTTAAATAGCATGATTAACTCAGTGAAAGTTATAGTTTAGTCAGTATAGTTAAACTTAGTCCATGATATAGCTGAGTGTGTTTGACGTTTGGTGGTATGGAATCAAAATAATGCTCCGTTTCCGGCCCTTAATGTCCAACAAGGGACTTTCCATAAAATTAATTTTTACGGTTGTTTATACAGCCCTGGATATTAAGCAAAGTTTAGCAGGTGTGTGTATAAGTACATACAT
>JABFEA020000021.1:20203664-20237575 GCA_019775915.2 Cyphomyrus plagiostoma | reverse complement strand
TATATATGTGTGTGTGTGTATAAGAAGATATTGAAAGGAAGGAGGGACAAATAGGCCTGGATATCTCTGCTCGCTTTGTCAAGGAGGCTTCAGTGGCTGCAGGTAGAGTTGACCAGTATCCTTCCCGGGGTTAGTCAAGACTTTTGTCTTTGTGCAATTCATTATTTTTTGATGAGGATAATGAAAAATAAGAACAATTTTATAAGCTCCTCCCCTCATTTAACACCACCCAGTCTCACAGTTTTATTGATATTAATGAAATGAAAATGTATATAGAATTTCCTTAACTTGCCAATCACCTGGCTTATATTAAATAATTCATTTATGAGAACTGTACTGCTCATTCAAATCTATGTATCACTCCTCATTTTTCATGAGTTTACCTGAGGCAATTTCAGTTTCCATCAAGCTCTGTTACAAGTCATATCACTACCAGCAAAATGAGGATACTTCAGATCACAAAAGGACTTCTTTGTTTTTTTCTCAGTTTTGCGTCTCCCCTGCTCAAACTTAGACCACCTGATTAAAATGCATTATTTTTTTGTTTTGGACATGAAGTTGCCTGGACCCATTAAAATATCTGTCATAGCGCAGAAGGAGGGAGGGGTTCTAGAGAATGTTCTGGATGCTCGACCTGCGCCGTTATATGGGGGGAAAGGAGGGAGGAGGAGAGAGGAGGAGAAGAAAAGGGCAGAGAAACAGCAGCGCTACTTTACCGACTAAACTGAATAACCTTTTTGCCACGGTGAGCGTTAATAAGAAAGGCAAGGGAACAGGGGTGTGGGGACCCGTGAGTTTGCAAATTTGGTTTTGGCAGCCTTTCTCGAGCCATATTGGGCCAAACCGGGTCATCAGACAGCGGTAGAACGGCATGCTGTTTCCTAATAAAGGCTGACCGAATACGTATGAGGCATTAAGATGAGTTAATAATTTATTGTCTGTTTAGCATTTTATCAGACCAATATTTTGTCATTATATATATTCAAAAAATGCTTGACTAACATACTTCAAGAAGCTGAGCAATATTTTATTTTTTACTAAAACATGGCGTTTGAGCTGTTAATGTTGCATGAAATGCAGAGAGAGTCCCAGCATTGACTGTAACCTTTAAAAAGGCAGCTCTGGTAGGAATATAAAAGATAAGTGAAATGATAAGAAATTAGCGTCTGGTATAATTTATAGGTTGCTGTTGAAGGGACCCCTCTCCTGATTCATCACCGATCAGTGCGGTTCTACCTGCGTGAAACGGGCAGTTGCATAAAATCATCAGATAACTGGTAAATAATGTCTCAAACGGTCCTGACACTGGAGTTTTCGTTTAAGAGGTCGTGCAGCAGTAAAAAAGTTGCGACAATGTAATAAATTTCAGTTTCTATGCCAACTGGTCAGGAAGTATAGTTTAGTAATACATAAGGACAAAAAAAGAGGGATTGTTATGGATGTTTCGGTATAAAAAGCAAAAGCAATATATAGAAATATGAGTCATAGCTCACAAATAGAAGAGTTCATGACAAGTAGACATTTTTTAATATTACTCCTTGTTCAGCGGCCTGACTATGCAGTACAAAGCAGCAACTTTTTCATTCACTTTTTTTGCCTACGTATTAATACATGCATGAGCTGCTATTTCTGGGTAGCACGGTGAATTAAAAATAGATACCCCTGGGTGACGTTACTTTTGCACTCCCGCTGGCTCAGATAAAAATGGGTGCGTGTTCCAGACCGGGGCTGCGGCTCTCTGCAGACGAGGAGGATTTTATGAATGAGCACCAGAAGGGGAGAAAAAAAGAAAAACTCTGAGGTGAGCTACCTCCGTGATGGCGGGACGTGGCCAGACAGCGCTGGCTTCCGCCGGAAATGTCAGGCTGCTGTTCAGGCCTGGCGGCCATGGCTCATGCGCTTTAGTCCTGCAGAGCCCGTCCGTGTCCGTCACGCCAGCTTCGGACACTGTGGAAGTCCGCCACCCGCCCTTTCCAAGAAACCACCCTCTCGTTCCCGCGCATCACACAGCTGCAGCTTCATTGGAAACATTTCTTCTTCTTGTTTTGTTAAAGGAATTCGTCGCTTTCATCTAAATGCAATAAGAAATGAATTTATGAAAAACTCCTTAATGAACAATGGCAGTATATTGGAAAACATTTAAGAAATTCAGTTTGTACCATACTTAAATAATCACAAATCATTATATATAGGCAGGACTTTGGACCAGCAACATATAGTGTGCTTAGTATACCTTAGAATACTTCTGACTGCTTGTCAACGCCCACATTTTACTGCTTTAGAAATGTCAAGATATTTTTCATTTACCCTCAATAAAAACTTGCAAACCAAAAAATAGAACCCTTCCATTGAATGTAATGATACTTTACAGCTAGCATGAGGAGTTAGTGGCCATGGAAGACTATTGAATATCATAGCAGTAGAAAGACAAGGAGAAATGTCAGGTTATCTAAGGTGTAGATAAATAACTGTATATATAATTTTGAGCTTGAAGTCAAGTTAAATAGCGGGTACTACAAAGAATATGAAAAAGAACCAGACAAGTTGAGAATAAAATTCTCTTGGGAGGAAAAAAAAACAAAAGCAGGAAAATATGAAAAATGGATTTTCAAATAAGCAGTAATGATATCCGATGCAGAACAGGTGGTATGCATTTGGATTTAGTACATGAGAGAAATCTGCATTTGTTAAAAAAAACACATGGATCCAATAAAAGACACTATGTGTGATTTAGAAAGTCCAAAAAGCCGAATCCTTTGGGATCTCGAGCCAGATAGAAAGGAAGGAGCCATAAGGCCAAAGTCTTCATAAACCTTTTCCCAGAGCATCACAGCCTAAGGTCGGGCTGTTTCCTTAAAAGTCCCTTCTGGTTTTAAAGAACTGCAAGGGGCCCATATAACAGCTAGTTTTCAGGCCCCAGTCATGCACATTTCACACACATATGCGTAGAGCAGGGATTCCCGTCCCTCTGTCTGCAGAACACTGGGGTTCGGGTGAGCTGAGCTTGGCTCATTTCTAGAAATACACCATATATTTTCAAGCCACACCTTCTTCTTTTTTTTTTTACAACTCCTGATGTTCTGATCATATCTGAAAAAAATGGAAACAGCTGAGCTTATTAAATCTGGCCTGGTCCCAACCTCCTTTGACAAGTTTTACTGCCAGTAGCCCCCCCCCCCCCCCCAGTCCATGTCTTTTTACAGAATGAATGCCAGTCTATACTCATTAAAAGGTTGGGAACCTCAATACTGGAATACTTAAGGAATAATGTTGCATCTCTGTAGCTAAAAGTTGCTAAAACAAAATGGCTAAAAGGCCATGAACATGCTTCTGTGCAATTTTGCCAGCAAGGACAATAGCTCTTTGTGGGTTGACCTGAAATAAGTGAACTCGAAAAATCTGGGCCCTAAAATTGGCGTCAGAATTCTATGCTAGAGAGACGTACTGGTTTTTTTAAAATCTGTATTTCACAGGTGACATTCATTTTGTAGTAAAACACAATACATTGCCAGATAAGAAATTTCTTAGTTCTTCTGAAACTATGGTTTGAATATTATTGGAAGTTAATGCATAAGGGGAATGTGGGAAATGGAGCCTGGACAAATTATTCATTTTTCACTGGGTATCGATGGGAATGTAGGGTCACGTTAATTTTCCGCAGTCGTGCGACTTTGCAACACTGTCAGCTTTCAGTTAATGGGTCACGTAACAGGATGAAACGTGAGGAGATCCCTTACTCTTAAGTGAATTTTGATGAAAGGGGGAACACAACACTGAGAGACTGGGACCTTTTGAAGTTGGGAATTGAATGGATCTAGGTTTCAAGTGCGTATGAATACATTTGAGGGAGGGGGGGTATATTCAAATAACACAGTATCACAGGGCTATAAGTGCAGGTTGAACAGAAGTCTCACAAAGACACAACAAGGGTACAGGCTCAATGTAAGGTACGGTAACAGGTGCGAGGTGTACGCTCTTGACAGGTGATGGACAGGTCATGAAGAGCCATTGATTAACGGGGCCTGCTTTGACTCGTGTGCCATTGTTTAGCTAGCTTTCATTGACGATAAAAGGATTTGGTAAAAGGGGAACTGGGATGAGACGGTTGATATTACTTACTGCCAGGACTGTGCCGGTGGCCAAAAAGGTCTAGGAAAGACTGGATGTTTTCCACGGCACTGGTGGCTTCGGACAGCTGCTCGTCTGCAAACAGCAGGGCCGTCACCAAGCCCTTCCTACGGATCTCCGCAGGTTGGGCCAATCAGGTCGCAACCAATCTGGGAAGCAAAGGCCGAAGAAGGAGGCTCAGGTTGCCAACGGACATTAATAATCTGCTTCCAAAAAGATTACTTGTGACTAATGAATTATCTATGACATGTACAACACTGGACTCCACCTGTGTGTTACCTCCTTCGAATGGCCTGAGGTTACTCAGAGACCCAGGCTAGCTGAGGTGGCGGTGTGACTTGGACGTGAATGAGAACAGCTAGTTCGATCTGACTCATGCTACGACGGCGCTTCGAGGCTTGCGGATCATTCAAGGCCAGTCAGAATGCTGTGCGGAATCGTTGGCCGATTATCGACTTTAAACCTTGTAAGGCTAGTAAACTTAAATTTAACACATATGACGTCAGCGGCAGGTCTGCTGCCAAAAGAAACGCAGTGTTAATGACAGAGGTCAGAGGAGAATGGCCAGCCTCATTAAAGCTAATAGGACGTCCACAAGCGCAAAAATAACAACTTGGTACAATAAAGGAGTGCAAAAATACTGCTCTGCACTTGTGGTTATAGAACCAAAAGGGGATCCTACTTGGTGCAATGGAGAGGCACCTTATAAATTCCCCATGAATATATGCAGTATGTATGTTTTAATTATTTGACATATATGCATACATTTAATGGGATGGAATATATATGAGATTGTCATCCTGTCTAGAATGTACTCCGGCCTTGTGCCCTGTGCTGCCTGGGATTGACTCCAGGCCCCCCGTCACCCTGATCAGGATGAGCAGTTGTATGGATGGATGGCAACGGATATGCAGGAAACTGGTTGTGTGCCATAGTTCACCTACAGACCTTCATGACTTTGCTGTTCATTTTCGTTTTGGCCTGCCCTATATATTTTTGGCTATTCTTCCTCATTGTCAGTGCCATAGTAGTTTATATATAAATGTGTATGGCTTATAACTCCCCAAATAGTTTGTCATTTTCCCATTCTTCCACTCGGATGTCCCGCTGCCCAGTACGCCTCTGTAATTAGCATAGCTTCTTGGCGTTCTGCTTTCATGGCTCCAGTGGTGTCTGAGTAACTGAGGCTAATACTACCTCTCCAGTTCACTGCAATTTCAGCCACCCTACACCTGCTGTTCAGCGCTTACCACGGCGACAAAGCCATGGCGTTTTGTTGTCCTGTATACCCTGTGGATGCTCCCACGAAAAGACTTATTATTCCTAACCGAAACAGCATGACTGAATAACAAAGGAATAGACTTCTGTATGGTGTTACTGGTGGATTCTCTCCTGCTGCACTGACAAGGCCTGTACACCCAGTAATTTGTTTGTTTAGGGAGAACCTTTATTCAAAACACCCTACATGCTTACAGTTGTACTGTATAGTTTGTGTCAGGTTTCAGGTTCAGATCTTAGTGTGTGTCTCCAGACTTCATCTGATGGGAGTGTAAAGTGGAGTAGGACACAGCTTCCTGATTGAGTTACTTTTTCGGTTTGGATGGGGGGAGGGTTACCAGCCCAATCCTGCATGAAAGGGGTCAGAAACACCCCAAACCTGGTTGCATACGATAAACACAAAATTATTGCTAAACAACCAAGTGTAGCAGCTTCTGAAATTTGGCTTCTGCATATTGCAACCTCGTAATATTGAACTGAAACAGGGGTACAACCTTTGCAATTTTTAACACGCTGCAATGCATTTTGGGAATGGTGTCTAGAATTTAATAGTCTGTCCACTAGCTGCCTGTTTGTTTATTGCCATAAAACAGTTTTATATTACTTTTCATACTGAGTTGTTTTATTAGACACAGAAACATTACAATATGTTTAAAACTGAATTTTCTTCTTAAAATTGTAGTGTGTCACATGGTGTACAACTTTCAATGAAACTAAAGTGTCACACAGGACGTCTGTCACCTGACCACACATATGGGTCCAAAGCAATTGTGAGTCATTATACTCTGTCTCGCAGAGTGCAGTTCATCAGTGCCGTTCCTAATGTGGAAAACCCAGAACAACAGTACCGGGAATGTCTGACAGGGAGTGTGTCACTGTTCCGCACGAATTCCGAGAACACAGAAATCAGCGTAGCTTCAGGTAACTGGCCGTGTGAGAGCTGAGTTAACGCCATTGATTTTTTCTTATTTAGTCAGCTGCGAGAAAATAACGAAATGAGCTCTGACGAAATTAAGCCGAGATTTCATGTCAAGGGAAATAAACAATTCACTGAGGACATAAAACTTCATGAGTGAGCTGGGCAAACTAGACACCGACCCTACAGCATACTGCAGTACCAGAGAAGACGGCACTGGAATTACCGTATTGTGCATAAAATAGGGCCTCCGGGGCATACTGTATCCCCAGCTATCCACATGTGCGCACCTTGTCACCTCCCATCAATGGCATGTCTGTTTCTCCTTTCTTTCCGGAAGGCTGTGCTGCTCCAGTTCCATCCCGTGATACCTTTCCTTCGACACTGAAGCTCGCTCCATACGCTGGTTTATTCTGGCTAAACAAAGTGAAGCTAAAGCTACCTACCACCGTAGCTTAGCTTGCACCTGTGTCTGGAAACGGAAGTATGATTTAAGGCACAGCTGGCCAAACTACAGTAACAAATAATTCTAACACCATCCATCCATCCACCCATTCATCCATAACTGCTTGTCCTGTGCTGGGTCATAGGGTCCCTGGAGCTATGGGTGCAAGACAGGGAATAACCTGGAACAGGAGACCACCCCATTCCAGACAACATAACCTGATTTCCTGGAATTGCATAAAGACTTAAAATACGTATGTCCTTTGAATCAATAAATATGGCCATTTGGCATTTCTGTATTTTACAGTAGAATATACATGTCTAGCTGCCGATGTGGCTTTCAGTAAATATGATTTATTTGTCTTGCACTGGTGCTTGTTAATGGGTCTTTACAATGCATTTCATTTTGGGGGGGGGTTAAAATCCACTTCTGACACATTGCTTACATCAATAATATTCTGGGGGGAGGGGCTCGATAAACATACAGACACTTTTTAGTGTAACTCCAGTGACAGGAATATCAGGGAACCCGCGCCAGACTACTTAGCATTTAATAATGAGTGGAACATGCAGGCTTTGGTGGCCCCGTCACTGTGTGAGCTGTGAGGCCGCTCGGTGTGTGTGTGTGTGTGTGTGTGTGTGTGTGTGTGTGTGCGTGGGCGGGCGGGCGAGGGGTTGATCCGGCTTTTATGGATGCCGGCGCTGCCCCCGCTGGTCTGGCCCGGGCGAGCCCCGCTCTGCCTGGCAGGCTGCCACGTGCTGTGCTCCTGCTCACACGTTGTTCCCGCACGTGCTTCATTCAGAAGGGGTCTGAATGGCCCCGTGTCCTGAATGGCCAGTGGGGAGGGACCGCAGCGATGCTCCACACTTCAGTGTCAAAACGGAGGAAGTGGCGCTTCTGCTGGGGAGACGATACCAATAATTATTTAGGATTATTTAGGATTTGAGGGTCCAGCTTCACTTACCTCACAGTGTTGTGCTGCTAATCATGTTTAGATTTAAAAAGCCCATACTTAGACATCTTAGGTGTTGCTTTTCTCTCTTTATTTCAACCTTCAAAAATGCCTAAAAAAAAGCACAAACAAAAAGAAAAACTGCACACAGAGGACAAAATGTGCTGTGAGCCTTAACAATGCAGCAGGGAAGAATGTAATGATTAAGGACATGGGTTCTTAAACTGAAGGATTCTGGTTCAAAGCTGCTCTTGTACCCTTGAGAAATTAACTTGCTATAGCCTGAATTTCTCCAATAAAATACACCACAGCCTAAACAGGTTTTTGTGGGTAACCTTGACCAGTAGGGGTGGTGTGTGGCTCTGTGGGTTGGGGTGCTTCGTCGGTTATCAGAAGGTCATTGGTTCAAATCCCAGGGTCAGCAAAGCGATTTCACTGCCCTTAACCCCAATTGTTCCAGGCACGGTCTGACTCTGCCTTCTCACTGGTGTGCCACTTTGGATCAAAAGCACTTGGTAAATAAGCTGGCCCTGTAATGTTATATATGAAGGAAGCAAACAATCCTGGGTTTTTTGGAAACATAAAGACGTCCAGTTTGTAGAATGCTTTTTGAGGAAACTACTTTTTAATGCTCACTGAATTTTGACATTATTAAATATAAGTTTCAATTCTGAGAGCAATGACTTTATGCAGAGGAACTATTTCACGCAATTGTTAACTAAATGTTTTCTCATCATCATCATCAGCACCATTTTTGCACCACTGCTCATGCACTGTGCAGCTTTCGGTAGGAGCATCTTCAGCAGGTCAGACCGCAGCCACACATTCCTGCTCTTCCAGGAAGATCCGTAGTTATTCCCAAGCCTCCTGGGAGGCACAATCCCTTTGGCATGTCATCAGTTTTCCCGAGGGCCTCTACCCCGTGGCACCTACCAGGAACATCTTTACCCACCTTCCATTCATTACTGAACAGGCATGCCAACCATATCACCCCCAACAAAATCCAAAAACATCTCTGAAAGACTTTCCACTGTGAGAACCTCCCTAGCAACTTCAGCTACGGTGATAGGCTCTGATCCCATAGAAGCTTCCAAGCCTGCCTCCTGATGGGCAGACATATCCACTCGTTTTAGGGGTCCCTCGAAAGGTGATTTCACTCAATAATGTCCTCAGAATTAGACTTCTGAGGATGCAGTGCCTACAGCCGAAGAACTTGCCGGCACTTCGCTCAGAGGAGCAAACACTTGTCTCCGGCAAGGTCTCCCTACCCCTCCCACTGACTCCCATCTGGTGTTAGACACGGCAGCGTCCAAAACCAGTTAAAACTCGACTCAGGAGCACCTTCTTCCCAGCGGTTGTTAGAAACCTCAACACCTTTCTATCCTCCTCCCTGCCTGCTTGGAGCTGAAACGGAGCTGTTTCTCTCCCCTGCTGCCTCTGGCCACCTAATTGTTCTTCATTTTTGTTAACGGCATTTAGTCTATGCTCATTCACCACTGACTTCTGTGTATGCTGCACTGTGGTGCTGGGAGGAAGCTATTGTGTGCCATGGAAGGAATGTGTACAGACAGAATGTTGATAAAGCCCCACTTGATGTGAATCAACTTGAGTTGGGTAGCCCTTCCCCACCCTGGCTAAACAGAGTTGGCCTGACCCCTCTCATCTCCCACCTGAGGCTTCAAACATCTGAGGCACCTGATAGTCTCTCTCCATGGCCATATCTGTCAGATAACAATCCCCCACTTGGGTTCAGATCCGGTAGGCCATTCTTCCCAGTCACGCCCCTCCAGGTATCGCCATTGTTCTGCCTGTGAACTGGAGTCTCCCAGTAGGACCACAAAGTCCGTAGTGGGAGTGTTTCAGGCACCTCGCCCAGTTTTCCCAAAGAATTCTGGGTGTTCTGAATTGCTGTTTGCCGCCTGTGCACAGACAACAGTCGGAGTGCATATATAAATGTCACAGGAGCATCCTACAGCTTCTTGAAGCACAACTATCAATGAGGAATGTTTTTGAAATATCACAAAAAGCATGATCCCAGGGCTAATCAAATGTAGAGCTGTATTATTTGTACCGTTCTTTCAATTACTGTCTGATTAAAATTGAGCAAATCATGGGCTATTTCAACAAAGTTGCAGAGTGACATCCAAATTCAGAATATCATATTTCACAAGGCACATTTAACAAGTGACTCATAGTCAGATAAATTACCAAGGCAACAAATCCAAATGAACTAATCTGTTAACTCAAGTCATAGTGTGGTCTGTAAAACAGAGGCTACACATAGTGAAATTGGAAAGTAAAATGAGTGAAATGTATAAAATGTGAAAGGTATCCTATTAATAATAGTGGACCACCAGGAATGAGTCAATTTCTAGTGATAAGACTCTTTTTGGAGTGATTTTTTTTATATACCCTGCTGCTCAGTAGTATAATCTTTACCTTCTCACATTTGTATAATAATTTCAACAAAGTATAATATATATTAAGCATTTTATGGGCAACATCACTAATGTACAGCAAAATTCATTTAGACATGTTCCTAAATCATTTTCATTACAATCTGGCACATACACCATAAGTAACTGCCAACTCATCTAGCGTTTCCAAGAATAATACATCCTTCCACTCTACAACAGCCATGGGGTGTGCTGGCTTTTAATCTGATCCAGCTCTTAATTGCTTCATTGAAGTATTTATTTGGAAGTTGTCTCACTGTGTGTTTCAGGTGTAAATCTGGCTCAAATTTTCATATTCGGCTTTATAGTCCGAAACCCACACATAAATGGAATACTTCAGTAAAGCAGAATATACATTAAGCTGCTGTTTAAATTAACAAAAGTAACTACCTAAATTTGTGAGCACATTTTGATATGAATTTATATAACACAATCAATATAATTTCCTGTATCAAGTACAGAAATATATAAAAACGAACAGTCACATGTTTATACAGTCTTACATCTTGCCTAGAAACTATCCCAGGCAAGGCAGTGGTACAACCTGTACAGGATGCCAGTATTTATACAATTTTATGGAAAATATGACCATATATTAAAATATTTATACAGTATCAAAATAATACATATGTATACATATATATGAGTATGATGTATACATATATAAATATGCAGTATGTGGTTCAAATGTATACTTCTACAGTAATAAGCACTGCACATAATGGATTGGTTTTTGAAATGTAATACGTCTCATGATCTACCAAATGTCATGGAAAAAAAACCAAAAGTGTTATGTTGGGATAGCACCCAAACCAGAAGCCCCATGCAACGCAAGAGCTGAGAAGCTAATGTAACATTTTGTAAATTAACTCAAAATGTGACGCGATTAGAAGCCAAACAAACATTCTTTGAAAATCAATTGACTTCTTCCAGTTTTGTTCCCTCATGCCCAAGACCAGAATTATCCCTTTTGTAGAAATCAAGGCACCTTTATGGCTGTATGTCTCAGACAACATATTCATTTTCTGTTCGTCTTTGCGGGAGCCAGAATGTAGCCTTGGCCAAAACTATGATCCATATCCCAGCTGAATCTAGACATCATTCCAGCCATAACAAATGCATATGTGAGGAAAAAACAGCTGCAGGAGTGTCTATCAACCCTTCAGATTTCAATATTATGGGAATTTAGCTGAACTGTGCTTGGGAAATGAAGAGAGTATAATTAATAATTAAGTTTGTACTATTTATTTCAGGCTGGCTCTCATTTTATGTTGAATGAGGCATATTTGGAAATTAAATTATTTTTCATCCACTAATACGAAGATCAAAAAGAGTAGGCAAAAAGTACAAGGAGGTCATTCCATTTGAAATTAAATCTTCACCAAAAATTATTGACATTCTGTCTCAATAAACAACAACAAAAAAAAAAATGCAGCGGAAATATGAATTTTAAATGTGAAGGATGTAAATATCCCTTTACTCTCATCACAGATCATACAAGCCCTGGTGTACAACGCAGCAGCCTGGCCAGCCAGTAATAACTTAAGCACAAGGTCCGTCATGAAAAGATTTGAAGGCTCTATGTATAGCGTCTGCTCAAAACAGTCATACCAAAACCTGAAAAGCATGTTATCGCTAACTAAGAACACTGTTTCCTAGACTACAGAGTACATTAGACCTGGAACCTGGACATATCTATTTCAGCTTTCTGGTGTTTCTTCGTGAGGAGATAAAATCCCTCTATGCCAGCATTTATATTGTGTTGAAACACAGAGATGTTAATGTTGTTTTTTTTTTTTTAACATTTATAACTACTGACAATAAATCACTTTGCAGCTGCTGGATAGCATATGTTACACCTGATAATACCCCTGGAGCACTGAGGTGAGTATGCTTCTGATTACTGCAGCTTCGCGGCTTCCATCACTGGATATGTTGCTCAGGAAGCCATACAGTGACAATAGGATTTTGGGATGGAAAACAGGTCACCGGATAGAGCAACATCACACCTTTAGTGGGTTCGAAGGTAATAGTTGCAAGTAGTTATAGCGTTAATCAAGTATGCAGTAGGCCAAACATTCACTAGCGTTTCTCATCAAATTTATACACTTTAGCATTTGTTTGATAAACAAAGTCAAGACAGGAGCGGCTTGGCGGAGCGGCTTTTAGCACAGTTGCCTCGCACCTCTCTAGCTGCATGTGTGCGGAGTTTGCATGATCTCCCTGTGTCACCATGGGGCTTCCTCCGGTTTCTCCCCCACAGTCCAAAAGCAGGATAAGGTGAGTTTGAGTTGCCAGCTTATCCATAGGTGTGAATGGTCGGAGCTCCCTGCGGTGGCTTGGCACCCCGTCCTGGGTTATTCCCTGCCTTGCGCCCAGTGTATCTGGGCCAAGCTCCAAAATCCCATGACCCTCTATAGGACTAGTGGTACACAAGGCGAATGAATGAGCAGATGCAAGAATAGATCATACTCGTAGCAACGCCGTCAGTATTTTTAAGCATTCCGTGTCTTTGTCAATTAATGTATGTATGGCCATTTTCTTTGATTTCACAGTACAATAGTCTCTGAGTCAGAGCCTTGTAAGGTGGCCTGACTTAAGCAACTATAATTACATGCCATGCATCAGAGAGGCATGAACCATAATATATGCAGAGCAGAGGTCTGCTTTATTTATGCAGTAAAAGCAAATTTTTTAGCATTAGCGTTTTATCAAATTAACGATACCCTCACTGGTCCCACTGGTCCCTTGGTTGTTTAACTTTTAATCCATTTTAAATCAGACATCTTAACTTAATTGCAATATCTTGTTGCGGTATGTTTTGAGGGAACATTTAACAATTGTTTTTCTTTTTTGAATTAAGCTTCTTTCCAAAAAAATAACAAAAGAGAACAGATAAAGAAAGAGAAACAAAGAGAGATAGCTGAGAAAATGGAGACCATTTCATTGCAAAGGATTTTGTCTTGCCAGACAATATTAAATTTCCCCTTTCTGTGTGAAGTTTATCATTCTTCTTTTGATCTATTATAGACGGGTGGCAAGTTTAAATTGAATAGTGTACTTGTCTAACTAGCAAGGATGCAAAAAACAAACTGCCAGCAGAGATGCCGAGAGTCAGAATATTAATGGATTATAGACAGCATGTGCTTTTGTGTTTTGAGTGTGTTGTACCATTTGCAAATTAGCAATACACCGGTCGGTGCAATGGCAGCAATTCTGAACTATTGTTACGGAGACAAAACCAGTTATGCATAATTGCACAGGAAAGACTATTAATCTATTCTACTATGCTGGGATTTTTTTCATTGAAGTAGTGATTAGTGTCAAGGTTAATGACAGTAATTATTTACAGTTATTCTTTTATTTGTACTATTGAATTTGCTAATGATTGTTCTGGATTTAAATTTTTTTTTAATGGGCAGTTTCAGTATCCTTTATTTTGGGGTACTCGCACATTAATCATTATATATATATAATGAAATACATCACTTCACATAACAGTATGAGATAACATTGCACATAATAAAACATAAAGTGCAAAAGCCACATGGATTTTAATGGGAAAAAGGCCGTTAATGTAAATATGTTTGAATACAAAACGACTCTTTGAAACCGAATTTAACACTTATTTGCTCAGACTACAGTTTCACCTTTTCACAGAGTAATGAGATTGCCATGTTGCTTGGAGAGAAATATCTATATGTCTGGTCCTTCCAAGAATGAAATCTGGATGTAATTCAAACAATGTCAGAGCACAGAAGACTTAACACATTTAGAGGATCCCACACACAGGCTAATCCCCCAGGGGATCGTTTTAATACCAAAGGATTATGGGCACAAGAGAGCCAGCAGAAAGTGTTATGACGTTTTATTTTCAAATATCTGTTTTGCGATACAATTTAATATTTGCATATGTTCATTTTCAATACAAGCTGAAGAACGAACCAAATCTTTGTACTGAGTGACTAGTCAGTAACATATAACAGCTAATAGAAAGACAGAGGAACCACAAGTAGGCATATGGCTAGCCGCTGGAGAGCTAATGATTTACAATAGAAATGTAAAGTATTCATTACTAGATGCGCCTCATAACTTTTCACAAATGTGATTTTGTTTTTTTTGTTGGCTTGACAAATTCTAGATACATGGATTTTGATTAAATTTCTCCCACCTGTGGAAGGCACTGTGAGTACAGCTTGTGAGTGAAAAAGTAGAACCGTTAAACGGAGTTGTGAAAACTATACAAGTTAACAAAGTTTACAGGATGTTGCTGGTTGCACGTTTTTTTGCTTGACAAATCCGATATCTGACTAAATCATGTGTGAAAAGTTCCACAAACAATCTAGACTGGGAGATTGAGTGGCTATTGTATGTCTCTCTATAAACCAAGCAATAAAGAACAGATGTTCGGACAGCTAAGCCAACATAGAAAAAACATTAATGATTAACTGTTAAGTCAGTGAAGCAGGTATCTTCTCACTGATATGGTCACTTGTTAATGTTTTGGTAATACACGGCTAGTCAGATTTTAGACATTAATACTTTATGGTTAAAGAAACAATAGCTGAAGCCCATGTTGTTAGCATTGAAGAACCATCTAAAGTACTTTGGCTGTTTCCTGAATCTAAATTTAAAGTCACAATGAGCATATTCTCTTTAGTGATCACACAGTCCTTATAGCTTACAATTTATAACACAATCGACCTCTGTAAATATTTAGCTACCACGTTGTAATGAATTTCTTGGCTCACATCTACTTTGAAAACACTACATGCAAACATTATTTTCATATTCACATATAGGCAGGTGATATGCAAAAAATAAAAATATTTTTCAGGGTACTATTTAAATCCATTGTCTATTCACTGTTCACTGTTGTGAACTGCTGTTGCAATGTTGAATGTTTGGAATTCATTAAAGAGATATTACCCACTTCGCATCTGCTAAGAAAACAAATAAAATTAATAAGGTTTAAAAAGTTTATTCAATTTCATGCAATTTTTGACATCGTCATCCAAATCTTCATCGTCTTCATCGTCATTTTCTCACCGCTTTCCTTGGTGAGGGTGGTAGCGAGAACATGCTGAGCAGGTCAGACTAGGCCTCTTTTGCCATGGCTCGCTCTGTGTGGTCCCTCAAGGTTCCCAGGCCATTTGGGAAATCTAATCCATCCAGCATATCCTGGGTCTTCCCTGTGGCCTCCATGCGGTAGGGTGTGCCTGGAACAGCTCCCCCGAGAACCGGCCAGGTGGCATCCATAAATGATGCCTGGAGTGCCTCAGCTGTCGCCTCTCTACTTCTATGTTGACTGGAGCTCTGGTAGGGCCTCCCTTGATAAACAGGTCTGTAGGGAGAGGCCAGAAAAACTATAATCCAAAAAAGTCCCCCAGTGCCCCAGTGATATATACTAAGAAGAGTGAGTGCTCTTTGCTGGAACAGGGTCAGTGGGACCCAGCGCTGGATCCAGGGCTTCGGATCATATTCAGTGGTTAGAACCTGGTGGCAGAGCCACCAACACAATGCTACGCAGAGCTGTCTTGTGGGATCACCACACACAAGAAAAAAGGTGACCTTCAGGTGCAGTTCCATTTGGGTGGCAAACATGAGTGGAGACTGATTGTGCTAGATGAAAATGCAGCTTGTTGCAAAGTAAATCTTGTGACTAAAACAGACAAAATGCCTGGCTAATATTAATGGCCAATATAATTTTTTTTTTGTAGCTTTTTTAGTGGTGCACAATTGTACATTAAATATTACAGATAGGTATATTTTACAGAAAAGTATATAATTTAGATTTTACATTTGAAGCAGGGTGACATGCTGACTCCATGGACCAGACCCACACTAACATCAGTGCAGGGTGTATGACTGTGTGTGGAGTTGCATCTTCTCTCTGAGCTGCATGTGATTTGCATGTTCTCCCCGTACGGTACGGGATTCCTCCAGGTGCTTCTATACGCTCCTGGTCTGCAAAGACCTTAAGGGCACTGAGATCTGTAAAGTGCCCGTAATGTGTGTGTTTGTATCCTGCAGTGGACTGGCATCCCATCCCATCTTGCTGCCTGGAAGAGACCCCCAGGCCTCCCATCACCCTGAACAGAATGAAGCACTGAAAAGATGACTGAAGAACATACGCTTACAATAAAAATTACCTCTACTTCCTATTTACTTTTTGGGCACAGTTTTCTGGCTTAATGTGTTAAGGCAAGAGATAATCTGTGATGGGTTGACATGCCGTCCTGCGTTATTCCCTGTCTTGGGGGAGAGGCTCCAGACCTCTGTGACCCTACATAGTACAATCAGGTACAGTAAAGGGATAGATGGACCAAGAAATAACAAATAAACCAAATTAATATAAATGCATTTAGACCAATCAATCTCCCTTTTATTTCAATGTGCACAAAGGTTCTCTGTCCTGCCTGGCATAATTTTTTTGAGTGTAGAACATTGTGAATGTGGGCATTTAAAACTTGGTTATGGAAAAACGGCGAACCCTGGCCAGAATGTCCATTTGCGAGTCTCGTGTAAGCAGGATGACACTGTGATAGCACAGAATGGGAGGAGAAGACGCTTTATTGTTTCCCGCTATTGTACTGTTCACCTGGGGCATGCGTGAGCACGAACTCCCAGTTGGCATGACATCACAAGTTGTGAGAAGTTTGGACCGGGTTCAGTTTTCAAGCTTTTTTCCGCACAGCTGCACCACTACTTAATATGGCTTGTTTTTTTTTTTTGTTTTTTACAATTGCGGATTTTGACCGGAGTTAGCTTTTAAAGAGCAACACCTGCCGCACTGATTTCCAACTCTCTGTTGGCCAATTTGGCTAGGCCGCCCCAGTATCGCCGGGATGGGACTGGGTGGAGGGGGGGGCTCTCTATCTTGGCTGCTATTCTTCCGACTGGATGCTGGCATGGCGGGTACCTGGAATGCTGCGTGAGGGCTGCAGGGGGGACGGGTTGGCATCAGCCGGGTGCTCAGGGTTTGAGTATCTGTGGGCATAATCTAGACCTTCAAAGATACACTTGTAGGGTTTGAGCTTATAACTTTTCATAATTGCGACTTTACTTATTTGTTTTCACGTAACAAACCCAGATAAACAATTGCACACAAAGACAAATTTGTATATTAATTGAAGGAAGGAACATAATAATAATAATAATAATAATAATAATAATAAAGAGAAGAAGAAGAAGAAAATTGTGATAGATATACAAGAGGATGCTCTTGATGATCATGTATTTTTCGGGGGCCTTCACATTAGTGTTTATTTCTTAAGTGACCATTTTCCTCTCATGGTTAGTAGCTTCTTATTATATAATTTATTATCAGTTCATTATCTAGTTCTCCAGTCCTAAATATTTATAATAAAATATTTCATCATACCGCCAGCTTGGAGAGTGTATTTTGCGAACTCAACATTAATCACTTCACGGCCGGTCAGCTGTCTGTGCGCGCTGGTTTTCATTCAGGAACCTCATTCTTGCTTAAACTTGAACTGAACGCTTATCTGTATTCATCGCGATGGACTAATGGCACATGACTGGGTTTGGCTGACTTCACGTTGCCATGGTGATTGATCACCAGCCACTTGACAGCTTAAGCGGCAGTTAATAAGGCCCAGCTGGCCCTACAATGTAATTAGTCCAATGGGGGCCAGCTGGGTGAATTTTGAAAAGGAAATTGAGGACTTAGGGAACTCCCTCCTTGTATATAGGCTTTCCATTGGGGGGGGGGGTTAGGTTTCTATGCTTCCAATTTGAATAGACTGTGTATGAATTTAGTGTCAGTTTTGTAGTTATTTTTGAGTAAAATGTTTTTTTTGCCATTAAAAATGGCCTTGACCCAGTTTTATGTGCTTTTTTTTCTAGCAATTTTTATTTTTTTGGTTTTTGTCGCCCTGCTGTCTTGGTGCTACTGTTCTGTCCATATGGCAACCCTCACCCTGTGACCTGCCAAATTAGCAAATGTTTCTGTAAACTGGCACGCTAACTACCTATCTGACGCTGTTATAAATTCACCTACTGCATGTTGGTAATTATGCAGCTATGTACCTGGCTGCTGTCAAACCTAACTGTAACTCCAAATTAACCACTTCTCTACTACTTGAGTTTGGAAAATGTCGAATTTTTTTGAACGCTTTCTTTGCCTGCTGACAGGATTTCTGAAATTGCATAATACTAACACTGCCAGCAAGTGTCTAGACATAATCATTTATTTGCAAGGCAATGTTGCAGTAGCGATATTACTTTCTTGGCATAATCAATTCCTCCACCATGCTGTATTTGTGAGAAGCTCTGATAACTCATGGTCTTTAATTAGTTTAGCCGGTAGCTAATGAAATGACAAAAAGAGAATTCTGTGTAATTAATGTGGCTTAGTGAAGCAAGTGTGCTTTGTGATGAAGTTGCATAGGAGATGATATTAAAGAAGTTTTATAAGAGGATATTTGCATCCACAGCAAATTGGCGGAATTCCTTGTCATGGCATCTTTATGGACGTACTTCAGATTTAGTGCCTTATAAGTGCAGCAACATGGTTTCGAAGTCCTCTACTGCTACCGGTATGTAACCATGATCTTACCCGTCACTTGCCTGTTGGACCATACCTGCATGTTTGAGTTCACAGGAACTGTAATAAACCATATTTCCAGTTTCCATAACTGCTTATAAAGTGCATAGTCACAGTGAGCCCACCCCAGGCAGTGCAGTATGGGAGGCGAGGCAGGGGGACACCTCATGCCTGACACACCAGTCCATCGTGCAGTGCACACTCATGCACATTCTCACAAAGTAGCCTATTTGCACATTTTGGGCCATATCTATTTACAAAGTAAATTAAACAAAAGTAATTTGCTTCTCGTTCTGCATTTCTGTTTCGAAACTTGTTAAATCCGTGCCAACGTGATGGATGTTTCTAACGCTTGTCCGCTTTTGAGTTTCTCGATTCTTCCGTTTGACACTGGCTCACACTGTGGCAGCCACTGGAATTGTCTATTTATGAGGGTAATGAGAACTTGGGAAAGACTTTCTGGTCACTGATAACCTCAGACTAAACCGGCAGCCTTATGAGGTGAAGGGACTTAATATCTCGCAGTCAATCAGCTTCCATGGCCTCAAGTGCGAGTGTTTAATTACAGAAATCAATTATTTACCGGCTCCCTTTCAGTGCCCCCCAGGACTAAAACAATGTCAGGTTTGGGGAAACAAAAATAACAGCAGTGAGGCTGGAGAGGGGACCCGCGTTGCGTTTGGCAGATCTCGGTCTACAGGTCCGGCGTGGGCTCATTCCATAGCACATGTACACATACGCTCACATGTTTACTGACCAGAAACCACAGGTGAACTGTAATTACCAGATGTGCTCTCAGCCCTACTGACTGACTTGACATGACATGTACGTTATCTAAAAGAAAAATCTAAACATCACAAACCTGTACTGCTAAGTTTTGTATAAACATTATCAAGCATTAATTTAAACATATTAACATGCATATATGAAGTTAACAATTATAATGCGCAAGTTTTTTCCATACACTTCAAATAGTTATTTAGAACTCATTTAGATGGTAAATACTATTTATTTGATTCCTTATTTATTCGATATCCCCAAACACATGCAAATAAGGATAAATTGTAAAATAAATACATTTACATAAAAGTAAATGCAAGAGCAGGAGTATAGATGCTAATTTTGATTTATACATCATTGTGGTCGGTTGTTGTACCTTTGGTTCCCTTTGAATTAGGTTCACGGTGGCTGCAAACACACAACAAAATAACTTAGGATAATAACTGCTGACTTCCATGTGCACCAATGAATTATTCACAAGGATAAACACAACACCTAAAACATCAGACTTATCTCATTGTAATGTGATTTTAATGGGGAGAGACTCAGAGACATAAGTCATGTCTATTTTTTAAAAGCCACCTTTTGCTACAGAATGCAGTTTAATAATAAAGTTATAGTTGATTTAATTCATGCTGCCAAAAACAATACAAGAAAATAATTGACATAAATTTTCAAATCAGACACATTTCCTATTATAACACGACACTGTATCAATGCTAGAATATTTTAAAACCTTCTGATCATCTGCTTTTTGGTTCTGATACTGATACTGGTATTTGAGAAGACAAGTGAATTGCAGTATATATGCAATTTGATAATTATTACTTAAAAATATAGGTCCTCTAATGAGTCAGATCATCTGCCATCCGACCATCGGACATGCATGAAACGCTAAATCATTAATTCGTAATACAGCCTTTAAAATATTCATTTCTAAATACAGTGTTGATTTCAGTGTTGATTTCAGTGTTGTCGGTTTCTGTGTCATGCATTATGCCATGAAGAATAGCGATGCTAAAATCAGATAAAGAAACAAAACAAATACAGAATGATCAGGGAAATTGTGTCTTAACGTGTATTTAACATATGGCCCACGGACATGTTTAATTACAATGTGTCACAATTCCCTCAACCGAACATTAATACAATTAAAGTTTAATTAAATAAAACTAGGCTGTCACATAATCAGACACACAAAAATTGAAATTTTTAAACGCAGCAATCCTAACACGTGTAGTTATTAATGTATATTATCTTTAGTGTATGTTAAGGTTTGGTGCTCTGGTGTAATTGTTGGCTCTTAAATGTAGCATTGACATTTGGCAGTATGCCAAATAATGACATAAAATTAAATTTTAGTCTAAAGTAAAAAAAAAATAATAATCAAAATCTCAGGATGAATGACAAAATATTTCCTGCAAGTCGACATTATGTCTTCGATTAAGCATATATCAGAACAAAATTTCATTGAGCTCTTCTGCAATCCAGGTAGCTATGTACACTGAATCAAATTTATGTTAGGTCCTGCTTCAATATTCATTTACTATCTGCTTTCCTGTATCACTGTGTACAGCCCACTTCTTTAAACTGTGAATCATCTGGTGGAATATATCCGCTGTTCAGACAGTGCTGAGAGGTTCCGGTATAGTGCAGCAAAGCGTTAGCACGGGCAAATGTGGCGGATCTAGCATTTCAGGAACAGCCACCCGCACAGGAATTTCACGCAGCACAATATCTAGAGCTTACACAGAATGGTTTGAAGAACCAAAACCAGCCAGTCAGTGGCAGGTCTGTTGTTGAAAACACCTTGTTAATGAGAGATGCCTGAGGAGAATAGCCAGACTCGTTAAAGCTAAGAGAAAGGCAGCCAGTGCAAAAATAACGGCTCAGTACAACAGTGGTCTCCAGAAAGCCTTCTCTGAACTCATGACTTTTTAACCTGTAGTGGTTCTGGAGGATTACCTAATAAAGTCCACACAGTGAATATATCAAAGGCACAAAGAATCTTTATTTAGTTAGAATGGAAGTTTAATTTTTTTAATGGTCTTATCTGTAAATGAATGATTGTAGGCAGAATGATGAGTTGGATGACAAGATAGAAAGGGCCAATTTTTTGTTAATTGACCCATATAATTTAAATTCAATTTTTAAATTGCAGTGGGGCCGGTCTTGGTCTAATAAGTTATTTTTGTGTCTTTAATTAGACTCACTAATATCTCATTTCAATCTCATTTTATGGCATTTATTTATGAAATGGCTGTTTTACACAACTCAGTAAAAGTCATACTTTTGAAGTAAGCACTGTAATTTCACCAGAGCAATACAAAATTCAACTCTAATAGTAAAAATGCAATAAGAACAAATTTCCCTGTGAGGAAGAGAATAAGGTGGAGAGCAGCAAGCATGAGTGCTGCCCAGTCAGATCCTTCCCGACTTGACAAAAATACGACTCAATCCACATGTGGTAAGAACAAGAATGCTATAAGTGTATGGAAAAAAAATCAACGTATGCTCCCCACCTTTTTTTTATCCAAAGTGAAATATCCATATGATTTCTATCATTTTAAAAATCATTTACATGTGTTTATTTTATTTAGCATACACTTTTGTCCAAAAGTGATGTTTTGTCCACGCACATTGTGTAAGAGGGGGGTGGCATGGTGGTGCAGTGGTTGGCACTGTTGCCTCACACCTCTGGGACCTGGGTTTGAGTCCCTGCCTGGGTTATGTGTGTGGAGTTTGCATGTTCTCCCCGTGACATTGTGCAGTTTCCTTTGGGTACTCCGGTTTCCCCCCACAGTCCAAAGACATGCTGAGGCTGATTGGAGTTACTAAATTGTGAATGTGCCCTATAATGGGCTGACCCCCCCCATCCAGGGTTGTTCCCTGCCTTGTGCCTGTTGCTTCTGGGATAGGCTGCCTAAGCATAAGTGTGGCTATGCTGAGCTTCCAGTGAATGCACTAGTATGAGTGTAAGCTGGATTGGAGCAAGAGCTGCACCACTTATTAACCAATCAAGAACCCAATAAGACTATTATTCTATCTGCAGAAAGTGCAACATTCAGAACAACCTGGGACCACATATGTATTACACTAGTAGAGGAATTCCTGGAACAAATGAGTTCTGAGTAGGGTGAGCCTATCCAAGAATGCAGAGTGCATGAGGCATGGATCACACAATTCAGACACCAGTTTACCTAGGTTGCATGTGGCCTGTAATACAAACTGACTGTATTAAATCCCATTTCCAGACAAACTCCAAAGTACTGATGTATCAGGGTGGCCAACTTTGGTCAGCTACCTGGCATGAGATTTTCAAGTCTGTATGTAACAGTTTTATTACCTTGTAAATAGTCTGTAGGGTTTGCAAACTACCCCAACATTATCGATGTAGCCAGTTTTAGGTTTAGAATGGAATAATATAGATTTGCCATAAGATTTCTTGCGTGAGCATGAGAGTCTAAAACTGTGTAACCCCAGATGCGTGAGAGTTGCTAATGGGGCTCGTCTCAACATACTTTAAAGGTGTTTAATATCATTTCAATTCTTTATTTACATCACTTTAGAAAAAACCATCGGGTGAATAAATGTAGGGGCGGCATGGTGGTGCAGTGGTTATCACTGTTACCTCACACCTCTGGGACCTGGTGAGTCTCTGCCTGGGTCACATGTGTGTGGAGTTTGAATGTTCTCCCCGTGTCGTCGTGGGGTTTCCTCCGGGTACTACATGTGTGAGTGGTTAGTGTGTGAGTGTGTCCTGCGATGGGCTGGCCCCCCATCCAGGGTTGTTCCCTGCCTCATGCCTGTTGCTTCCGGGATAGGCTCCGGACCCCTCGCGACCCAGTAGGATAAGCGGGTTAGAAAATGGATGGTAAATAAATGTAATATAATGTAAGTCACTGGAGCTCACAGATTTGTAAGCCAGAGGTCACTGGTTCAAGTTCTGTACCATTACTAAGTACAGTTCTTAACTGAGTTTCATTTCATCGCTTTAAGGAAGAAAAAAAAACTGTAAACTAAGCAACTCATTGTAACATGTGCAGGAATTAGTAAAGGCTTTAAGTATTACATGTAATCACAATTCGCCAATTTGAAATCATTTGGTGGTCAATTCAATTAACATGAATTCCTAAAGTGCAAAAATAAAACACAAAAAGAACAAAAAATGCCTTCAAACTTGGGTTTTGCATTCAATTATCTTGTCCCGTTACCCAAACAGACTCAGATATTTAACTTTATTTATACATTACTAAATTTATACAGCTAGATGTTTACCAAAATAATTTGTGTTAATCTTCTGTAATCAAGGGTACATCAGTTATCGCTGATCCAACCTCTTAGCCAGTACTAATAGTTGTTAATTTAATCTGGGACCGTGTTTCCCAACTCGGTCCTAGGGGACCCGCAGACGGTCCATGTTTTTTCTGTCTCCCAGCTCCCTGCCATAGAGTCCACAGGGAGCTGGGAAGGAGCAAAAATGTGGACTGCCTGCAGGTCTCTCAGGACCGGGATCAGAAACACTGATGTAGGGCATGGGGCTAGCGTATCAGTAATAACAGCTATGTAACCATCCTAGCCTTGTGCAGTCTTCCAAATGCTGATCTACCATTATTCCTGATGGCTTTAAAGGAATAAAATGTCTTGCCTGAAGAGAGAGGAAAGAGATGGAAAGAGTGAAATGGAAAAGAGGTTTTTGTTTCTACATGGGGATTGTTCTTAGGTTTTCATTGTAATGGCCAAGACTACTTAAAAAAATTAATTGTGCTCTATGTCACTGTATGTTATTCACATGACTGATTCTTTTTCTCCACGAGTACGCCTACACCTCAGCTTGTTATGCCACTGCCCTGGACGGTCGACAAGTACTTGTGATATTCTAGAATGATTCCACAATTAAAAGTGTCTGCCTGAAGTGGATGTGTGAAAGGAGGAACTGGCCTGTCATTTTCAGGGGAAAAGACAAAAGCTGGAGGATACTCAAGTATCTCCTGGTCATCCCCATGCGCCGTCAAAGACCATGAAGCGGTATTAGCATGCCGCGGCAGCATTTTTTGTTGACATCGGCGTCTCTGTCATTCGACGCCGCGATCCGTAAATGTCGACGCTGCGCCCCAGAGACCCAGCAAGCTGCATGAATTTGGCGTGTTCCTGGTTTGTTTGTCGCTGAAGGGAGGAAAAGTCAATAAAGTGTTGTACCACCTCCAAGGATGTTCATGTCATTATTATTTGGTGAATATCTTAACTAAAGCGCTGGCTAAGATATTGATATTAATAATCACTGGTGTATTTCCGCATTTCCTCTTATTGGGATTTGACAAACAATAACTTAACTCCAGCCACTGAACAATCCGAATGGTAATGACTGTTGCCATACAACTGCAGTACAGCATGAATACCTTATTATTGATGGTTCTTGTTTTTTGTTTGGAATACTGACTGGTGTTAATTGTGTGTCAACCTCAAATTTAGACACATTGCATACTAAACTCAAAGGACATCTATTTATAGGAATCTTGTCTATACAGCTACCTAGCTACACTTTATATTTTTTATACTAGATATAAATAGAATCGTACTAGATATTTTTTGAGTCAAATTATTAAAAATAAATTCTGAATAATTTTAGAATCAAATTATTGATGAATAATAAATATTGACATGACATAGGGGTTGGATTAGAAACCTGGAAAGTCACTATTAAATTCATTATTAACAAAAATAGCAATTTTTAAGTGGCTGCAATCCCTCATTACAATAGAGGCTACCAAAGCACAGCGGGATGATGACACACAGGAAGCCATTTTAATTACTTCTCTCCCACTCGTCACTGTAACTGTAAGCCCTCTAAAAGCAGGGAAGTATTTCCCAGCATGCACTCATGCCAACTGCCTGTGGCTGTGTGCTCTTACGGATCCAGCCTGGTTCTGGTCGCGCCGCTGAAAGAAAAAAATGAATGGGATTCCCCGAACCTTTTCCCTGCAGTTTTCCTGCCACGGGGGGGCGACGAGGCCGGGGAGGCGGGGGTGGTATGCAGGGCCAGAGATTTAAAATGACAGTGAGGCATAAACAAAAGAAACCTTGTCTAGGGGTATCATAAAAGCAAAGTCTTTTACTGGGCACTCATGGGACTGACCCAAATGGGCCACTAAAATTAAACAGGCAGCGCCCCCCCCTTGTTGTGTGTATGGTATTGAGGATTGTCAGAGGGGAGAAATCTAACACTATGAGGGACAGGCGTGGGTTGACACAAAGACCAAATGTTTTGATGCAAAATGGCAGGCTTAACATTAGCATGACACCGTTGGAAATATTACTTCAGGCTTTCGTTTGTGTACTTTAAACAAAAACACCAAAACGGGAGCAATACTTCATTTTCACAAAGGTGTACAGCAACGCGCAAACTTTTCTTGTCATTCCCCATAAGGCACCCTGTTTTCCATGTTGATCTGTGTTGATCTGTACAAAGTTCTGTTCCACCATCACAAGAAATGCACGCATGCATGCTGAGCAGTGGGACCATGGGGAATCCTGTCTCAGATTTGCTATATATTGTCTAACACAGTGGTTTGTTTTAAAATGTACATGATTGCGTGTGTCTTCACTCTATTGAGCAAAGCTTGAAGTGGTAAATCAGTGAAGCAGCAGTTCTCCATCTCTCTCATGCTTTATTCTTGGTTTTTCTGCACGTGAATTGTTCAGTACTGGCTTCCCATCCAGGGCATATTTTGGCCTTGTGTTCTGTGCTGCCTGGGATGGGATCCATGTTCAGGGGTAGATTCATGTGTTGGCTATCCTAGGCTACAGCCTAGGGTTCCCACAAACATCAAGGTACTGTGGTGCCTCAGGAAAAACAGAACGGCTAGTTAAATCCGCAGCACCTGAGTTTCTAGGCTGATGTCAGCCTTGGACTCGCAGTTAATCTGCCCCTATCCAGGTTCTACCATGACCTTGAGGAGCATAGACAGTTAAAAGATGGATGGATGGATTTTTGCTTTTTTGTTTGCTTAAGTTCAACTGACCTCTGTATGTTTCATGTGTTGAATGTTGCTGATTAAAATGTAAACAGAAAAACTAAAAATGCCCCCTAGAATTTAGAAGCTGCACAAGCTTTTATTGTCCCTAATGTTAAACAGACGGAATAGATCCAGTTGTACCCATTTAGACAGGCCAGTTATATTCCCATTCTGTCACTTTGAAGGATTTTATCTTTCAGCCGTGGTCACCGTCGACTGACTCGTCACACAGTTCTTAAGCTTCTCTTCCATATTCTGTGCTTATCACATAACGTCTTGCCCAGCATGTCTCGGGTCCGATTTTCAGTTGCACACGGTGTCCGTTTTTAGCTTTGCCTTCTGCAGAAAATGATTGCCATAGCTGTTGTCTTGGTGAGCCGCTAATTGCTCTGTACACTCAACTGTGTTCTTCGCTAAGTCAAGGGACCTGTCTGCCCTCGGCATTGCACAGTTTTGTTCCCGTGTTGAGTAAATGCATCTAGGTTTTATTAAAACTTGGGGCTATTTGCTTAGGGTTCAGGCGAGGGCTTCAATTACTATAAGCCTGCTTGTAGTGTTTAGTAATCAAAACGATAAGGACTTTGCCAAGAAGACAATTCCTTTTAGGGCTTTATGTCAGAAATCCAAACTCGCTAATGGCAATATTTGAACAAGGTGGCAGCCAAAAATATTTGAATATTAACATTGATGTACTTGTCTTTTCAGAAATTACCCTCCACTAATACAAAGTCTTTCAGAATGATAGTTTAGATTATTGTAGATGTAGATCATGTTAAAGCTCTAGGGAGGGCTTTACTACATACTTCACATACTGAATTTAATTTGGCCTGCAAATCTGTTAAGGTGTTGATTGTTTTACAACTTTTTACAATGGAGACTATATAGTTGTCCTTAATTTTCCCCTTTGATAATTTCTTGCATTTTTGGTGCAGTACTAGTGTTGTCCTATCCTGTACTGTAAGGCATTTGTGATATTCCTGCATTGTTTTTGCTATCCTGGCCATGTTTATCTCTAATGTATTTCTTTGTGTTATTTTGTACCTGATTAATTGATAAGCTTTAGTACTGGTTGTCAGGTTTTTCCAAGAGGGTTTTGGCACGTGTGGTGCAAGGTGTGCTGTTGCTAGGCAACACCTTCAGGTTTGTGTCTCTTGTTGACACTGGGAAGCGTGCTTGGACTTTCTTACACTGTGGGATCTGGGAATTTTGCGTAGTGTCATACTGATCCACACAGATGGGCTATGCTGATTGCTTAACAACAGGTCAAGGTTGTATTTAGTAAATGATTTTACCTAATAGCAGTTATGATGTAGTCCACAACATCTAATTTTTTCTTGGGTTCCATCCAAATTTACCTTCTGCAATGTCACATGACATACATCAATGATTTCATACAATCACATGAATGATTTCATATACAATCAATGTAATCAAAGCAATAATAATATAATCAATTACAGATATTTTGCCATTATATTTCAAAATTCTTATTTCCCGAAATTCCTGTTATATTCATTACCTAAATTCTGTATGACTTATGCATTTACTTTTTGATCAACTGCTAACCATAATAATAGCTTTACGATTAAACAATACAATACAAATAAAATCACAACATTAGCCATGTAACAGTATTGAAAGTAATCTTTAAAATATTTTATACTTTCAAAGGTACAATGCAATGACGAACACCAGTATTTATGGCAGATGGCACTGAATGATAATGCATATGATTCAACTAGAAAATTAAATCATGTGATGCACAATGAAATGACTTTTTAGTTATTTGCTCCACTCTGTGCACAGATGCATACAAAAATAGGACTTCATAATAAATTATTATTATTATTATTATTATTATTGTTGTTGTTGTTGTTGTTGTATTCAGCTGCTCTAAAAATGGAGGTAATTGTCCCATGCTGACACTCACATCGGGATCAGTAATCCTGATATAGACCACACACTAACCATTATTCAATTAGCCAAATGCTACAATTGCATCTTGATGGTTAGAATAATTAGAGCAAAGTGGTTATACGGCTGGCGGAACAGATCTGCATCAAGGTCAACAGAATAATGCCCAGCTGTGTTAAATGTAATCTTTTCGAGGCTAATATGTTAGTTATTGAGGCCTGTGTAGTTTTCTTTGTTGTTGTAATTTATGGTGCTGAAACAGGAACGGAGCCCAGGGTGAGCAGGAGTGAAAATGCTAAGGTTGTAATTATGATCTCGGACAACCCGACGTGAAAAAACACAACATAAGAAACTGAATGTGTGCTCAAGCTCTAAGAAATTAATGATTTATCATTTTTGTAAAAACTGTTTTATCATTTAAAAAAATTAAGTTATACAAAAATTTTGTTAAACAGGATTAAATAAAACTACAATTACTGGGATGTGTAGTAGAGTGTGTTACTGTAAATCAATTAGCAATTAACATCTTAAACTGTACGTATAATACAAATATATCATTTTTTTATTACAAAAGTTTAATTAAATTTCAATAAATGTTAATGTGTTTCCCTTTTTAATGTATTGGAACGGTACCAAGGGCATAGAAAACTGGCAATGATTCTTAACGTTTACATTAATGAGGTTCTACCAATCTGTCGCAGCCAGCTAGCAGGACACTCGCCTGAGTCAGCTGAGCGATGTCTACGTAAAACTATTACTGGGTTGGAGTGGGATTGACTGGCAAAGCTACGTAACTTATAGGGACTGTGTCAGCAGTCTGTAGATAATCAAATAATTCAGTGGTACATTGATAAGCACAGAATTTAAAAAATATTTTTATTACATATTGATTAAAGCGTATTTAGACTCAGAATACATTTAATGCAATAATAATAATAATAATAATAATAATAATAACAATATACTTTTATATAAAAATTTCTAGACACTTTCAAAGAATATAGCCCGTTAGCTGTGTTTTTCAAGCTCCCATATATTAGCAGGTCACATCTGGATGGTGATTGGTCCGACTGGCTGGCTGGCCCTCCTGGGTAAAACCCATGAACAGTATGTGGTACACAGGCATATCAAAGTCTGTCAGCACCGAGCAAAAAGGATTCCACCCCCTCGCCTTCTGCTCATGACTAACTTAAGTCCGTCATTTAGAGGCAGCCGTGGAACTTCGGCTGGAAGGCGACGGGGAGGATTTCCATATAAATACTGAACGGATGTATGAATATTGGAACTTTTACGAATTCATGAATGAATGTGAGTAATGCCAGATCCTTCCTGCCAGGCCCTTTATAGCACATCTTGGCCAATGTTATAGAAAAACTCCATTAACACCAAAATCTTTTAAAAAAAAAAACATCCCAGCTATCAGTTTTTAGTTCTCAGTGTATCCAAAAACAACATGGGGCGCTATGAAATATATTAATGTAATGATCCAAATGAAGTGTACTAGCTGAGCATTTCCCTGTGGTGTCCAGTCAAGGGAAGCCCCCAGCATCTAGTTCAGCTTCCTCTTCCCGTTTATGTGGGCAGGTACAAAGTACTTAATGGTTGCATTTACCCACTTGCTCTAATTGCAGCATTTGCACTCCGACTTCCATCATCTCCAAAGTGCTCCACTTATACCCTCTACCTCATGAAAAGAGTGCTGTGCCAAGCTGATTAGGTAACAGCTACTTAGATCAAAATAATACTCTGGTTCAATTGGACGATCTTAGTGAGTGTTTTTATTAACACCAAGTTCTTCCTATTGACTCAACGGAAAACCCTCAATTATGGGGGGCACTCAGACACTGATCGTCTGTAATTTAGATGTCCATCTTGCAGCGGGTGTGCTGGTGCTGTAGCGCGCCGTGACATGTTCGCCGGCTCACCCGCTGTGGAGGCATCATTGTAGCGACAAGGCTAAAGTTTTTAACGTTATACCGAAGGCCTGTGCTTTTTTCTCCCCTCAGACTGCAGCAGACGTGTGTAGACATAGGCAGCATCTTCAACCTCTTGCCTCAGCTGGAATACATGCGGAGAACATTGCAGCCAGCTCTGAGCTTAGCAAAGAAGCTCTACGAGAAGCTCTCACACGCAGCTGTACGGCTAACTGTACCAAATGTTTAGTCAGACACTGATGAAAACCTGCATTATTGTGTTTTTCTTTTTTTTTTTTAAAAAAATTGAGGCATACTTGGTTTAGTTTTTTGGTCAGTCTGTGCATAAAAATATACGTTAACATTTACGCCGCAGACAGATCTGTCTAACGTCTGACGGCATGTCCGTCACGTAGTATTAATATAATTTGTTTATCTAAGTGTGCGTGCTTATGTGTGATTATCAGTGAACTGTGACTAAAATCAGGGCAGTTTTTGCTTAGCCTTTGGCAGCTTCCCATGAACCATTTGGCCCTTCCGCGGATGGGGAAAAGTTAACAGCCACTAAACTCAGGGCCAAGATGCAGAAACGCAGGGCCACACCGTGCCTGAGTCAGCCTGTGACCTGGGCCTCCACCTGCCTGTCCTCGCGTCATGCCACAGTCGTCCGAGGGCCGGGCACACCCTCTCTGGCTGCCCACCATAGCAGAAGGCCTTGACTCATGCCCATCTGTCCTGGTGGCACATGAGCAAAGCCGGGCCCCTGGCAGCTGAGTCGCTTTCACGGGCTGCTCAGTGAGATGAATCTCGAGTTGTGCGACAAGAGTTTGCTGTAAACAACTTTCACATGCATCTTGCTGCCCCATCAGCTCAGAACCTGGGGTACAAGGGGCTTGACCTAGGTGAGCCTCAATCTAGACTGAAAGTGTACTGATCATACCAGCGAACCCTTATTTAAAAACTATTTCTAACAGGGGCAACATATTTGTGGGACCTTACTTTAAAGTTAGCTCGGGGCATGTGCTGGTAAAAATGGTTGCATCTGATAGGGGTGATTAAAAAAACAGATGACACTCCTTTTGAATTATCTTAGAGCTTAGGAGAATTTGCATTTTATTCATTGCTCCCTGATCAAGCTGTAATAGGACAATTCAACAGAAATGCAAACTAATTAAAAATGCAAGATATGTTATATACATATATGCCAAAAAGAAGTGTCATAGATTAAAAAAAGCAGGTGTTACATATTAAAGCCTTTATAGAGCATATATAACGGTAACTTGTGAACTCAGAATGAATTTGGCATCTGTGTGCATGCGGCAGGAGAGATGCTGCACCTGCAATCTAATGATAGTTTTTAAAAAGTTGTTCTCGGTTACATGATATTGCTTAAAATGGAACAATGGTAATAAAAAAACAAAGGAAAACAAAGTAAAGTCTTGGCAAGATGTTCAAGTGAATTTATTACTGGGAGTTCTATTACAATATTTACATTTGCAGCTCATGTGTGAGCGTGGGCACGGTAATCAGATGAATGCCCTGTGGACAGCTGGAATAGGAGGATGACTCATATCTGCAACATGCCCTTGATTGGGATTTGTAAGAAAGCAAAACCTCCAGCACATTATCTCCAGAATCGTTTGTGGCCCACAATTCACTGCAGCGCCTTTCTATAGGAACGCCTATATCAGCCCTACATATAAGCGATGGACTGAGGAAAATATCACCCCGGCTGCTAAGCGCCATTTTAACGGTCATTACTTGTTTCTTACTTGCTGACCTGAATGCTTAGTAACCTCTAGAAGATTCTGTGTGAGGCCTGTCAACACCAGTTTCAATTAACATGCAGATGGGAAAAAGCTGAATATTGCCACATCTTTTACAGTATGTTGTGATGTTTGTATTGTCTTTGTTTTGATAACATGTGTGCGAGGAAATTCCCTCATTTATTCAAATTTCGGTATCTAACAGCTGTGAAATGTCTGCGTCTTGGCATAACAAGGCTGTCTGTGGTGTATGACTGGCGGATGTATGGCTGCTTCTACAATGAACAACATTCCCCCCCCACCCCACTCCACTTTTCAGCCTGCATGAAATCCCCCAAAAGCTGAAATGCGATCAATATTTAAGCCTGGAAAAAGCAATCATTTAAAAAAAAATTTTTTACTGCTGCTGTTACAAATGTTTGATTCAAAAATCCGCCTTTGTAACTAGTAATCACAGAAGATGAAATAAACATTTTCATGACATTTTTCACAGATTGAAATAACTTGAACCAGCTGAGTAAAAATATGTGTAAAATATTAATGGAATATTAATAATGTATCAACAACCTTTGATAGATGTCATAGCTAACCAAATATATTTTTAAAAAAGAAAGAAATCTTTATATACCATTAATAACACTGGAATTATACTGACCTTATAATATACCAAACACCCAACAGCCCCCATAGAGGCATATATTTACCATTAACTTGTACGTGTCTTTGTACATATGTCATTGGCTCAATGCCAGCGGTTCAGAAAGAAAAAAACGTACATTTTCATTTCAAATGTCTTTTGAAATGCTATTTGTTGTGGGTTTTAATTATTTCTTTTTGGGGGTGAATTTTCTAAGGAAGACATTGCTTCTGTTTTGTTTTAAAAAAATAAATAAATAAAATAAAGAAAAGTTTTGGTGGATGAGTCAGCCACACTGACTCACAGGCTTTGTGGCCAGCAGTGCCCTCGAAGAACTAATTGGAAACAGCCGCCGATTTAATTAAAGTGCAGTCGTTACCTCTGCACACCTGACTGACAAGTCCCTGAAGTATCTCCTGTGTTATTTATTTATTTAATTGCGGCTTTGTCTGTCTGTCAGCATGCCCCCGCCCTAAAAAGCAGGTTCCTCACGCCACCACAAAGGTCTGACCCTCACCTTTTTCCCGCGTAGCTTGAACACAGAGCGGAAGGGCTGTGAACTGTGAGTAGGACCCGCCCATAATCGTAAACGGGGGGGAGCTGGAGACTGTCCCAGGAACTGATGGGGTGGGGGGGACCCACAGACAGCATGAAAGGCCGTCACAGGGCACATGCTTTTAAGCAGAACCACCAGCACTCCATGCTCACGTGCAGCAGGGGCAGGCCTGGGGGTGGTGTATGTTACAGGGGGTTTGGCCTCTGGGCCTCTGATCGTAAGGCTGCCCGTTTGAAACCGGGCCCTGTTAGTCATCTCCATTGGGCCCTTGAGCGAGGCCCTTAACCCCCCAGAATTCTCCAGGGGTGCCAGATAAATGGATGACCCTGTACTTAGACCCCATGCTTCACTCTCACCTGTATATGTGTGTGTGCGTCTCAAAGGAGAGCATGATGGGATATGTGACAGCGAATAGAATATCTTTGTTCTTGTACATATGGAAAATAAAGCAGAATCAAACCACCAGCCTTCAAGGAGAGAAGCAACAAGTACTTGCCACTGAGTTACTATATACACTCACCTAAAGGATTATTAGGAACACCATACTAATACGGTGTTTGACCCCTTTTCGCCTTCAGAACTGCC
>JABFEA020000021.1:20192315-20203564 GCA_019775915.2 Cyphomyrus plagiostoma | reverse complement strand
CTGCCATGTGATTGGTTGATTAGATAATTGTATTAATGAGAAATTGAACAGGTGTTCCTAATAATCTTTTAGGTGAGAGTATATTATCAAAAGCAAAATTAAAGTGATGTAATAATTTTTTAAAATTGTGATGATCCACAATTTAGTGCCTAAACCGACTGTCTGAAAATAAGATATCTGAAGGATGCAGCTGTGTAAAACATGGACATGACTGCTACTGTTTTCCCCTGTTTTCTGTCATGCAGCATTATCAGTTCATTATCCTACTGAACTTCAGAACCGCTAGCAGAGTTTGTGTTTCTGTACACGTTTAATAGGCCTAATCGACGACAAGACTCATTTGCAAATTTCCATCCCTGACACAGTACAGATCCTTTGCACCGGTCTTTCAAATATGTCTTTGATGTTGAAGAAAATCTCTTTTCCTTCTTTTCGTACTTCATTAAAAGTCCATTTGGATATAAAGTCGATCAATGGCATATGAACATTAATTTAAATGCAGCATTACTCTTTAAAGCTTGCAAATATGCATTGTTATTTAGCTGTACCTCTTCTGGGCCTTTGTAGACTCTTTTTTAATACACTTAAATCAAGCCATAGACATAACTCTGGCTTTATGAACTCTAGAACAATGGTTAAATTTTTACCCATGCTGCGAAAGTAAAATTTTTAGGGAAAAAAATGACATATTTCTATGTACTTAAAACATATGTTTAGTAATCTAAACTTTTTTAGTCCTTATTAGACACTGTACTTTTCTAGTCTTTATTAGACAGGTTTATGTCTAATAAACACACACACATACACATATCTTGTATGTATGTATTCGCAGTATAGTCAGTTTATATATGCACAATCAAACCAAACAGTGGATGCACAATTCTTAACTGACTGCATATAGATGCAAACTTAACAGTGGTGAATGACAAATGTACTCCTGCTTTAATTCTAATCAGCTTATCCATAGATTTATGGTGGTCTTAGAACCTATCTTTGGAATCACAAAGAACAAAGTAACATATACAGCTCAGACAAAAATCACGTTTGTCATGGGGAATTCATAAATGTGCATAAATACTCAACAGTCCTTGACTAAAGGGAATTAATGAATTGACCAGGGTCATGAGATTACACCGACTTTACTTCTTTGGACCATAGGAGGAGCATCAGACTAGTATGTGATTTGCCAGTTAAATACTCGGCTAGGTGAATATGCTGGTTAATAGAAGGAAACTGAAACTATATACTGACAAGCATCACAGGTTGTCTTTGTTCCACATAAGAATGCATCATAAATAAATTATACTAATAAATCCACAATATTTAACTAATTAAAGTATTGTCAGAATTTATAAATCTCTAGTTTCATGTGCGCAAACCATAAGCATCGTCACCATCTGCTCTTGTATCCAGTTACATAATAGACTGTAACTAAATATGAGAACAGAAATTGCCCATATGCAGAAACAAATAATTTAATTGATTGAATTATCAAAATGCAGACCTTTAGTTAAAAAAAATCTTCCAATTATTATAATTTTTTTTGTTTTATGATTTTTAAGTAGAAGGTATGGATGGAATGATTTGAAACATTTTGTGATACTATATCAATAAACAAAACAATATTTTGATACTATGTATTTTCAGAAGTTTAATTTTGGTAATAATGGAAGTTTTTTTTTTTTTAAATTAGGAACGTCTCGTCAAGCCCCTCTCTGTCTTAGTATTTGCGCACTGACGTGGCTGCCACTGCGCGCCATTTTCAGGAAACCCTATTTGCAAAACATTTCCTTTCAACGTGAAACTATTATACATTCAAGAAATAATTGTCAATAAATAAATAATCTTCAAATGCCATGAAAGTAAAGATATTGACTGGGGGCCTAGGGCTGGACTTTCTGCAGTAACACTAAATAGGAGGGTGACTCTAAACACTAAACTGAACACTAAAGAAAACCATAAAAAACTCCTCAGTAATTATGGCTTGCTGACCCTTGTCATAAGAGGACATTTTAAGCCTTATTAGTGCCTGCTGGCTGAGCAGAAGGAAAGAGGATAAAACATTTGTAATGGAGTTTTTGACTTTTTAAAATATTTGTTAGCCACAGGTAACATTTTAGCATGAGAAAACATTTTTTTTCTGTGAAATTTAAAGAATTTGTTTCTGAGCTTGCATTTCTGCTGTCACATCACTAATTTTAAGTATGTTCCCCCTTAAAAACATCTAGAGATTCTTTTAGAGATGTATAAGATTCTTCTTGCTACCTTAAATGCTATCTAGTGAAGCTGAGCTCGGTGATATAGGATTAGTTTTTGTTAAAAACTGGTTTTGGAGTAGCTAATGTTATGTATATTTAAAAACATTTGCACAAATTTGGTCTATTTGTTACAAAGTTACACATTTTGATAAGTTCTCTATGAAATACCAGTTTATTATTTGAAGTGATGTTCAAGTGTTTTCCACACTATAATGAAATGCAAAAAGATCACTCCTAACTACTATTTAAAAACTTTGTCTTGGCAAGAAACACCATTATAGAGTTTATCCTTTAAAATACTGACTATGGGGTGGCCGGTTCCTGTTCCTTTGAGCCACCAAATACACTTGTGTTCTACTGTTAATTGACTTGCTAAAGACATTATTTGCACTAAAAGTATTTGCGCTTGTATTATGTGTCAGTCAGGTGCCAATCATCCAAATGTAAACTAAAACCTGCATATTTTTGGCCCCTGAGGGCTAAAATTACATCATATTGGCTAAAAATCGATTTACTGATTGGTTGATGTATAGTAAGTGTGTTATTCGGTATACCTTATGTGAAGAGTGAGTAATCTAATATTGTGTTAGCTGGGCTTGTCAGGAACTTGATATGTCAGGGAAGGTCCAACCCGATGGCAGACTGTCACTTCATCAGGAGGATCCTACTGTTTGCTTCAATTGTAGTAAGTCTGCGATTGTTCATTCATTTTAATTCCCACATCAATTGTTAGCATTGTTACACTGATTCGTACTGACACTTCAGAGTTTTCCCTTCACATGTCATGAGCGGATTGTCTCCTTGCAGCCTAAGACAGGCTAAGATTGTTTTCACACGGTGCTGACCTGGCTGTTCTGTGCACCGCACTGGAGCCAAACAGACAGCTGGCCAGTGTCACGGCTCGGGTTCGCTCGTCACGCGGATACAGTTGGCCGACCTGTCCGAACTCAGCCGAACTCCATTCACAAGAGACTTACCTGAAACGAATGGAGGTGGTTATTAGAGATACACAGTTCTAATCTATCAGACGCTGTTTTTCACGTGTTACATCCATTTATTTCTATAAACAATTGGTTTTCCACTCAAAGTTGGTAAAAAATTTCTAGATGAGTTTCTGTAGCTAAGGGCTCTGTTATTTATGAGTGACTCTTTGTTTTGTATTGTGTGAGTGTCATTAGCATCTCTAGCTTATGATTTCAAAGTAAATATTGCCTTGAGTAAAGAGTTCATGTATTGCACGGGGAAGGGTTGGTATTATGTATGTTTTCATTTTGTTTTACTAAGTGCATTAGATCAGTCAAATATGCGTGTGCTTAACATTATTTCAGAAATAGTGTGCAGAGAGATTTTACTTTGTTAAAATCAGACTATTTGTGGCCTATAAATTTAACTTTTATATCTCTGTAACCCCATGATAGATATACTTAGCAGGGTTACATTATTTGCAGTGTTACTAAGGATGTAAATAATTGAAATAAAGCAGCAGAAATGCATTCATTTAAGGTATGCATGAGACACAATTGCAGTACTACAAAAACAATTATGATAAATTCAGTGATCAAAATCTTTGGGCTTAACAAAAGTTTCAATAAAAAAAGACATTGTGAAAATAACACTATCGCACTTTTCACATATTTTCTACTGTCTTACATGTGATAATCAGGGACCTTCATCATCCAAAAAGTATATTTTGGATTATATATATTTTTTTCAAGAATATCAAAACATTTACATATGTAAAATTCATTCAAAATTCAACATTGTGGTTACCGAATGCATTAATAATGACATGTTCATTCAAATATTATATATGCTTTGTTAAAGTTTATGTAGATTCATGTTTATTAATAGGGCTTTCATTAGTGTGTGTGTGTGTTTTTAAGTCAGACTGAAGATGGTGGACTACTTTGCTTTGCAGTGTATAAAGATGTAGTGGGAAAGAGGGACGATCAGCTGTTTCTGAATGTTTTGAAGTTTCTTAAATTCCTGCAGGCACTGTTTTGGAGGAATGTTCACCTTATGGCCCTTCCAAATAGAATTAGCTGCAGCCACAGTGTTTGGTGTTTGTGTGTTTTGAGTAATTGTTGGTGCCATTAGAAGAAAATACCCAGTGGCTATAAAGCTCACTCGCAGGACACAGGTGTTTGCCAGAGAGGGTGACCGTTTGTGTCTACCTTTCCACACCCGACCACACCCGTGCACTTTTGGTGCTTATTTCTAATCCCCTGTACTAAGTGACTTAATAAATTGCACGGAAAGTGAGCCAACGGCTCGGCACAAGAGATACCGGCTTTGTGATGACACGGGGCTGCTCTCTCTCTCTCTCTTTTTTTTTGTTTCATCCTTGGCTAGTTAAACAAATGGAAGCCACTCCGTCTCAGCCGTACAGTAAGGTGATATTGGAGATAATGCTTACCCTATAAACAAAGCAGGCTGTCGAAAGCTGTCTGGCTCAGCATCCAGTCCTTTATTCACAGCAGCTCTCAATGAAGGGCAATTATTTTGGATCGGTGCTTACTTTGTGATGTTAAACTGGGACGACTGGGCGTACGTCAGGGCGGCACACAAAGGCCTTTATGCACGGCCCTTCCCAACCCGGCAACTCCAAACTTAGCGAGTGGTAAAAATATAATAAGGAGACAATACAAATTAAAACCTCAAAGCTACGCTTGAGAGCAATTAATGTTGACTGATTTTAATAACTGGTGTGGATGCACTCCCTTTCTTGCCAAAGTCTTTCACTAAGATCCACAGTAGGATATGTCAAAATTCCATGTATCATAGTTAAAAAAATTTTAATTTCAAATATTCACAGATCACATGCCATTACTCAAGTAATATGTGCAAGAAATGTATAATTTTTAACTGGGAATGAAATTTACATTTTAAATGATTAGACATTTAAAATTGAAACATGATAATTAAACAGGATTTTCCTCTGGTTAGGATGAATTATTGTCAATTTTTTTTATTTACAAAGTGGATTCTTTGGTATATTCTGTTTACCCATTGTAAACTTACTCTCGCTTCCTCATAGTCGGGATGCACTGAGCTGAAATACCGGAATATTTGTGTTTTCCATGTAGTGTAAATAATTCTTCAGTCTTATTTGACTGTAGCCGTGAGCTAAATCTTGGTAGAATAATTATTCGATGCTACAAAAAAGTCTTAAAAGCCTGTCATTCATGGGTATTTCCAGAATGGTCTTTCACAATCAAATTTCTTCCTTTTTTCTCTTGTGCTTCTGTGCTCATTCTTTTCCTGAGGTCTTCATTTACAGGACTTTTGTTTCCGCATCTTAAAGGACATGTTCTCTGGCTCCTTTGTCTTCCTCAGTACCGTGAAATTCACCTTGAGGAGAGACACCATTTTGTCTTTAGCTTTTTTGAAATTACTCAGAAACCCCTCTTTCCTTTTCTGAGCTATATTAAGTGCATATCAAATGGTTTGCATGTACTGTTGTTTAGTATGTCAGTCAATGATTTGTATTTGACCGAATGATTTAAGTAATACAAGGCACACTATAATTTTGGACAAAGCAAAAGTATCTCAAAACAGGTGTATCCCAAAGCACATACACAACTATTTCTTATTTATCTCATATGTATTATTCTATAAAATCTCATGTTTATACATGACACTAAGTATACTGTGCACACATACAAACACCCCGCCCTTTATTTTGATGCAGCCTTATCATATACATTAAGATAGAAGGAAACAGTAGCCATCCAAGAAACTCACGCATGAAATGCTTCCATCCTATTGGTTGTCATATTTTCCAGACATTCTCATATGATATTGTATGTTATTAGCCTGGTGCAAATTATATGCAGTGTGGCTGTGAAACAGAGTGCAAGACAGGAAAAAGAAACAGTGTGTTCTTGATCAAACATATCTATGCTTAAAAAAGGTGGCACCTCTGTGAAAGAGAAATCACACGGATACTTTGTTTCCACACGGACAGTACGTTCTAGGTAGCTAGTGCAGTTGTATTGGCCAGGAATTTTCACTTTACATAAACCACGTCCCTTTCAGTGCTGAAAGTAAAACTGAGACAGGATATATTGACATTACGCATGTGACCCACAGCTGGCAGTTACAATTATCGGTTACGCTGTGCATCGAGTTGGATATCCGTGTCGCCGGCCTCACGATGAGCTTCTTCCATTTCATCCTAGATTCATTCGGAAGACATTTCATTATGTGTGCCGTTTGGTTCTCCTTCAAGCTCTGAATAAGTTATTACTCCTAATCAGCTAATATAAACAAATTCATTTAGCAAAAGCCTTTGTGTTAACAAGCATGCACAATGACCCACATTCTTTCCTGTCTGCGTATTTTAATCAAACAAATTGTCCGTTACTTAATCTGCATTCTCCTATAGCTTTCACATATTTTTTTTTTGAGTTAACTACCTAACCATCTTGGAAACTAATAGACAGTCGATATGCAAGATTAATAGTTAGCTAACTTAATATTAGTTCTTATTATCTCATTAAGTCACCACAATCTCCTTTTAAGGTAAAAGTAGTTTCAGCTGAATGCTCTCTTTTATAGAAAATGAATGGGTCACATATTCGTCACATGTCTAATCGAATCTATAACTTTGCACTGTAAATCCACCATATTTGCGCTGCCCTATGTCTGATGCACAAAGTAATTAGTTTCATTATAGTTTTGCATACATGTATACACTTGAATACTAGTATCTGTCTTGCACGTCTGTCTTGCTTGTCGTTGTTAGTGCAATCACCGTGGGGTCTGAGAGTAACGCAATTTCAAGTCCTCTGTGTGTCCGATACATATGTACAATAAAGACTATTGACTTTGACTAAGTAGTATTAATATTTAGCCTGTATACAATTGGCTTGTATATACAAGTAATAATACTTTAGCTACATGCACAGTAACTAATTTGATCCACAAATTTGTATAATGCTAAAGCTACTGCTGCTGATCATCATTTGCATATACGAGGTACTTATGCTAAAAAAAAGTTTACTTACTAAGTCCCAGGCTCAGCTTTAATGCACCCCCATATACGTCATGCAGTGCTTTGTCATAACAAAGACAAGTTCCCAGTCTTACCCTCGATGTACTATTTTAGAGAAGCCAATTAGGCTTGTGGTGTAATGCTTAGGGTAATGGAATTTTGAAGCCTAAAGCATTTGTCTACTTCTATTTGCCTGGGGTTAAATTCAGACTATCCAGATAGCAACACATAGCCAGTTAAATAATTATATCTCCAGTTTTATTTTAGTCTGTGCGTAGCATTCGTATGGCTCTTCATGCTAACGCTCAGAATCTCTTGGTCAGTGTTACCATGGTTCCCTTCCACATCTCTGTACATTCCAGTCGCGGTGACACATTATTATTAGATTTTAACATTGCAAATGTAAAAAAGAGAAATGTCGTTGTTAAAACCGCACAAACAGCACGGCACAGGCGTTCTCGACAAGATCAAATAAATCATCCCGGTTGCAATTAGCGTGTGTCATGAATTTCTAAAGGTTTTCAACTGTGCTTGAATGTATCCTTTGTAAACATGCGGCAAACAAAAATTCTTAGAATTTGCTTTTAAAGCTGTTCTCTGAGGTGCCACACAATGGAAAGCTTTCGGATGGGCTTATGAACAGTAGGAACCAGAATAAATTTTAATAGCCTGGAGAGTGGAGCCCACTTACATAAAGGTAAAATATAGATCCTGAAAACCCAAATCCCACTGAGTAGAGCAGAAATTGTATCGTGTAGATGCTGGAAAGCCTTTTTATTTCATTAATTAAATTTTTTTAATGCTAACTTAAAAATACGTAAATAGATAAAGTGATGAAAAACACACCATTTATGAATGTAAACGGCATTTGCAGCATTGTAAGCACCACTTCTAACAATGTCGTCTCGGTTGTCATTGCAGCCTTGAACTTTTAGAATTATCCCTGAACACTAAGGAAGGTATGATTGTGCAACAATTATATGACAAGCCAAGCGCTTCCAGGAAAACACATCGGGATACGGAGATATTATTAAGCTTTGTGGGAGGACACCCATCAGACACACACACACCTACACACACACACACACACACAAAGTGCGCAATAAAGTATCGGTAATTGTATCAGCTTAGTGTGGCTGTAACCTTGAATATGATCAACTCCTTTATTGTAAGTCTGTTTGATTTAATCATTGAGTTTGAGTTGTACTTCATTCATCAGACATTTTTATCCACTGGTGTACAATTGAGCCTGGACCCATGGTGGTGTGGGTGGTGTGTGTGTGTGTGTGTGGGGGGGGGGGGTTAAGGGCCTTGCTCAAAGGCCCAAAGATGAAATGATTCTGCTGACTCTGGGATTTGAAGCTGTTCTGGAGTTTCCCTGTATCCGAATGTGGCTCCCAAGGACTGGGACCGAGGGAAGCTGGAGGTGCAGCAGAATCAATAGGAGTGTTAATTAAGACAAGGTGTAGATGTGGATCACCGGGACTATTCACTATGTCCAACGACATGTAGGAGCACAAATCCGCTTCTTGCATGTCCTGCTCCCATCCTGGACTGGGAGGTGCCAATGGGACATCCTCAGGCAATCTGCTTCCAACTGGGCCAAGTGTGGGGTATTTGGTTAGGTCGGCCATAATCCGTCAGAGGCAAGTAAATGAGAAGAGCTGTAGGTCCATTAACGACTTTTTTCTAATGGCTTTTTTCATCCTGATGAGGCATTTAACCATCTGTGAAAATGTTGCCAGAATTGATTAGCTGATTTATTTCATTTTCCCTGGGAAAGTACCCCTCCATGAGACATTAGGCATTATAAGTGTGTATATGTGTGTGTATATATATATATATATATATATATATGTATATATATTATAGGTATAAGTTATACTCTCATGTACTTCTGGCCTTTTTACTAACTCAACATTCTGGAAAAGTAGAGCAGTTAGACAACAACAGGGTTTTGCAAGGGCTACAGCTGTCAGTTGTTTAATATCTATGACATTTAAATTAAAAGCAGCACTTTTTGAATAATCCATTTATAATGACGTACGTTTCATATTTTTTTGTATATTGATATTCAAGAACAAGCTGAGTCGATCTAATGCACTTGTTGGGTGAATTACCGTGCAGATGGAATTTGTCTCTGCTTTTACTTTTGTTAGATATAAAACATTGATAATATCAGTACTGAAAGGCACCACACGCAAAATCCCAAAAGAGTATAGAAGAGTAAACAAGGTCAGTAAGGTGATGGCACTGCTCGAATTGTGTTATGATTAATGTTAAATGGTTTCAATTTAGCCAGCTAAGTGTCATTGGCAACAATGCCAGTATATAATGCTATGGCTGCTCAAAATGATATACAAAATTACACACAGAAGCTTACTAGTCATCTATCCATCCATCCATCCATCCATCCATTCAACCATGCATTCAACCATCCATCTTCTTATCCTGGTCTGGCTGACAGGCTTATGCTGGTCAGGATCACAGAACTTATTAGTGATCATTATTTGTAAGCAAACTATAACACTGTAGCAATTGACCTGGCCCTAGTAGAGTATCTTGGCCTGCTCGCATTATGGTCAGGGTCACTGCCTTCAGCATGAGACACCTTGGCCCAAAATGTTCCAGGCCTCTCACACTGAAGGCATGAAATTGTTACATGCAGAACCTAGAGCATGCAAACCATCGTATGATGAATCAATAAAAAATTTTATGGATCCCCCCACCCACCCATTTAGATAATTCTGTGACCCATCCAACATTTCAAAGCTGGAGCTGGCCCTGGCATACTTACACACATCCCTTGATAGAGCACTTTTTGGCAGGCAAACGTAAGACCAATGCAAGAACAGGTAGTATTTTTGCCCTGTAGTGGAAATGTAGTTTCCCGATTAGCCTTGCCAAGAAGCCGTGTCATAATTAGATTTGCTGCCCTCAGCAGGGATATCAGGGCTAATACTTTGTCACAGGTTGCTACAGTCAAACTTGTCAGAATATGTTGGAAAGTTATTGCCTAAAAAACTACCCACCTCCATCCTCCCAAGCATCCGCTAACCAGTACTTGACACCTGAGGTCTGTGAAACAGTTGAATAGATTTCAATTTTTACCTCCTTATCAGATTCCAATTTACGCCTCTCGGTTCCAAACTGATGTCACCTGTTTCCTCTCAAGAATGACAGAGCTGATTACGTCCTGACAGGTAAAATGTTAAGCGAGCAATATACAGCATGAAATTAAATTTGTGTGGAAAATGAATCGAGAACAGACCCTCGAGCTGTTGGGCGACTAAGCTTCCAGTATGTGTACGGGTTGGGCCCGTAAAGCATATGTAAGTAATCTTTATGGACGAAATACTCAGAAACAAAGTAGTCTTTTCTAAGAAAAGTCATGCATTGACAGACATAAATGGAATGGTAACGGTCTTAAAACAAACTAGTAAACACATTTGCTACTAGGGCAAGAATATGAGTGATGTGACGTGGATTGTCGCCAGTGGTGCCCTTTGTTTGCTTTCTGTATGCCTTGGGACACTGCACACTTCACTGCGCTGCGCTGTGCATGGCCGTCCCAGGGCTTCTGGTGACATTCGGCTTACGCATGTCCGGGCTGGCTAATTAAACCTGCATGAAGGGGAAGCTAGCGGCAGTTGAGGCTCCCTGACTGAGGTTAGCATCTAGGATGTGCAGTCACTGCTGGGGCATGTGCATCTCCTCCAGGGAGCTTGCAGGAAATTGCACCAATTGGCTGAAGAAAAAAATGTTTTCCTCCACCAATTTTTTTTTTGTCTCCTCAGCCTCTTACCGTTAAACATGGAAATAACCAACAACGCAACTATAAATGTCCCCTAAAGTGTCTCATCAAAAGGGAGTGGGGGGGGGGGGGGGGTGGTCGTCATACAACACAAAGTGACAAACCACATTAAAAATTTAAAAAGGAATTTAGTAAACAAATTTTTAGCTTTTTTATGGTTGCAACTTTTAATTTTGAAATA
>JABFEA020000021.1:20172153-20184021 GCA_019775915.2 Cyphomyrus plagiostoma | reverse complement strand
CAGCGGCCTTGGCCAAGGCCAGTGCTGATTAGGGGGCAGCCAAAAGCAGATAGAATAGAGTTGTTTGGGTTTTCGGGTGAGAAGCTGTAATTTCGCAGCTCCTCTAATGTCCACGCTGGTCTCCACCATCCAAAAGTCATGAGATTCTCCATGATGTTATCAAGTCTGCGGTCAATAGTCCCAGTGATGTTGTCCAATTTGCGATCTATAGCCATAGTATGAGTCCCAACAGCTCTGCCAACTCCGTCAATCATCCCGGCCAGCATTGTGGGGCTTTGAGCGGATGTCACTGTCTTCAATTTCCGATAAACCAGGGCAATGCCTAATCCAATCAGCATCAGACCTGTAATCATGGTTCCGAATAAGTAAATATCTTTGATGTCCTCCACGGACAAAGCTGCCAGACACACGACCCTCCACTTCTCCCATCCGTCCATCGTGTAGCCAGCTGCGTACATCCCTGCAGGACAGTCAGGTTCCCCTGAACCTGTGTTTCTCTTCAAGAAGATCGTGTCAATCGCATTGAGAGACCAGCTGATCAAATCCATAATTTTCTTAGTTTGAAAAGCAGGCCTGTGAGAGTCTCTCAAGTATAGAAGACAGTAGACTGGACGAGACAAGAGTAGCAAGCAGGGAAGATAAGGGAAGGGAGAGGGAGAGAAAGTGCGTCTGCCTCTGCTGAGAGCCAAAGTAAGAGACTGAATATGAACATCTTTCTGGTACATCTCTTTCCCTTGACGAGGTCTGATAAAATGGTTATAAGAGAGGATTGCTGAGAATATTATTTTCCATCAGGTCTCATAACTATGACAAATCTGGGAGATTTTAAATGAGAGACATATAGACAATATGATTGTAAAGATAACATGAATTTGATTTAACGACGAATGACACTTTACAGCAATGCCTTTTTTCTCTACAGCTGATCTGAATAATGTGATGTCAATTCTATCCCTAGTCTATTTTCGGTCTTGGTCTCGACTATTCTTGGTCTTGGTCTCGCCTTAGTGTGTCTTGGCCTTGGTCTTGGACTTGGTCCTGGTACCCTCAAGTCTCGGCAGTGTCTTGGTCTTGATACCCTCCGGTCTCGGCAATGTCTTGGTCTCGGTTTAGGTGGTCTTGACTACAACACTAGTGTGTAGCCTCCCTAGAACAATCAGGGCTTAAGGGCCTTACTCAAGGGCTTTGATCTGGCGACCTTGCGATCAGTGTGTCCATGTTCATGTAACTCCTTGTATTCTGATTTCAGTCGGAAAATATCTGGTATAGGCAAGTTAGTGCCAGTAAATTGCCATTTTCTGTATCACTGTAATCATGAGGGTGTTGCTTGCCTTATCCAGGCCAACCGTCACCCAGTACTGAAGATGAGGTTATGGAAAATGCAAGCCCTCTGTGGTCATGTGGTCTTTTCCAAAAGTGCTGTTTCGTGCAAATAGTTAAGCCTTAGGCACTGTCTACAGAGTTGAAAAATAGCCCTAGAGAGACACGACTGCATTTGACACGAAGATTACAAATCTACCATGTGTTTTTTTCATCTTGGAGTGCAGCGGGACTGTTGCGTAATCTGGAAAATCTTGCCTTTGAATTCATAACTTCTGGATTAAATTATTGTAATGTACTGCTAACTGCCTTTTTACACGCCATCTTCAATATGTCTGACAAGGGTTCCTACCAGGGCTAAGCCACATGAAGTCGTAAACACATCAGCTCTACCTTCGCCTCCCTATATCGACTTCCTGTGTAATTAAGGATTGAATACACCATAAACTACTTTAAGGCTCTGAATTTACTTGCTTGAGGGCGCCTTGGTGATCTTCTACTCCCAAATCCTTCTTATCGGTCACACTGGTCATGTTGTTGTATCGGTAGCTGATAATCACACAAAGACCAGCAAATCCTCCTTGTAAGGGCCACTCACTTAATGGTGTAATCCTCCCTCTTCTTTTTTGGGGCTTGAAACATATTCCTTCCTTTGGGAAAATAGAGCGATTTGGAGTAGATTATTGTATAGCGAAAAGTGCTGAGAGGATCGTGAGTCTAAACATAGAACTGGGAGTATAGAAGTGCTATCCTCATGCCATGAAGTATGACCTATCGGTTGTGATTTTGCCCTCATTTAGTGCATGACTATATCCCTGTCTTCCTCATTGTATTTTATGTCTATGTATTTTAATTATCCTGTCATGGGGTATTTTGCTTTCTTCAGCTCTTATGGCTCAACAAGTAGACCATTGTGCCAACAATGCAAAGGTTGTGGGTTCAAATCCCAGGGAACTCATATAAGTTGTAACCCATGCCTTCATTTTTTGGATAATCAGATTAATAAGTAAATATAAATGCTTGCTTGTTTTGCAGCTGGATGATCACTTTAATAACAATACGTAAAGTGTTTCCTTAGTGAAAATACAGGAAAATTCTTAATGGGCTCCTAATTTCTTAGTTCAGTTCTATCTGTCTAAGAGGCCACAGACTACTTACAATATCCAGTAATTAGGCATTCATCCAGCCAGTCTACTACATGTGTGTAAATTTCACCCAGTATACTTTTAGTAACCGCTACATATCTGAATTCTGTGTTATCCTGCTGTCTGTTTGCAGTAGGTTTGCATTGTCTGCACTGTGTGTCTTTGCACCTTGACTGTTTGGCACTACATGCATGTTTGTCTGTGCATTATGTTCTTGCTGCTGCACGCAGCAGAATTTCAAGATGCGATCAATAAAGTTAGTCTTCATCTTAATATGCCTTCTTTTCAGAAAATAATTTTCAGTTGTTCTCCTATTAAAATAAGTGAATCTTACTAGAAAACAATGACAAAGACTTGCTTTTGCATTGGTCTTGACTATATCAAGGAATCTGAAAGAATTTTCTTAAACATTGCTTTGTTGCTCCTTACATTTAAATTTACATATTGTTTTTTTCCCAATTTTCAAGTATATGCAAAAAAAAAAATATGATGCAAAAATATCCCACTTCCAGCAAGTATCCTCAAACTTTTGACTAGTACTATATGTCAAAATAATACATTTAAGTGACACTTTTATTATAAGCAAGCTTTTTTATATATGCATACACTAGGAAATTCCATTGGAGAAATTCAGGTTGAGTGACATGCACAAGTGTTTTTTGCAGCAGGGTATGTCATGGAATTTAAACCAGCAACCTTAAATTGCAAATATAAGTTCTTAGCATCTATCATACACGTTTCATACACGTAGGAACAGCAAATAATAAGCCACGCAAAACATTTCTTAATAAGAGGAATAAATGCAGACAGCAGTTACGAGCAACTGACTATTCAAGGCTTTCTTGAAACATCATTGTTAGGAAGGTAACCCAGCATTCAAATGTTCAAGGCAGAAGTTCTGTAAAAAGTATCATTGTTCAGCCTGTAATAGAACCACCATCCTGTTCCTTTCATTATCATCAGTCAGTTAAAATCCTGGGTTAGGTGTCTGCTCTTCATTAATCGAGTTGGGCATTAACTTTTGTTTAATAGTCACAAATCAAGCAGTAAGTGAGTCAGCCACCCTGAGCATTCATGGAGAGGTATGGGAAAGCTCAGCAGCACGGAAGGAAATGTATATGGTGCACAACTGTCCCCTCATGGCTATCAGTTCCACTGGACACGACAGTAATAGCATATTCATTAAAGTCTACGATTCATTCTGACTGGTTTCATTAGCCCATACGATCTAAATAGGACATTGTCATCCTGTGAGTTTCTGTAAAAACAGTGACACAAGAAATGTCGTGTAGCTAATTGATATGCTTAATGACGTTTCAGTCTACTGTGGGTTCTCACACTATACTTACATTTTAAAAAGCATTAAATTAGGAGCTGGTTGTACACCACATGCATTTTTTAAACAAAAAATTAATCTGGTGTTATTGCAACTACTATAATAGTAAAAAGAGAATATTGTCATGGTCAAACAATATAGCTGCATTTCCAATGAACAATTGCTATGATGAAAAATAGGGGCAAACACTACATAGATACCCTGTGGACAGCAAAATTCATCTGAAAATGATATTTGGTTGAGAGTCTTCTTATTATATACTTTTTATTTTGTTATTATTTACTAGTGCCTGAGTATTCTAGACTTGATGCCAGCTCCAAATTGGAATGGCATGCCTCGAATAACAACGCCAATTATATAACAGTACAAACCGACGGCACTTTTTAAAGCAGGAAAGCTAATGTTGACGAGTTACTCCGTTGCAGGTGAAGTAATATATAGGTTACATTCACTGGCAGGTAGCGTTGATACTGGCCTGCCACAAGATAAAGACATATATGTGTCAATATACTGGGATTCAACACTCATAAGTAATGTAGGTCTTGGATCATGTGTACATAGTCGGGTGTAACGTGCAGGCTGTCTGACACAAAGAAACCTTATAGACAAGAATACACTAAACTAGACCTAAACTCTATACTCTCTATACTGCAGTACAGTAAACATATGTCTCTCTCATAGACTGAATATAATTGGATTAACTGCTATACTAGCTTTTCCCATCATTATTGTCAGCTTCTGGTGTATCAGCGTCTCTTCTTCGTTCTGGACCCTTGACTCCGTATCTGGGCCACGTAATGTCATCTCCAAAAACCCAATGGGTGAAACAGGAAATGGAAGGTTAGGCTACGCTGGCCACCGGTTGACTCCTTTCCCTTATAGAAAAAGGACGACGTCGTCCTCCTGGCTTGCGTCTCTTCCCGCTCCCGCCACCGTCTTTTCACATGCGAGGACATGATCAGAGACACGCGCACGTGTCACGTGTGCTGCTTTTCGGTGGGGAACGAGCCCCACTGGGGCCGTAGTGGATGGACTTGGAATAATGCCGGGAGGGGTAGCTTAGCCAGTTTGACGTTAGGCTGAAAAATTATCCGAAAGGCAGAGAAGAATGACCCTCAGCTGTACCTCATTACATTAATGTGCCTCAAAGGGGTGTGGTTTAACCCTGAATTTAGTAAAGTAACCTGTTTTTTCCCCTTGCATTCTACGAAAACAAAGATGTTATAGGAGTGATTATGGTGTCCTTTCTCCTACTGTAACAGGTAACCCTCAGTCCCACCAGCCCATTTAAACTCACCACCCCTGGTTATATTTAATATTAATGTCTACTGCATTGCCAATGAAAGATAATCCATCTCCCGTTATTGCAATAAAATCCGCCTCGTGTCGCCTCCATTTTCTAAAAAAAAAAAAGGAAAGAAAGTTTGTCAGTTAAAAACTGCCCAGCTTCTGACTGTGCTCTCTGTATTAAATTGCGAGTCGTAGGGAGAGAGAAACCCCAACCGCCTACACCTGGCTGGTAGACCTGCATCTCATTTGTCAGCTGAGCCCACGACTATAACGAGGGGGAACACAGCAGCGCCGAGTCACCCGTTCTGCTTCGGGGGCGGGGGTGGGGGGGTGGGGGGTGGACACCGCGAAGCCTTAAAGATGAGAGAGAGGACCTCCAGCTCCCTCCGTTTAATAAAGGAACGGCCTGTGCATGAGGGAGGAAGAGGCAGAGATGTTCTCCGTGCCGCAGCGTGGGCAGGAATCCTTTGACGTCGATTCTGGGGAAGCCTCTCTCGCGGGAATCGCTCGCTACAAAGACACACGTAGGAGAGAGGCAAAAAATAAAAGGGAAAAAAAAAAAATCTTGGAACATGCAACTTTGTCAGCACCAATATTCCTCAGCAAAAAAAAAAACACAAAAAAACAAAAAAAAAAAACCTGACACCCACTCAAAATGAGAAGTGAGAGAAGCTAACAATTAGCCAATATTATTGGAAGGCTGTTTGGAAGACCGGCCAGCCTACACAGCCTCTCCACACGCAAGCGCTCATTACGTTTTCTCTCTTTTTTTATCCTATCGATGCCTCTGTGCTTTAGAAAGAACTACAGCGTAGAAGCAATGTACTTAAATGCTACTTCTTATATAATTTCTGAACATCATCTCTATGTATTAGCGGTGTATTAATAAAATTGTATAATGTCATATTTTTGTCGAATAAGAGTACCAGCCAGGAAAGAGTAAACTTCCATGACGGATGCAATGCGATGTTTCAGTGTGGTTTTCAAGGATTCCAGCCATTATTGACCACTCTGCTTATGAAATATATTGTCAGGATTGGATGGCAGGGAACAGTAATAAAAAAAAGAAAAAAGTATAGCTGATGTATGATAAGATGCTTCTCCTCCAACGTGACTTTTGAAGTCTTTATTGACTGTTAGGGACTATGTTTGGTAGCAGAGAACCACGTCAATCGTGATATAAGAACCTTCTGCTGAATGACACTTGCCGAGTGGGCTGGCAAGTGGAGATAGTGTGGATGTGGACAGAAGGATGTGTGATTCTTCTGATCACCAGATGCATCATAAGAAATGTCAGAACTAAGTGTGATTAGTAAAAGGATGATGAAGATAAATAGTTTCGCCAGTGGACATGGAGAAAGTTTGAAACTGGCATAAACTAACAGCGTCGATAAACTTGCAGTTTGCTATCTGTGCGCTGTTAATAACAGGGAAGATTTTGGAGCCCATGAACATAGTGGTGTGGTGCTCTGCAGGTTAGGGCTCTATGGTTGCTGGTTCAAATCCCATCGGTATCAAGTGATGCTACTATAATGCCATTGGGCACAACTCATTGTTCCATGTACACTGACAGTCAGTAATATGTCACTTTGCGTACTAATGTTTGCTAAATATCTGTATGCATGTATTTAAATGTATCGAGTTTATTAAGCTTGCTAATAGTAAGCTCCTACTATAATAGGTGATAATAGGTACTGATTATTGAAATAACGCATGTGCATCCTTGCCGGTACCATTTTGTTAGCGCACTGGCCTTTTAAGCTCACTGCATGTCAGTGACATGGTGAGGCACAGCAGTCCCTCTTGCGTAGTGTCCATATGGGAGCTGGTCTCCGTGGCGAATAAAATCCCTTCATTCCGCCGAGCCGGATCCCCTCTCCGTCCGCCGCACCAGGCTTTTCGAGCGCATCAGCCCTCCCTCTGTGCGTCCTGGGAGGGAAGGCGGCCCAGCCAATGAGACCCATCCACGTCATCAACTGTTATGAAATCAAACAGCAGTGCGTTCCCCTTTCCTGTGCATGTCTGAGAGCCGAGGGTAGTCTGATTTAGCCTGGCTCGCATCCAATGGAAAGCCAGCCTCGTGCATTCATCTTCGCTTTAGCGTTGCACGGGGATGGGGCGTGTGTCGTTTAAACCCAACCGTACCCTCCAGAAGGTGCGGAGCAACGTTGGACTGTCACCTCCAGTTTCCCCCCAGCTCTGTTAGAAAGTGTGCAGCGAGGGGCCGGGTTCGATCCCTTCTATGATGTATTAGCTGTTTGTTTCATGATGGCATGGGGAATGCAGACTGACTCGCTTTCCACCTGCTGGCTTTGACAGCTGGGCTTCTTTCCTTCTAGCCTTTGTAGGTGACGCTTGCCGCCAGCTGGATGGCCTTCCCTGTCATATATGCTCTATCCTTCGCTATTAATCTGCTTTTGGGGAACTTGCACTTCCAAAGAGCTGGAACTGCCCCTCCCTCCCCATGGGCACCGTCCATTGAGGGGGAGGAGAAAGGATCAGATAACTGACCCCTTCAAAGTGCAAGCAGAGAATCAGGTGGGAGGTGATGGTGGGGGTAACAAATAAATTAAACAAGAACAACTTGATTGGTGAATCAATGGCATCCATCATTACCAGCCAATAGTAGGATAAGTAAAGCGATGACATATGTAGGAGTATCTTTCCACCTCCTGCAGCTAACACTTTACAAAAAAAAATAACAAAAAAAAACCCCCCGAAATTTGGCCTTGGCAATGTGTCTCTAACGTTTACAAATGAGCTCATTTCCTTTATATGTTGTGGGCTTGTCGTATCTCTGTTACGCCGGTAGATCTCATAATGAAAGCCGATCTCTTCAGCGAAATCTCACACTGTAATAGACAGCGCGTGGGGCAGATAAACTTAGACAGATCGAAGCATGATATGCTAATTCATAAAGAACAAATGCGTAAGCAAGTTTGGGCCTGATGCTGCGTATAAACAGATAAGTACTGTCTACTCAAAGCAAATTTCAATGCATATCAACACATTTATTTTTTATGGGTGATTTCCTCCCTGACGGTCTCTTTCTCCACACTAAAGCTGATTATTGTGCATTATTGGTATACTACTAATTAGGTACCTAAACAGCATGAATGCAGAGGGTATACATTAACATGCAATTGTGAGTGCGACGGCAGGGAGAGGAAGATTTCATCTTGTGTCACTTTATCTTTCGCTGTCTGTTATAGCTAAGCAACTTTAACCAATGCTGCACGCGCCGTTAGCTGGTTACTCAAAGTTATAAAATACATGGAAAAATGACGGGCTTCATGTGTATGGCTTGGCCACATTGATTAACAGAAGTTATTAGTGCAAGACACAAATTAAAACGAACCCTTTATGCTTATCATAATGCAGATACTAGATTTCACTCACACACGCACACCCACAGACAATTCAGTCCAATTCACCTTAGCATATGCACTGTGGAGTGAAACCAGAGTACAGAGAGAGCACCACATGATCACAGGGGAAACATGCAAGTCCACATACATGGAGCCGTGGCTGAGACCCAGACAATGCTAACCGCAACGCCACCAGGCCGCCAGCGTATATTATATGCGCATATGAACATATATATAATGCTGTATTCACAACGTGATTTTAATGACAGGTTAAAATCAACAAATGCAATTAGAAATAAATTGCCCTACTTAAGAAATACTAACCATATTATTATTGCAGTAATATTAATATGAATTAATATGAGGTAAAATAATACAGCTAAATGTTAGTAATAATGCAGAAACTGGATGTTGTTTAAAGCTGACATTAAATGCCTTTAATTACAAGCAAACTTTTTAAGAGAACATTCAAGCATGTAGAATTCCAGATGAAACAGAATTCCACAATGGCTTTACCTCAGGTACTTTCTCCGTATGCTCTTTTTTCCCTCTGTACATGTCCTGAAGATATTTTCATCCTTGCTCCCCTGCTGGAAGCAATCAATCAGCAGCTCATCTTCTGCATCAGTGACGCAAGTAGAGGAGCTGGGCAGGTCAGCACTGGGGAATATTTCAGGCTTGACTAGCATTTTGAACACTCAGGTTTGTGGAAAAGGCAGAGTCGAGCTCAGACCTAGTCCAGTGGAGTTACTTGAAAGCGATAAATTCCCGTCCCGTTACCAACAAAGAAGTTTGAACCAAGTGCAAAAGATTCAACAAGCATGCATCACTCTGCCGTTATGAAAAGTTTGCCCAGCGCACAGGGGCGTAAATTATGGGGGTGGGAGGGGAGGGGGTTGTAACCACCCCAATAATCAAAATCAGCCAATACCACCCCCTGGACCCCCTTAAATGGGTGAGGAACCCAAACCCCCCAATGGTCAACCCAAAGTTATGCCCTTTCCAGCACAGAATAAAACGAACAAAAGAAATGAACAAACAAAATGATCAAACAAACAAACAAAAACAAACCTGAATCAACAGCTCTGGGACAATTTGTTCATGGCAGTAGGAGAAAGTGGGTTGGAGAAATGTATGTTAACTGGTAAATAGATGCATACCTTGTCAGTTGTGTGCCTGACCTACAGATCTTGTCCGTGATTTAAGAAGCTTCTTCTCATTAAAGGATGTGGAAGGTTATGTGCTGAGGAAGTGATGAAACACAAGAGCTTCCTGAAGCACAGATGCCAAAGTCAGTAGTCATGACAGAGTGTGGAGAAAGGCTGGTATGGGCTGGTATGAACTGCTAGCGAACTGTTGCATGTTAATGTAAAAATGTTCCGGTTGTTGTTTTTGGCTCCCTTCTGACCCAAACCCTAAGCACAGAACCAAACATAATCAGCTTGCACTATTCACATAAACAGGATAAACCTGGTCTTAAATCTACAACACAAGAGCTAGTTAATAGGCAGTAACACTAATTATTATTTTGTGTCACTGTATTTACTGATTGAACATTTGTGAGAAGTCATATTCCTTATAACGGGCCCAGACTGACTGGCATTATTTTATCTTGTATAACAGAATAAATTTATGTTCAGTTCCAATCAGGCCAGTTTCCTCATTCATTGAATGAGGAGTTTGGCCCCAAGATCCCGCTGAACGTGAAATGTTTAAGTTGCCCTTTAAAATCACCCACTAATCTCCCCATCGCTTTTTCAACACAGGGCTGCTGGGGATAGGTACGGGGGCATATACAGAGCAGTACAGAGATTCACTGTGGCTGGTATGACATTCTGAAACACATACATTCACTCACACACACCAGGCAATTTAAAGACACCAACCCTGCATGTCTTTGGACTGTGGGGAAAAACAGATCATTTACATGGACGGAACATGCAAGCTCTACATGCATGAAGCCGGCGTGGGAATCAAAAATCTTTTCTTTGCAAAAAAAAATAATCATATTTAAATAATAACTACTGGCATCCTGCTGCTAACCAGCTGAGGCAGCCTGTCTGTGTGAGAGTATAACTCAGCTGACACGGCTATTTGGGAAACCCGCATTCATTTGTCACCTTAAGGATTTGTGTGTGACATCGTCCACGCACAAGCTAAGCAAGCAGCATGTGGCAAAGCTTTACTGCCTAACGTATGGGGAGGTGCCATGAAGCCCGGACGCCTGTCAGTGTGTCGTAACTACATAAGCGTGACCTGTTTGTGATGCCGTGTCTATGTCATTCGTGGCCTCTTGACCTATAGTAGCGTGGAGGTCAGTTTTCTTTGTCACACGGCCTTCCTTGTCCCCTTCGCCCACCCAGCTTGAGGTAAGTTCCAGAACAAACAAATATAGCTTCTGGGTCAAATCTGAAAGCTCTGGAGAAGCACTGTCGCCTGGTTTCTCTGTCGCACCACCACAAGTTCATGCGTCTTACAACCTTTTACTCTTATTAACAGCATGCAGATAGCATACAGTTTTAAATAAAAGTTGTGCGATTTTGGATCAGCCATTTGTCCGACTGCAGGTAAATTTGTTGCCCTCATTAACAGTTTTAGTGGCACATTAAAGGAGTAAGTGCAAAGGAGAACGGAAGCACGAGTGAGAATTTGAAGAATATGCATAAAATATTCCAATATTTAAGCATTTTTTCAAGGGGACTGAGGAAGAAGAGAGATTTCGTGCTGGGGAGAATGATGCCAGGATCCGGCCAGCAGGGCAGGAGCTACTAAGCAGGGCTGAGAGCTCTGGAAACGTGGCAAAAACAGAGCTGTCAGCCTGAAGTCTTTTTGAAGCAGAAATATTACGTGAGGGAAGTGACATCTAGACACTTTATATCATAATTTATAAGGTATTTGCTTGTCTTTCTGGCGTATAGGATGTGAGGAGCTGAGTGACAGATCTAGAGTACTATTTCAAAATGGCAGGGTTGGCTGCACATCTTTGTGTAGAGGTGCTGAGCTGGCTTTTATGTGCAGTAATAGTGCTGATGAAAACTTTTCTGATGAACTAATACAATTTCAATGTACAGGGTGAATATGAATAAACTCTTAATTTTAAATTCTTAGTAAGATCACCTACAACCCACCTTTCCAAATTTGCGTGATACACTCAGGGTTATTCTGACGTCATTGGCTCCTGGGGTACCTTGGACGTAAAGGACAAGGAAATGCAAAAAGCAAAAGCTGGCAAAAAAAAACACAATCCAGCCCGACTAACAGAATGCTTTGCCACTCAGTCAAAACTTTTAAAGATAGCATACCACATTTATCTGTGCTTAAAACTATTTTTAAAAAGCAAGTTTTATAAAACATTTCCATCGTTTTTTAAAGAAATACTAGCACACATTTTTTTTTACACATAACATAT
>JABFEA020000021.1:20154464-20172132 GCA_019775915.2 Cyphomyrus plagiostoma | reverse complement strand
TGTATTCTGTATATAATTAGATGCTGTCTTATGTTCACATATTCAAATAGCAAAAATGTACAGGAAGTAAAACATGAATTACAGAAATGCGTTACATAGTCTGTATAAGCTGTATGTAATCATGCTTCCTGTTTATACAGTTACTTCATGCCGACTATAAAGGCTTACATTTTCCAAACATTTTAAAGTGCTCTTGTGAGAACTATATGCTACACCTTTGTTGTGTTTGCACTTGTACTACTGCACATTTTGAAATAATGTGCAATACAATACAATTCATCAGAGTACAATTTTCTGGAGGGTAACTTGACTTGCTCTCTTCAAAGGGTGGGCAGCTTCACTCTTTTGTGTGACATAAAGTGCTCATTATATGACCGCCTTCCAGTTATAATGTTAGTAAAATACTGTTTGGATATATGAGCGAGACAAATGAACCTATATGTAAATATAAAACGTAATAATTCTACAGGATTTAAAAATCTTGCTTAACAAAAAACAGAAGACTTATTTTAAATAAATAAACTTCTTAAAAATAGGCCAGTAGAACCTAGCTTTAGTATACATTTTATTATTGAGATATATAATATGATTTAAAAATATGTTATTTATTTTCAGTGACAATTTGCTGTCTAAGAAAGACATATTTACATGCGATAAATAATTTCAGATATTTTGCATATACCCATAGAGGTATATTTCTGTTGCATAATGTGGAAAAAAATGAAGGAATTTCATTAAAACAAAACAAAAAAGGCAGGTTAGAGTGTAATTATGCAGTACAAGATGAATGTATGTATCCAAATGAGACAGCTCAGCGTAGAAGGACCAGCAGCACTAAGGAAGCGTGATTGTTTAAGTCAAGCTGTCATTGACGCCAAATGTTATTACAGGGGAGGTAGGAGTAATTAGATACTGCCTTTCAAAAATGTATAATGAGAAACCGCACACCCCTGCTGTGAGACACGCATTATGAAACACGCAACACACAATAGCATATCCCACGACAAAGGTCTGCTTGCTGTGCAAATACGTTCCTTTTTGTGTAATACTATGTGAGATAAAATATCACTTGATTACTTACTGGGAGCAAATTATTTACAGTATATATATATATATATATATATGTGTATACATATATATATGTATGTATGTGTATATATATATATATATATATATATATGTATGTATGTGTGTATATATATATATATATATATATATATGTGCATGTATGTATATATATAAACCCAGTATTTTATAATAATCAGTTAGGAGAAGAGAAATGATTTAATTGTCAATTGTCACAAACTATTATATTTTATTAGAAATTTAAATTAAAAAGGAATTGCAAATTAAAAGATTAAAAATATTTAAAATAATGTCCTTTGACCCTGGCCAGGATTTGAAGATAGAAGAAAGAAAACGCAAACATATTGTGGAAACTGATTATTTGGTGATATGCCAATCAATCACATATACTATGTCCTAGTGGCAAGATATCAAATTCAAAGAATGTGTTTTTGCGCTTAAGTTATGAGGCAGCATTATCGTGTATTATACTGGGCAGCAATACATGCAATTCCTCATATTAACTTCAACTGCTATTCAACTGATGTTTGGTGTTTAAATATTTAAGACAGTAGGTTTCCCTAATATGAATTTTTGGGTCACACCTCTCCCTGGGCAAACTGTTTCGAGTAATTAATAGCGTACACTTGAACTCTGACACACAGGCGTTCTCTTACATCACAACACAGCACAATGTCATCTGTGTATACATGATATCCAGCATTTCTTTGTGTCTCTAAATTGCTCATAGTGTGTGAGGGTGTGTACCCTATGGTAGAATGTCATCATATCTAGGGTGTTCCCCTTCTTTACCCCCCCGTGCTTTCTAAGATGGCTCCAACCCCCCCTCCCACCATCCCTTATGAGCCTGTATAAGACAAGCATGTTGGGAGATGGGAATATGCCAGTTCTGTCCGCTCTCCATGAATAACTGATTAACCTAATTTTAAATTACTTCACTAATAGACAAATTCTACATGTGCTTTAATCCATCAATAGGAATGCTAAGGAATTCAAGTGATAAATACCTTTTTTTTGTTTCTTTGCATGCTACCCCACAATGCTTCACCAGGAAATTAGCAACGGTGTAGTGACAGACAGACCTCAAAGCAGATGATTTTGTACAGAACTAAGTCTGTTAGAGAAGAAGTCAGAAGTCAACAGTGGTAAGACAACAATAACACCTATAGCAGTTACAGGAGGACAAGAAAACAACTTCTGCCAGCTCAGCTGGCTGCCCACATTGCCGTCGATACCAACATACGAGTTAGAAATAAGTGTGAAAACAGAAATAGATAAAAGTCGTAATGAAGTCATTAGAAAGAGTGGAGTTGTGGACCAGTGTTAAGACCGAATATCACAAATCTATAGAGTGATGCTCTTTAGATCATTGAACAAGAAGCGTTATCTAAGTTATACTTTATTATAACATTTATATAATTGTGTGGAATGGATGACTGTTGTGCAAATCTCCAAATAAAAAACATTGCACGTGATAATCACACAAATATGTGTGATTATCACATGCAAATTCCTTGTCAACGAACCATTAACTGTTATCTGACTTTGCATTTCTCTCCTGCAAATCATAAATTACTTAGTAGAGAGTAACGTCTGCTAATATGTGTACTTTACTACCCGCTGTGTAATAAAAATGTGTTTTGGATGAAAATATCCCACAGTAGAACAATCTTACGGTGGCTAAACTGAACAGTTTTAACAATGAAATATTTTCAGGTTTGGATATATTCTCTGTTATAGACTAATATACTCAAACACGACATTAAAGCAGTAAATATTGTAATAATCTCAAGATGGTCACAATAATTAATTTCAATAATCTTGAGGTGACAAGATATGACATCACCTCTGCTCACTTACACACCCATTGCTCACAAGGGAGGTGGGCTGCTTTTCAGATAACTGAAAATTCTGTAGCCTTATTCGCAGGCTTATCTTCATTTCTTTGAAAGTGGGATATAACCTTCTTTAGCATAGGTTAAGTTAGCTAAGCTTAGGACCATAAAGTCCTAAAAACACACTTCAGAAACTGAAGATATGAAAAAAAAAATTCACAGCCATGGAATTATGACTAGGGCTCACTCTGGCTTCAGAACTCCTTTTTTTCTATATGTCATTGTATCAGCTTTCTCCTGTGTATTTTGCTAATCTTGCTCACCCCATTGTCAGAATTTGTATGCTGTGCTGAGCATTCTTGGCCGTGTGAGAGATTGGCTTTGAATTCCCCAATGACTGCTACCAGCTAGCTGGTAAGATGCTGCTCTTAAACTTCCTTTTGAGGTTCCCCAGGGCACTGTTTTAGGCCCTTTGCTGTTTTCTTTAAACTCCATAGTCCATTGGTTCTGTGATGTCTTTTTTTTGCACTTTCACTATTACAGCTTTGCTGCTGACACTAAACTCTTTCTCTCTCTCTTCCTCCTTCTGAGTCACAGGCCGCCTCGTGTCTCTCTGCTATTTCAGATAGGATGACATTCCACCACCTACGACTCAATCTGTCTAAGACTAAACTGATTTATTTAACAGCTAGATCGTCACCTCCACCAAAGGACTCTCTATCCTCATTGACAGCCTCAATCTATTCCCATCTAAGACCTCAGAGAATCTGAGAGAATGCCACCAGTGACCGCAACCTGGTTTTCATGAAGACGATTTACAAAAAAACGTGTGCCTATACAACATCTGGTAATCCAGTCCTTCACTACCAATTTCTCAGCCTATGTACCTATTGAGGCCTGTTTCTATTAAGCCTGTTCTGTTCTCCTGTTCTCGTGCTATTCTATTCTCACCATTCTATGCTCATATTCCCTAACCATACTACCAAACCATTTTATCTAATTTTGAATCTTCCGTTTAAGGTGCTACAATTTCTTGTACTCTGTCCCTTCATCTACAGAAAGACATTTAAAACAATAATGCACATCCATTGATTAGGAAATTGTGGAAAGTATTATTTGTGGTTAGAGCCATGTGTTTGGCTTTAAGGTAACTTTGAAGTTTATTACTGCAAGCCGCAGGAGTGATATGGAGTACCCCTGGGTAAGTTTCTTAACCTTAACTCCTCTACAGAAATGGTCCTACTGAATAAATGGGTAACAGTTGCTCATGGGCTCATAATTACTTTCTGAAACCTCTTCCAGAAACCGTACTCTTATTACCAACATGTAGCAACATCACTAGGCTTTTTTCAATATTAGAATCAATCAGAATTGATGATCTCTAGAAGAACTGCAACCATACTCTCAGTCTTTAGGCTAGCTTGACAAAATAAATACTTTATTTGTTAGTTCACAGTAACTCATTGACACTACAGAACTATTAAAGCGGACTATGGTCCTGTGATCTGCATATCTTATCATATCCTATCTTAACTTAGAAGTGGTTCTAAATAATTCACTTATTTTTTTACCTTTAATTTAAATTAAATATTGACAAAGTGGTGAACAAATTAGTTAATTAGAATACCTAGACAAAATATAGACAGAGAAACTAAGAAAGGACCACTGACAGACTGTCAGTCTGTAACGCCCTGCCTGTGGTCACCTCCGTGAAACGTCAGCCGGAGCAGCCTCATTTAAGTGTCTCTTTCCTATTAAAGAAAGCCGTGTCACTGTCTCTGTTTCCCAAAAACTTGTTTCACTGAAGTGGATTTGTTTTGCCCAGAAGCCATAAACAAGTTCAGCTGGCCTATTTTCTTTGGTTTATGAATAAAATTCCTTTGTTTCTTTTAAACTGAACCCTTTTCTGGTGCAATTCCACATACGTAATATATTTTAATAAAATAATATTGTACTGGAACCCACAGAATGTAAAGTTCCACTAAAGCGTTTGTGGCTTGCAGGCATTTTACTTTTTGTCCCAGGGCACACAAAGGATGGGATGACTTCAAGTAGGCGTGCTCTTCCTTATTGGCCAAAGTGCAACTGGCTGCTGTCCCCGGTGCTGAAATATTTTGGCTGCGATGTTGAGGTTTTATTTGCCATTTGCACAAGTCTGAGTGCAGATACATTGGAATGCTGTAGTTTTTGCATATATCATCTTGCTCTCCATTTTAAGTCAGGTGGGAGTGAAGTTTGGGGCTCAGCCATCCATCCAGCAACCCACAGGGCATTTTTTTGGGGGGAGAGGGGATTAAGGGCCTTGGTCAAGGGCCCAACGGCAAGGATGGGATTCAAACCTGCGACCTTCCGATAACAGCATCCTTACCTGCTGAGCCACAGACCACCTCTGAAAGATGGCACTGAACAGACAGCTGGCCGGTCATTCAGATTTGTGTGTGTGTGTGTGTGTGTATATATATATATATATATATATATATATATGTGTTTGTACATATTTATTTATTTATTACACAAAAAGACTTTAAAAGGATTTTTTATATATCCAATTTCTTATAATTCAAGATGAAGTGATATTCTGACAACATTAGAGTTTGCGTTTGATCAGTGCTTAACTGACCTAGTAAAATGCCTGATAGATTCATTTGAGTGGTGAGTTTGAAGGCTCATATAACTTTTACTGCTTTGGAGTTCTACTGTTTTGGACATCAACATACCAGATATAGTTTAATAGTATGTTTCAGTGCTCTAGTCATGTCAAGGGCATTGAAGCTGATCCTTGATGACACAATTATTTTACATAAATGGATGCCAATGCGAAGGTGTAAATCCTACATGTGATTTTTTTTTATTTCCGGAGAGTTACGTTTTATGTTTTAACAGTTGCTAAAGTTTGTTGTCGATAAAAATTTGTCAATGTCTTTTGCATCTGCCACTGTTATATATTGGTTCTGTCATATTTTTTATGTCTCAGAGATGTTTATTTAAAGCAAGTAAGACGCAATATGAAGGAATGGTCTCAAAATACGAGTACCAGCTATTTTGGACTGCAGTTAAATAAGTCACCTTATCGTCTGTCTCTTAACATCTGTTGTTGTATTTATGAGTCAGATAATGGCATGTAGGGAATTATGACTGGTTAACTTTAAAGCATGTCACATTGTACTAAAATGTTTATTTCCATTAGAGAGACAGGGAAACAAATTTAACATTTATCCAGGTTTTAGCACGACAAAGAAATTCTACCCGAAATTACAGGTTTCAATGATGTCAAGTTCTTGGTCGAGACTTTCATTTTTAAATAAATAAATGGTATTTAACCGAGAAAGGTTACAGTGATTGCTTAGAGCTACAGCAGCCTTAAATCTGTGCTATATTGACATTGGGTTTAATATATACAGCATCTCCTTTCTAAAACTTTGAGACACTGAAAGGTTCACAGTCTCAAGAGCCGATTTGTGGAGACGGGGGACGAGGGTGTGGGCGGGGAGAGTGCCTCGCTATAGATTTTCCACAAATTAACGAAGACATGGAAAGTTACAGAGTGTGGAAGGGAACTCCTGACAATGCAGGCAAGATGTTCCCCGATCCTTGATCATGAAGCATCAGTGGGCGTACAAACAGAGGCCCCCCGGGGTGTGGAAGGTAAACTTCAGCCAAGCTGCTCGTGGGAGAGACCTTTACATATTACTTGGTCTTTCTGAGCGATTAAAAAAAAAAGAAAAGTGCTTGCAAAGACAGACCGTAGTGACGGCAGTGATGCCAGTCCTCATAAATAGCTATAGCCCTAACGGTTTCTTTTTCCAGCAGCCCTGATGAACACTGATGCTGCGTGTGCCTGACTATATATGGCACTTCAACTTTCTTCTGGTTTTTCCCAGGAGAAAAGCTTGCATGAAGGATACATGACGAGCCGCAGGAAGTCACTTTATAGACCACATGAGAGAGACCCCCTGCTCTGTGTGAAGTGTTCAGTCGGAGGGTTAGGATCAGAAGGTGACCGGTTCCAATCCTGGCAGATTAATGTATTAATTTAAATCCCAGAATAAAATGCATTCAATAACCTGACCCATGTCATTAATTAATAGATGCAACAGTTTTCCCTCATTGGCAGTAAACAGCTCCCAGAAGCAGCGGCGTGAGCCCACATTGTCACACCGCGTTCCCTGTTCGCCGCTTTACACATGCCTTAGCCAGGGCAGGTGCGAGTGTAAACCATCCCATAATGGTCTGTATAACCTTCTTCCTCTTCCCTGTCATTCAGAACTTTAAAACTCACTTCTCATGTGACCAGAGGTGGAGATTTCAGGTCCAAACCAAGATTTTGTTTCGACCAGTTGAATACATAAACAGTCCACAGAATTCACAGAGTACTTAACTGGCTAGTTGAAATTGTACTCTCTGGACCAGAAATCTCCACCTTTCATGTAAATACTTGGGGGCAGTTATTGAACGTGGCCTCTGTGTCTTCCTTCCACAAGCCATATATAAATGCTTATGTACCAGTCCTTTGATTTTTTTCTAGATGCAAAACATGTATGTATAGACAGACAAAACATTGCATTTTAATGCTTTTCTTGCATGAAATACATGTTCAAATATTTGATACTGTCGGGTAAAACTGCACCTTTGAAAACAATCTGATTTTGTTAAGTATTGAAATCATGCAACAATATGTATAAAATGCTGCCATGTCTTTAAAATCTTCAGGGGCAGAGCTACAGGGCCACTGGCTCCAGATGAAAGCTGATTGGCCCTCGGACCACCCACTCCCCTGTCACTCATCAATTCAAAACATATCATTGGTGAATTATGGCCTCTCTTATACTGCTCACCTTAAAAATCCTAGAATCATCCCTTACAATCTTTCACGTTTAGACTGGCAATACAAATTACTGACACCGGATAGACTCCAGAAATTTCCTGCTTAGTTCTGCACCCTGGGAGTATAACAATCGAATAAAGGGATTGTAATAGTACGAAATAATTCCTGCTTTTTGTTAATTATCATGTGAGGTGAGAGTCCCAAACAAAGAGCATGTATCCTGTAGCAGTGCCCCTCAGGGGTAAAATAAAGTCAAAGAAGCAAGAAAACAAACAAATTAGCCACACTTATGACCATTTCACTCACAGTCTGACAGTGTGTGTGTGTGTGTGTGTGCGTGTGTGTGTGCATGTGTGTGTGTGTGCGTGTGCGCGCGTGTGTGTGTGTGTGCATGTGTGTGTGTGCATGTGTGTGTGTGTGCATGGTGTGTGTGTGTGCGCGCGCGTGTGTATGTGCGTGTGTGTGTGTGTATGTGCGTGTGTGTGCGTGTGTGCATGTGTGTGTGTGCATGTGTGTGTGTGTGCATGGTGTGTGTGTGCGCGCGCGTGTGTATGTGCGTGTGTGTGTGTGTGTGCGCGTGTGTGTGTGTGTGTGTATGTGCGTGTGTGTGTGCATACGTGCCTGGCGTGCTGCTCCTTTCTCCACCTTCCCCTTTCCTGTCTCCAAGGTGATAACAAACTTTGTTTTTACCTTCCCTGCAGGGTGTGTATTAACTGGACTCTGTGTGCCTTGTGAGCGTGCCTCACTATTTCCATTGCAACCATCTGACTGTTAAGATTGAAACGCTAATGTCCTGCTCTTCAGCTTCAATTACCTGATGTCTGTAATCATAGGAATATGTGCGTTTGTTTAGCTATACTATATCAAAGCATAAACTCAATTTTGATGTAAAGGTACTGTAATATTCGGTGGGAAAATGGCATTGAGAACAGAGTATAGCTTAGCACAAAGAACACACACTCCATTTGTGACAAGTCAAATTATGGACATAGGTGGAAAGCTTGGGTCCAGACAGTACAAATCCAGACCAAGATTTAGTTTGAACCAGCCAACTTAGTGCTCTGTGACTGTAACTCTTTATACTCATCTGGTTGGTTCAAACAAAACGTTGGTCTGGATTTGTACTTTCTGGACCTGAATGGATTCATTTTGTGAGTAACTTCCCCAGCACTGCAAACTGGAAACCCATTAAGCTTTACTGTAATAATTTTACTAATAATAATTAACAATTTTATTTCGGTCCTCGAAAACAATATCCCATGCCAAACAAACATACATATAAATATATAAATAAGAAAACAACATTATGATAACAGTCATACACATCAATAATATATCATTAATGTGCATGACATGTGTCATGTCATTCTTATGACGGTTACATTTCACCCTTATGTAGATTGCTTCAAGTGTTGCCAAATACACTAATAACTTGTAAGGATCATGCAAAGACCGAATATGACAAATTCCAAAAAATTACACACTTTCAATGCTCAGTCTAAATTAAGCGTGCTGAAGTACCTGTAAACAAAACTAAATAAATGAATAACTTTGAACTGGATATTTTGTTGATACTAATTCATGTTTATCATTCACTAGAGATGTTCCCTTTATTAAGAAAGTTTTATGGTGTTTATACTATAGCTGATTTATATCAGAATACTGTTTTTTTTACAATTAAAAGATGCTTAGGTACTAAATGATTCCACACTAACTCCAATAAATTATCTAAAGAGGAAAGTGATTAAAGGCTAGAGGGACATCCACTGTAATCAATGTGTTTCTCTAGTAACTCCTACGCTGCCATTACTCACTTTTATGAAGAGTTCTATAACTTTTTAAGGCTGTCTGTAGCATCAATATATTCAAAAGGGTAATTGGTTAACTAATAATGCCATAATAAAATAAATAAATGTATCATTCAATGAAAGTTATATGAGTCACTGAAAAACATGATTATGTGATCCAAACATAGAAATTGGAGAAGCTTAAATGTTACTGGCTCATAAACGTACACTTATGTATGAATATGTATAACCTTTTATTCTAAATAGTCTTCAACTGTATGAAAGTTCAGCTATTAGCACTGACTTTACACTTAATGACAGTCTGGAAACTCAAAGTGATTGAAAATAATTTGTGACCTGATTTACCATGACTATACAATAGAACTGATAGTATAATTTTTGCCTGAATAATTTTGTACAAATTTACCAATGGAAAAAATAAAAAATTGCAATTAAAAATGGACCAGTGAAAGAATGTCAGCAATGTGTTTTTTCAGTAATCTGCTTTCAGATTAATTGAGATTTTGTTCGGACCTATAAGTGTTCAACTTACATTTCTGTGAGTGAAAAGGAGAATCTCACCTTTGTTTTATAACAAACTCATAATTTAGCCATTTCTCGAATGAGGAGTTAAAAAATATGGCACACTTCAGTCCTAGATAAGCAGGTACGGAAGATATATACGTGGATATTTCTGATCATTGGCTGCCTAGAAAGTTCTTTTACCAGACAAGCTGTCTCACAATAAATAAGTCCTAAATATCTATTCCCGAACAATGACCTATGAAATGACAACAATAAACTAACAGGCGGGTTGTGCAGAAACACGTGATGTTGGTAGCTAAGTGAAACAATGATGCATTTTCTGTTCTCTGCGCACACTGTGTATTTTAGTTAGATGCGCTGTGGAAAACAGTTTTGAAACCATCCCTCAGGAGACGAGAGTAACAAGGTCTCAGGTGTATCAGTCAAAGACCATATGCACTATAAACTTTGTCACTCTCCTCCATGCCCTTTTCAGCTGTGAACAATAGGCACTGAATAACATCAACAAGAGAGTAGCCTTCCTGTTTACTGAATTACACTAGAAAGAATGGATGAGTATTGACTTAGTGGCTGCCCCTTGCACATTTTAAAAGGTCCCTAAACCAGCTTTGAAACTCCAACCTTCAGTTTCTCAGATAGAATTGAGCAGTTCAAAGTGTTGATGTTTCCGTCAACAAATACAGTAGGAAGTCCTTCAAAGTTATAATTGCTCTTGCGACACATCAATCGCACCAATCAAAATGGAAAGAACACTGGGCATAACATTTTTTCTCTAGTCTGCTAGAGCAATAATTGGTTGTAGAGGCCATAACCACGGCTACACTTCTAGAGCATGGTTTCCTTTGAGTTCTGGGCTCCTTGGAATTGGTCCCATCCCAATCTCGCACTCAATAAGTACTTCTGATGGATAGATGAAAACTATCAAGAGAAATGACATCCTTTCTAGACTTGACACAGGAGTCATATTTCTTGATCAGAAAGACATCAGAGAGTACTTACCACTTTAAGCACATTCTTAAATTCACCCTTCTGCATTGCTAAAATGTGTAATAAAAATGCAATTATTTTCTGTTGCCTGAATTAGAAATGGATAATCTACACTCTGAAGCTGTAATTTGCCACTGTCAAGATACTGTCCAAACAGCACTACAGGACGTACCAGAGTGGTGGAGATGCTAATTGCCTTTTGGTATTTTCACCCAGGTGGGGATTGAATATGTATTGAATATTTTTTCACAAAACTTTGCTATTAGCAGATGACCCTTTCTGTTACAGCTTATATATAAATACCTTCATATGTTTTATAATTAAAAAGCATTCATACATGCTCATTTTTCTCAAGAACATTTGAATTATGTTTATACACAAGAACCAATTAAAAATATGCACACCATTGTTTAACCAGTGTACTGAAGCAGTAACAACATTTAATTTAGGGAATGTCTGAAAATATGTGCGGAAGGTTTCTTTGCATGTATTTGGGTGCATTTTTTTGTATGACCTGAGTCTGAATTAAACTAAATCTATTACACTGAATTGATTTTCTTTTGACTTGATAATTACTATTAAAGGTATTGAACAGATGAAGTACACGACAGTACATGCCACCCTAATTTATTAAAAGGGTGTCCAGTCATGTTCGGGCAGTAGATGCAGAAGGATTGCAGAATAGTAAGTCTTTGAGATAAATGGGTCCGTACACCTTTCACTGATGAATGATTTCCATTTCATCCAACTGTAAAATCCAGCTAACCTTTAATTTACGCAGTGTTGTACACTGAGGTTTTTTTTTGCATCCAAAACAGTACTATTAGTTGTTAAGTCAGGATCGATCGTTGATGAGTGGCCTTCATGATTATTTCAAACAATTTCACTTCAGGTACTTTCTCCATCCTCGTCTCATGCTGTAGTGTAGTACAGTTCCTCATAAGAGTATTGTTGCGATACATCTTTGGGGGTGTTTGTGCAAAATGGGTAAGAAACCCTGGTTTAGACATTTGTTTCCTCTGGGGATGTAAATATCAGCGCACAAGGATGACTTCCAGCAAATTCTTATATCCAGACATCATTACCTTACAGCCGTTCTCATATTTATACATTTTAAGCGCCGGAGACACCAAAAATGTCTCATTCTCCTTTATCTGCGTACTGAATTATCTTTGAAATGAATAAGTATTAACTCTGAGTATTGCCCTCAGGAAGCAGTAGTCTGGGATGCAGACACGTTGCCAAGGGATGCTAACTAGTGTAATGCATGCATGTCCGTTCAGGGTGGTAGAACTTCATAGACCAGTCATGTTTCATGATTCATCACCCACTAAAAACCACTTAACCTCTTAGAAGCAAGAATGTGCATCCAAGGGGCATCTATTTAATATTTACAAACAGCTACATGCACAGTAATGTCATTACAAAAGCACTAGAGTACTGTCATCATAAAACCATTGTAACCTACTGTGCATGTAGGGAGCGTTCATATAACTCACGTGAGCAACTGCGACTGTCCATTTAAACTGTGATGTCCCATTTTCAAGAGCTCATTGTGGTCAGAACAACACATCTAACTGCAACTCCAATTTTTGTCCAACCGTGAAATATATTCTACATTTTAAAAGAAAGTCATGACAAAACAAATATTTATGAATTTTTGTATTTTTGCATCACTCTCAATTTAAATTTGCATTTTATTCTAACATATACAATCTCCAAGATATAAAAAAATGCTAAGACAATATAAAAATATTTTATATGCTGTAGGTTTTTTTGTCCTAATAGACTATAAAACATACAATTTTCTAAGTTTACTGCAAAGATTAACATTTTATTGATACAGTATACACTAGTAAAATTCATGTTTCAGGAAAGACTTCAGAAGTGTTCCTTACAAAGTAAAATAATACAAAGACTCATTCCTAAATAATACCCATACACCAATAAGTACAAGATACCTATAACATACAAAATTTTAACTGTCAAATTATGCTGAATTTTGAATGAACACCATAAGGGTTGGTAAAATTTGTTATAACTCTCATTTTCCATAGATGCTTTGATAAAATTAGCTAATCTTTCTTTGAAAATTTTTGCAGTGGTTGAACTGAACTAAGGAGCATTAGATGGTATCATTAACATCACTGAAGGGTCTACACAGTGCTGGTCAAATCATTAGGTGACATAGGCAGTCAGCTATTGCATCAGCTTCTGAGTGGGTGCCAACTTAGCAAATTACTGGTGCCACCCCTCTGACTTGAGAAGCCTTCGCTGTCTGAGACAAAGTGAATTTGGCTGGTGATGTTTCCTCATAGCGCCACTCTACAGCAAACAGCCAAGGATTACAGTGAATCATGAGCTGCCAGAATCTGTGATCAGATTAAAGGAAACATTAAGATAGACATCAGAAATGTGGAGTGTTATGTCAGGTGCAAAGACAACAACGTGCCTCACCTGCCCAACAGATTCCGTACTGTGAAGCATGGTGGCAGCAGGGTCATTTTCATCGATACAAAGTAGGAGCTGGCTAACTTGTCAGAATAGAGTGTGATGTTGATGAAGGTAAATACAGGAATGAGAAAAAAACACACTTTGGTCTGAAAGAAACCATTGGCTTAAACACATATTGATCTTTCAGATTTTAAGCAAAGCTAGATGAGTTAAAAACCAGTACATTGATTGCTGTAGAGGCTAAGGTCACAATCATGGCAAGACCTGTGCAGCAACAGCCTCCATCCCTAAGTAGACCAAGTCTGAAGAATCATTGGCAAAACTTACTCAAACTTACGTCAAAGAACTTACATTTGCAATAACTATGTTGGTTCTGCCATAAACAAAATTAATACATAAAATATTCTGAATGTGACAAACAGAATGCTAAAAGGGGGCTAACACTTACACAATATATGATGTCAGTTGTAAAAAAGAAAAGTTGCCATTTACACAATTCCAACAGTATAAACATAGTTTCAGACACGATGCAGCATCTCCTTCAATCTCTTAGGAAGTGAGAAAATTGAGTTTTGAGTCTAACTGAATAAAAAATAAACACAAAGTATAAATTTAGGTGAGGTTTATCTAGGAAGACTTACAATTTTATTCATTTAAACAGATTAATTTTTTGCCGGATCCATTAAAGTTAACTGTCTTACTCAAGAGGACCCCTGCGGGCCATCTCCCAGGACAGGGTGAAAGTCAATACCCTTTATTTTTACATTACAAGGATAACTGCTCAGATAATTCATTATTTTTATTTTTTATAAACATAGCTCTGATATGATTATATTACATACGTACATACATGCATGTATGTGCATACCAATCACATACGCAATCATTTTCTGTTTTCATTTTCCGGATCTCGATTCCCCATCGTGCAGGCATGAAGGTTCACAGCTGTGCCTGAGCGCTGTCAAGTTCCACCGTTGTCAATGGGGATCTGACGTCAAGCAGCTAATTGGGCCCGTCTTTGTGCGTAGGTACCGGACACGCCCAGCGATGCTGACGTGGAGGACGCCTTAGATCAACAGGCGCTTGCGTCCATCCCGAGCATGTATGGGGAGAAGAGGCACGCCGGGAAAATAGCTTCAGCGATTGTCGAGGCACGCGGCATTTAGCCCCGCCACCTGAACCCAGCAGCTGGCCGGCGCCATGGCAGGTATCCTCATTAATTCTGTACACCGTCTTGGAGCATAGAAAAGGGGAGAAATATTAATCCCGTTTCTCCCTGTGGGATCTATTTGTCCAGGAAATCATGCAGCCTCTAATCCCGTCCATCATCCTCATATGTCAGCATTTCGTTGTCACAGGTCCATCGCCTGATGAGACTCTCATTAACAAGGGGATAAGATCTCGGTAACGGGTGGGGTCCTTTGTCTGAGTTTTTTTTTTTCCCCCCAGTTTACCCACCCTCCCTTTTTTCCCTCCTCTTCCTTTGTTTTGGTTCCTCTCTCCAGTCCTCTCTCCTTTGTTAGCCTGCTGACATCACGCGCGTCATAGTGGCTCGATCATTTGGGAGAGGGGTTTACTCAAACAGTGGCGAGAGGCTCTCGTCACAGGAGGGAACAGGTGTAAACGAGGCCACTCGCCTGTTCCTTTTTAATTTTTTTCCCTTTTATATTAAAGGACAGTGCGAGGCAGCGCCGATACTTATTCCGATAAATCCATATGGTACTTGCTGGTGGGGGTCCCATGGGATCAACAGGATGGCTGATGGCTTCACTGTTGCCTAGGCGAGCCAGTGACGGGGGTGGGGGGCAGAGGGGCTGCTAAGGGCAGTCAGACGCCATGACGATAGGTATCTGGGGAGCTTCTCAATCTCAGCCGGAGTCTCTTCCTCTCCTCTTCCTCTCACACGTACAGGGATCTGATGTAGTCTCATATTGGAATCTGGTAATCCACGTACGTGTAAATCAATTTTTCTTATGCTGTAGATTAATTTATAACTCTTGTTGCTTGACTTGGAAGAATTCACCCCCCCCAAATTTATTGACTAATGTTGTTCTTCCTTGTGTTTCATATTGGAACTAATATGTGCTGTTTCATTGTAAAGCCAATGATACTGATCTTAACAAATGTCTTATTCATTCATAGTGTGAAAAGTTATATCCACACTGAAGTAGTATTGAGACGTTTATCTTCTAGAATTTTTTCATTAACATGGTTAAAACACCATTTACAAATCATAAGTATGACAGAATTGTATTTTCCTGATTTTTTTATGAAACTGACCACGATACCTTCAAGTTCTGTCTCTGAAGTTATATACAAATTACCTAAATAATTGGATTAGACCCAACTCTGCTTACTTACACATCTTTTTCCTAAATGTTCGTGTGTCCCTCAGTTAACTGTGGAAAGCATTTAAGTTGTTTCTAAAGTGCCATCTTCTTTCACACATCCCTCTTTTCACAAATTCCCACAACACTGCCATTATTATACCTTAATCGTGACGTAAGTGACTGAGTTAATGCAGCGGAATTTTTATGATGCTCATCACACCATGACTAACAGGTTCTGTGAATTATTTTATGTGGAAAGACCTAAACTTATAACACATCATCAGCTGCAATCACATGGGCATTTGGAGAGCTTAGCCTTTATGTTTGAAAGATGAAAAATCTATCTATCTATCTATCTATCTATCTATCTATCTATCTATCTATCTATCTATCTATCTATCTATCAGGGCTGATTGTAGGCTTTTTTTTAAGGTGGGGCCAACCTTATCATTAGCCAATGATATGTTTTGGATTGGTGAATGACAGGAAAGGGGGCTCTTTGTGGGCCAATCAGCTTTTCGTTGGGGCCATGTACTTGTATACGCTGGTATAAACACAGCCCCTACTATCTATCTATCTATCTATCTATCTATCTATCTATCTATCTATCTATCTATCTATCTATCTATAATTGTGGGTGTACTGTGTGTACGCTGCTTTTAAATAAAAATTCAGGAGATGAGGAAAGTGGTGTCCTTTCCTGAGTGCCACCTCTCAGTCTTAGGTGTATGCTGTATCACCGGAGCGGAGGAAACCTCATCAGCTACCCAATGTGGTCAGAGCTTCTGAAGTGGGAGAATATAATTGCCTCCATGCCACCATGGGGAGGTTAAATTGGCCCAGGTTGGCTTGACCATCTTGGCTGCCTGCTGCGTAGAGGTTTCCGGCAAACAACGAGAGGAACATTGGAGAGGCGAGTGAGAAGTATAATGGGGACTTTGATAAACACCCATAGCTGATATGCGATGCTGCTTGTAGAACATTCTACACAGGTTGTGTGTAGAGTGATGTCTGTCTGTACATTCACCAAACACTCTCAGTAGCTTGGAATGATTTTCTCCAAAACCTTTTTAAAAGCTTCACTGAAGGTTTATTGAAATGTTTCACCATTCAAATATATGATTTATTTGGTTTATAAATTGTGAACTACAGCAATATTATGTGCAGTATAAGCAGTATCACATTGATCAGTCAATTTCTATGAAGTAAATGCATTTTTCAGTCAGAGTTGCCATTATACTGTCTTGGTTTTCAATTCTGTATGATCCAAGCAATGGAATCAAACCTACACACATGGGCGTGTAGATGGCACTGACTACTGCAGAAACTACTTCACTCTGCCCAGAAACTTTTCATTCTGGTTATAGATTGATATTTTTTGAGAGTGATATATGAGAAAATAATCTTTGGAGTGTGTGTGCGGGTGGTGGTGGTGGGGGGGGGGTGCAGCTCTTTGTGCACGGAGCATGTCCTCTCATGCTTCCGTGGAATTCCTCTGGGAATGCCGGTGTTCCTGCTCTGCCCAAAGACACACAGTCAAAGTGAATTGGCAACTATAAATAGCCTGTGTGTGCTTGTGTATCCAGCTATGTGTGAGTCCTCTGCGATAGACTAATGTCCTGTTGAAGGGGTGTCTCACCTCGCCCCTAAGACTGACTTTGAGTTACATGAGCAGAGGATTCATTTGTATATTTAAAAATTTATTTTGCAGGCACTTTTTTTGCAAAGCAACAGACATTTTTTCATCCATCCATCCATCCATCTTCTTCCGCTTATCCGAGGTCGGGTCGCGGGGGCAGCAGTCTCAGCAGGGAAACC
>JABFEA020000021.1:20134362-20148833 GCA_019775915.2 Cyphomyrus plagiostoma | reverse complement strand
AACAGAAAGGGCTATGTCCATGTAACTGGGAGGAAACAGAAAGTGCTATGTCCATGTAACTGGGAGGAAACAGAAAGGGCTATGTCCATGTAACTGGGAGGAAACAGAAAGGGCTATGTCCATGTAACTGAGAGGAAACAGAAAGGGCTATGTCCATGTAACTGGGAGGAAACAGAAAGGGCTATGTCCATGTAACTGGGAGGAAACATAAAGGGCTATGTCCATGTAACTGGGAGGAAACAGAAAGGGCTATGTCCATGTAACTGGGAGGAAACAGAAAGTGCTATGTCCATGTAACTGGGAGGAAACAGAAAGTGCTATGTCCATGTAACTGGGAGGAAACAGAAAGGGCTATGTCCATGTAACTGGGAGGAAACAGAAAGGGCTATGTCCATGTAACTGAGAGGAAACAGAAAGGGCTATGTCCATGTAACTGGGAGGAAACAGAAAGGGCTATGTCCATGTAACTGGGAGGAAACATAAAGGGCTATGTCCATGTAACTGGGAGGAAACAGAAAGGGCTATGTCCATGTAACTGGGAGGAAACAGAAAGTGCTATGTCCATGTAACTGGGAGGAAACAGAAAGTGCTATGTCCATGTAACTGGGAGGAAACAGAAAAGACTATGTCCATGTAACTGGGAGGAAACAGAATCAGTCCATGTGACTGAGCAACAATCATGTTCACAGACCAATTTTTCATATATCACTGACTCATTTTGGATGATTTCAGCACAGCAAGGATTTTTTTGTTTTCACTTTTCTTTCCCTTGAAGTTGAGTGCTGGAAATAGACGTTAAAAAAAGCAACACGTTGGATCACTTAATGTGTCAGCGGAGTATGTGAGACAGTTTTTTGTTTTGTTTGTTTTTTATTATTTGAGTAGTAGTTGAACTAATATAAAATAAAACATGCATTGTTTCCTTTGAACCTATTTCATCATTTCATTGTTTAAAACATGTTAAAAATGGCTGTGGAGATTACTGTGCCTGAAAAGGTGATGCTGAGCCATGATTTATATGGTTACCACTGAAACTCTTTTCAAATGTGCCCACAATGCTTCACTTAATATACTAATTAAAATGTGAGTCAACAAAATTTCAGAGCAGATAATGAGTGCTACCCATTAATTCATGCTAATTAAGAATAAATTGACAGTTTTTAATTACAAAAATCTATACTAGATCCAAAGAAACAATGTGTTAGCTGGGGGTTGGCTATTTCTGGAATGAAAGCTAGGTTAGAGCAGCATGAATGCTGGATTCATGTGGTTGTGTCACCTTGGCAAGAGAATTTCCCTTTGAAGTACAATGTAAGCAGACTTGGAATATTTAAATTTTTTTTTTAAATAAACATAAAAACATATTTAAAAGTTAAAGGAACATAGAGTAGTAGCCTTTTCTGACAAAAACATTGTTCTGGTTCTTAAGGATAAAAAAAGAGATATGAGAGAATTCTATGAGTGGGCCTTTATTTAACCATTATCAGCTGGACCTGGGGTGTGGTACAGCACACAATGGACACCAGTGCTGTGTACCTAGGAAAAAGACGTTGTCAGATCTAAGCAGCACGGACACACTACATTGACGGGACACAGAATATGCAATGTCTCTGTTAGCTAAATTCATTTCTCTACCTTTTCATATCTACTTATTAATTCACTTCTCTGCTTTGGTTAATGTGTAAAATACTGTGAGTATACTAAAGTGATTTATTTAAAACTGATCTTGTTTTTTTGTCATGCTGCCTGGTGAAAACTTTGAGATTAGGCAGATTCTGAAAGCAAATGACCGTGCTTAATAATATACAATAATTAAAAAAAAAAGCTTAACTCCTTTCTTTGAAATGAATCTATTTTGAAAACTATTCCATTCTGGCTTTTTTAATATGCTTCAGGCGAAATGGCATTCTCTTGATTAAACATTAACATATATACCAAAGAACATTGTAAATCCTATTGTATACTCTGTAACTGGCTGGTGAATTTTTATCATTTATATCTTTCTAGGGTCGAATCTCATTGCTCACTATGCTCAGCTGCATTTTGGCAGAAAGAGTACAAAATATTATTTGAACAAATGATATTTTTTCTCATTTCTGTATGACTTCACTAAGACTCAGCTTCATACTTTTTGAAAACATGAAGCAGATTAACTAAAAAATAAATAAATAAATTGGATTTTAACTTGCTGAGACATCAGTATTTATCGATTATATCAACAGGATGACCCATTCATTCACCTCCTGTATTTCCAGGAGCCCAAATATCCAAGTCTGCTTGATTGTGCCTCTCTGGTATGTTGCTGTTGTTGATGTCTGCTCAGTTTGTAACCAGACAGTCTGTTCTCTTTGAGCTCTGTTCTAATTTCAATACTAAGTCACAATTCCTGAAATCTGGATCTACATTTCTTGGTGCAGTAAGCTACTTTTCAATGGTCGATGCCAAGATTCACTAAGGTCAGCAAGTATCCTAGTTTTTATTGGATAGCCTTGCTTCTTTCATTGCTACCTGTAAGAAAACCTGTATTATACCCAAAAAATTACATTCAAATCTACAGAATGACATGGGTCTTTACAGGCATAGACAGGCCATATGTTTAGTGTTTGAACGCACGTTTCTCTGTTTTTCAAGGTCTCAGCTTTTACCAAATGGTCAACATACATCCATCAGAAGTTTCTTGTATATTATAAATTTCAATGTAATTTCAGTAAATCCATTTACTTGTTAGCGTAAGCTCTATTACAAATGCATTCCATGCCAAATAACTGGATTTTCTATTTGCGTATTGCTTTCATAGTTGCAATAAAATGATTCAGTGTAAATATAGTGGAATTGCTTGTACGATTATAATAATTAGACTTCTTGATACATCAAAAATGGGAAATGCAGTGTAATAATTTACAACAACCATGTCAGCTGATGTTTTTGTTATAGTGGATCTCTAGCGCCTCTGTGTGCCAATGACGAATAAAGTGGAAGACAATTGAGAAAGGAGAGCTTTTGTAATGTGTGAACAATGCGCCAATGTTTCTATATCTGGAAAAAGCATTTGAAATCCAGTACTCTGTGCTACTGCACATTCTCTACATTGTAAACTTCAGGGTATCTAAGATTTATAACTTCATAAAGTTTCAGCAGAGCTTTGGAGAGCTTCCATATCATCCCTAGGAAAGAAGTCAACTCGTTGACCCTGATATGTGACACAAGGAATGAGATGAAGACGGTAGATCTAGCCAAGGCATTGTAAATACCTCAAGTCAAACCAGAGATCGGACTTTGGTCCACACTCCATAGTCGAGTCTTTAGCGTGGCGCTATCTATTCCTCCAATGACGTCTTACCCTGTCACATCTTACTCTGCGGCTTATTCCCATAGACTAGAAGAGGTGTAGGGGTGATGCGATCTGCGAATAAGAAAAATGCTTACTAAGCACCGTTAACCATTATGATCCCGAGGTTTTCAGTGAAGGAAAGGTTCCAAGTGAAAGCCAGCATGTGCTCATTTGAAAGAAGACTCGCCAGTGTTTGGACGCATACGGGAGATCTAGTCCAAGCAGAAGGCTTGCATATCTCAGACATGTGTGAGCTACAGCGTTAGCTTTGAATATCTGTTTTCTTTTCCTGAGTGATTTGAACAGGGAGCTTATGCGGCGTGTCTTGTATCTGAGGCTCACTTTGTCAGTGTGTGATATTAATCAGTGCATCAGCTTGTCAAATTTGTGCTGGCTCATACCACTTTAATTAACCTGTTTAGACAAATATATATTTTATGTATTTTTTGCATAATTACAGACGACTAAACTGGAGAAGGAGGGATCTTCTGTCAAAAGCAAGGTGACAACTAGTGTACTGTAATTGCTACAGAATTACTATAATTACCACTAGGCTTGAAAAAATGTTAATGAGGCATGTTATTGGCTTGCTTTTGGAGACAAAACAGGGCAATCAATTTTAATTGATACATGCAATATAGCCAAATTATACCCTGCAAGGCTTTTATTTGATCCTGAAGCACTGCACCCATCTTTGCTGAAACTGAGACGCATGGTTTAGCTCATGTAGACAGTGAAATGACACTGACAGATTTGCTCCACATAAATTAACTTTGATATTTGAATATAATACACAAAATACTAAATTTAAATGCTACATGGCAAATAATAGCTAAATGTATTTTCGGTTAATTTTATTTTTCTGCAATGTAAGAAAGTTTAAATGAGTGTAACTCTAAAGTAATGCACAAATTAATAACGATCATTAATGCCTCATAAGTATTGTAATTATAGGATTACATTATTGTAATATAATTGGAATATTATAATTCATTAAATCAATATAAGACATGTTTGTAAACAAATCCATTTAAAATGCTCTTTAAAGTAAAATTCTGAAGAGTGGTAGATGTTTTTCATTTGAGGACATGATTAGGTCTAAATCATTTCTGATATCATGAAAAAATATGTCTGGGAGTATCATGTAATATAACCTCCGAATGTCTCATGCAGCAGCATGCAAAACCTTGATTGACTGCTATATTGGCTGATTATAAAGTAACTTTTAAATCCTTTGATTCTACATCTGTACCAGAATAAGCACATCCTGGACTAAATACCTCATATACCTCAAAGCAAAATTCAACAGCCCACTTAATTCACACAAGAAAATCGACAGATTTTTGTGAGCTCCTGTGTAGGACTTTGGAAATCCCAGGTTCCTCATTCCACAGCAGCCTTTCTGTAATACTGTCTTGAAAATTCATTGTGTATCCGGATTGGAAATGGATTGGAGAAAAAAAGCTAAAGACTGCCTTTCTTTGTTAATACTCAATAATCTTAGTCGTAACTGTGCAGTGTAACGGCCACAAGTATTTTGGAAATGATAATCAAAATGCTGTTGGAATTAATAGATGAATCAAGATGCATTCTTGGGAATAATTACATTATTCAGGCAATTAATGACAAAGGTATACATATGACACATTTCATCATCGGCTTCCAGTCAACCCTCCATGACAGCATGCATCACTAGGGAGGAAACTAACCCCATGGCGATGTTGAGGCAATGGACCTCATAGAGTCTCGCATCATTTTATTTTGAATAGTCTAATAAATGGTCTCGTTACATGCATGTGGATATTGATCGTTTGTCAGCTGCAACGGCTGGTGACTGCGTCACTGTTTATTTTATAGATGAATAGTTTCGTATCGTCAGCGATACTCCACCATGCTTAGCCAAACTGGTGATCCCGATCCACTACTGCTGTCTGGCAGATGGACGCACGACACAGTAACTCCCGTTCTGCTGCCGAATGTAGGGGTGTGGCGGGGGGGTGGGGGCGGGGGTGATGCAGCGTGCAGGGCTTATAAGGTAAGGGGGCTGTGCTTCTCTGGCTATAAAAAGATTTCTCAATGAAAGTCTTAGAGGTTGAAGCCATTTGAATGATTTTTTTGAATGACGCAGGGGCTGCATCTCATGGGGGCAGATCAAATCCAGCCACAGAGACAGAGATATTAAAGAGGAGTGAAGGTGCGGCCAGAAGCCCTGCATTTCGCTGACTTTCAATTAAAACCTTGACTAAAATGAACCTGGAAATATCAGTCATACCTTGGGGACCCACTACCGCAATAACACGACAAAGCAGAAATTCAACACCACACCACTCACTTTTTTTTTTTTGGTGTTCTGCAATAGTTGCCTGCTTTTTCTGGAATAAACACCAGTAATTTAGATTTGCTGACTGACTTTCTTAAACATCTGTTTTTTTTTTTTGCACAGAGCCCAGTAGCTCGCCATGATCCTTAAACAGGAATGTGTGCTGAAGTAGTGTAGTAGTTTTCAAGCAGATACCTGTGGTTTGAATATTTACATTTCCTCTAATTCTTGCACACATGCACACGCAGAAGTTTGGATTGCTGCTGCTGTGTGCAGAATAAGCATGGATGTTTTGAGAAGTCAGTGATTTACAGGCCAGTGCACCTCACCTGCGGTCGTCACGTATTCTCCCAGTGCTAGTAATTTATTATTTTTTTTAAATAGGAAGTATCCTGGAAATGATCACAAAGAATAATGGTGCAGATCGAGGGGACACGGGATGATAAGGGTGATAATTTGAAATATGCATTTGAATCTCCTGGGGCAAACTGAGGCCTGGCTGCATCTCTTTACCTCTCCCTGGGTGATCATGGGATTGAATAATTCTCTGAAGCAAACTGAAGCACTTGGTAACCCATAGTGAGGCCAGCTGGAAGCCAATGAGCCTATTGTATACAGGGGGATTTTGTTGCGAATGGTTGAATTACTTATTGGGACATCCTCACTGGAATTCCAAAATGAGGACAACATGTTGTCGAAGGAGTTGCCTCGCTGCTGTACACCATCAACCCCTTGCTAATTTGGACTGCAATGTGCATTGTGATGAGGTTCTTCAAAAGAATATATTTGTTCACTGGTTATTGCAAGACATCGGGTCGCTTTATTTGTCTGCAAGTAAAATTGCATTAATGATATGCTGATTGAAAAACTCTTTGTGGAAAATTAAATTATGGATTTACCTTTGTTTGTGGGTGTATGAAGAACAGTCTTTAACCATCATATTTTGGTATACTCACCCTTGTAATTTCTTTGAATACCCTTTTGGTATAACAGTTTGTTACCAAGGAAAAGTTACAAAAAACAATCAAGAAACTGTTCCCTTATACTCTTATTACTCAAGTTCAAAAAACTCACCTAAGTTATTGTTTACGTCATTGTCTTAATCACTGTGCTATGATTATTCAACCAAAAAAGGGTAAAAACATCATCAATTTCCCAGTAATGAGGGTTATGGCAGCAGCATGCTGAGCAGGTTGGACAACTTTTCCATGTCCACAGAGTTTAGGATCCCTAAAAGTTCCTGAGCCAGCTGGGAGATATAATTCCTCCAGCATCTCCTGAGTCTTCTCTGGGGCTTCTGCCTAGTGGGACACGATAGGAACAGCTCCCTTGGGAGCCGTCCAGGTGGCATCCCTATAAGGAACACAAACCACCTCAGCCGACTCCTCTCGAGCCAAAGCAGCACCGAAATCCCTACAGGTCTCCAAACTCCACACCCTGCCATACAGAATGAGTCCATGAATCCTGTGGAGAAACCTTATTTTGGCTGCTTGTACTTACAGCCTGGTTCTTTTATTCATTACATATATGTGAGGATAGGGATTTAGATTGATGAGTAAACTGAACAAAATTCCAAAGTATTTAAACTCCATCAATGATGGCAAGCCTTTGCTTCTTTCCTGAAAGAAGTAATCCAGTCATTTCTAAGAAAGTACAATGGCCTTGATTTCAAAGGTACTGGTACTGATCCCCACCACTTCACATTCTACACTGAGTCACTGAAGTGCATGCAGGAGCTCCTGCTTGGATGAGGCCAAAAGCAAGACGCCACCTGCAAATAGCCCGGGACGCCACTTCTAGCCCCATACCGGATACCATTCCATCTATGGCTGTGCCTTGATGGCTTGTCCATAGGAATCACATGAGAAAGTGGAGACAAGATGCACCATTGATTCTGTGCCAAGGACCCAAAGACTCTTGCCTCATTCATATAGGGACCATGCAACAGCTGTGGTACCCCATATTCCTGCAGCCCCCCCCCCCCCCCAAGTGTTGAGACAGTCATAAGCCTTCTCAAAGTCAATAACCTGTGTTAACCTCATAATTCCAACAACATCCTGTGCTGTCAGCATCTCAGGACAGATTTTGTTTACTAGTGCATAGCAATATGGAGGCCTCTGATCACCATAGTAACTTCATCTGCACCAGAAGTGGTGGATGGGAGGGGGCATCCATCAGATTAAGGAGTTTCTCAATAGCCAACATTTTGGATATAAGGTCCTGATTTTTCAAATATCCTAAAAATCAAGCAAACTATCATTTACAGTCTTCGACAATATCAGCAGAATTGGCCTGTACTTCCGCAACTCATCTGAACACAGCCCGACAAGGTCCCAACTCCCCTTTTTGAGGTGTCGGAAACATCTTTCAGGCCACCTGGTCTTTATTCATGGCCTCTTCAACCACCTCCCATGTATGAGCTTCTGCGACTGCTTTTGCTATAGCCTATCTGGCCTGTCAGTACCTTTCAGCTGTCTCTGAAGACCCCTGTTGCCCTGAAGGTCTCCTTCTTCAGCTTGACAGCCTCCTTCACCACAGGTGTCCACTTACGGGTCCTAGGGTTACTGCCATGACAGGCACCTACTGTCTTCTGGCCACAACTCTTTACAGCCGCTGCAAACGATTCAGCCTTTAAACATCGTCCATTCGGCCTTGCTGTACCCGACCTCACTTGGCTTACAATCGAAGTCTTTCCGGAGGTGTGAGCTGAATTCATCTCCAGCAGAAGCTTCAGCCAGACATTCCCAGCAAACCCTGACTGCTTGTCTGGGTCATCCTGGTCCATCTGGCTTCCTTTCCATGCGCCAAATGTACCTTACTGGCAAGCGATGATCAGTTGAGAAGTCTACTCTACTTTTCACTCAAGTGTTCAAAACACTCAGCCTCTAATCAGATGATTACTCTATAGTCAATTGTTCGACCTTCACCCTGGGATACGCTTGGTACTGGGTACACTTCACTGTTTGGACATGGTATATGTCATGGAAAATCCATGGGTTTCACTAAAGTCCCATAATAATTCACCACCCGGATTTTGATCCAGGAAGTCATTGTTCAGAATCATACCCTGTGTGAAAATTAAAGTATTCTAGTTACTGTAGAGCATAGTTTGTAGGCAGTTTGTCTGAGCAACACAAGTTGTTGTGACCACCTAATCCTGAACTATGAGCAAGGACAGGGTTTGTAAATTACCATTTCAACCATCTCAATTTAAAAAAAACTGGATTTCACTTAAGTACAAGTAAAAGTACGAGATGAGCCAAACAATTTAGCTGAGCACTGGAGCCTTTCAGTTTGAAAGTAGTTTGTAAAAGCTGAAGTAACTCATAGTGTCCTCCCTGACAGGGATTAAGTGGGCAGCCTGGGGGCTGGGGCAAGGTCCCAGGTATGCAAAATCCTGAGGGGTACAATGAGGATATTTTGAAGGCAGTTTTTCTGAACTTGAATTACAGGTGGGGGGCACTTTACATATGAGACAGGGAAATATTTTTGGTGGTTTAGAAACAAGCTTCATAGAAGCTCAACAAAAATTCTGATTTGACATTAATTGAAACTATTGGTACAAATGCATTTAAACAATTATCAATTAAATATCAAGACAGTTAGCGAGAACTGAATGCTAACTTGCTAATAAAAGAGTTTGTATTTTTAAATCAATAGGTAGTGCATTTTAAAGCAATTGGTTTTAGTTTTTGCAATACAAATGCAGCTAGAGTAGAGGAGAGCTAGAGTATTTATTAGCTTGGTGTCCATTGCGGGGAAGTGTTTAGTAAAAGGAGGCTATTGGGCATCAAACACAAAAATAGACATGACGGAATACTTTAACCAGAGGACACATGGTTTGCTTTTCTCTTTGGAGAGGATTTGGATTTCTTTTGGAGTGGTATCAATAAATTTAAATGTAAATCTGCATTGAACTACTTATTATGCATAGGGCTTAGATGTGGTATGTGACTGTAGTGCTATCTACTAATCTTTTGGCTTGCTTACTTATTTATTTGTCCATTAATTTAGGTTTCTAAACAAATAAATACTGTGATGGGTTGCAGCCCCATTAACGGGTGGGTGGGTGGTTCCCTGCCTTGCGTTCGTAGCCTCTGGGATAGGATGCAGACCATCCACAACCCTGAATAGGACAAGCATTCTCAGAAAATGGTTCGATGCCTGGAACAAATAAATAGTATTGCTGACAGAACAGAGAATGGATTCAAGAATGAAACAAGCACAGATGGTTAAAATGAACTAAAAGCTACCTAGCAATTCAAATAAACAACAGCGAAGCACAAACTTACTCTACTAATTCAGTCTTGTACAGCTGTGCATATCCATAGCAGGATAACCGGTCCAGTCAGAACCAGCTGGCCATCGTTAATGATTCCTTAAGTAGACCATAATCAGTCATGAATGCTTGTGTCTTACATAACAAATCCACTGCTTTCAGGTTGAGATAATGGTAAGCAACAAGCTAATTTGACTACTTTTAATATAGGTAATATTTATAAATATAGATAATGAAATTTTAATTTTATACATTTGGATACTAGAGCATGGAATAACCCTCTGTTTGTGATTTTTGCTTCACAATCAACAGCCAATATCTTATTTTTCTGATATCCTAAAACTGCACAGTGAATAGTACAGATTTTCAAGGCAACAATTAGTAAAATAAGTAGTTATTTAATTTTATTGATGTGCCTAATATTAGCTAAATTTGAAGCATTCAAACTAATCTGTTTCTTACCATTGCCTCAGCCTGAAAAGAGTGGTAGCTATGCAAAATTTAGTAATACGGTCAGTAAATTTAATTGTACTTTTTACCAGCCATGGTGATTACATCCGGAAGCTGTGTGAAATTGAGGTCCACACTCCCTGTGGTCATTATGGATGTCCTGGCCAAATCTGCTTCTCTCAATTTGATCACCTAATCATTCCACAGTTAAACACCCTAATTAATCCCTGTCTCTCCACCCCAGTGATAAATTGCATAATGGCGATGTGATGTCACAATGCTACAAAGGTATTTACTCATCCTTTTGTCGCAACTTACTTTTTAATGCTAAAAGTATTAAATATGTATTAAATCTTATTACGTTATTTAAAGTGTCTTCAGTAGTAGGTTTCCGTTAAACCTACTAAAATGTTCATAGATATAATAATTATTATTGTTATAATAACAACAACTATTCTGGGTTATTGTTATTATTATTATGATGAATTCATGATTTTCTCAGAGATTTTAAATTTCTCACAGGGATTCAGAAGACAAGGAGTTGTTTGGTTCAGTTCACCGAGAAGATTCAATTCCACTCTATATAAACTCAATAATGTTTGGATGATTAATAGCCTCAATAAACAGTTAATAACATAGCTTTATGAAGGAGTGAGGGATATGTAAAATATGTTCTACGTCACATCAATATGGCCTGTTTTTTGGGGAGCATATGAAGAGTAGAACTGAATGTTATAGCATTAAATACAAGAGCCAATAAAGATCTGGAAACAGCTAATCAGAAAAAAAAAAAATGCAAGAATTCCACTCAAAGCCTATTTATTGGATCCTATATATGAAATCCCAAAAAACACAATAAAAATTGAACTGATATAATTTTAATTCAATTCATCACTAATAGCAACCAAGAGAAATAACTTTGCCCTCATTTTACATTTTTTTCTTTTACTTTACACACTAACATAGATATAGGCACAAACAGGCAAGGATATTCAACATTCCATTTGTACTTTCCCTTGCCATTTTGACAGAAAAAAGAGGAAATTCTGTCAGACGCAGGTGTGGGTAAGTGACAGAGCCTAGTGATTGTAAGAAGGTGGCAATCAACACCTATGAGGCTGCAGATAGCTAGAGGAGAATCAAGTAATGTGGGGTCTGAAACACCAACCCAACATTATGCCCCAATTATCCTCCACTGAGAGGTTCGAGTCATAGGGAGCATTAGGCTGGGAAAATCACACACTGCAACAACCTGTAATATTCACTGCGTTGCACTGTACATTTCACAATGGGGTACTCCGGGAGACTGGCAGCAAACGAAAATGGCAAATATCAAGTGTTAAAAACGACAGTTAGCTAATAATAGGATTTATGATATGGCATATAATTTGGGGCAAAAGTCAGGACATTTGTTTTGTTTATACATTAGTTCTTTTTTTTCTGAAGGCAGGTGGTAGAAGGAGAAACGAAATAAAACAGAAAATATTTTTTTCTTTGTCTTACTTGTTATGTTTTTTTTTATTTGGATTGTGTCACTTGCTAATGTATTTTGTACTTCTAATTCAATAACTCATTTGTGTTATTTATTATCCATCCATCCATCCATCCATCAACCTTCAACCAACTTTTTCCAGACAGGGCCATGGGTAAATCTATTTTGCTTTTTAGAAATGTTCTGCCTTTTGTTTATTATTATCTTTCTGAAATCAATAGCGGCATACATTTTACACATTTGCTGAAACTATTTGTCTGACTATTTTAAAAGTTCAAAATGGGACTTTTAAATTATTACTTTATGTTAATTGTTTATGGCATATTGTATAACATAGTCAGTGTAATGTAAAAGAAATGTAAAAGAAAAGGCTATTCCGACTGTTGATTAATCAAATACGACATTGAGTGATACTGAATTGAGTGATACTGACTGTTTACCCTTGCAACCCTGGATGGATGTAAATATTATGATGCTTTGATATTTTTTTACATATTTTTTTTGCCAACATTTTCCCTTTTTTGTTTTCCCTTCTCTTTGCAGAACTACTTGATTATAAAATAATGTTATAATACCATTATACAATAAAAGAAAACAGTTACTTTTTTAATAGCCATAAACTTCTCTGACTGAGTTATCTGTATTATTTTAGCTATGGAAAATGTAAAGTATGCATCTATGAAATAAATGTGAGTCCTACTTCAGAGGTTCAGATGAAGAAATGTGGACCAGACTGTGAAGACGTGCAGACAATAAACTTTTATTGTCTTTTCCAGGAAAATGAAATAAAATAAAAACTGGAACAGTCTGAGTGAAACATTCTGTGGAGAAACTGAAAAAAACGATGCTCGAAAGCATTTTTAGCTATGAGTCTCCGACCCAAAATAGTGTCAGCCAAATGCCCAAAACATGCGTGAAATGCAATACTAAAGCCACATTTTCCAAACCATTACACCTGTACTATATATATATGTATATATATGTATATATATATACATATATATACATATATACACACACACGTATATATATATATATATATATATATATATATAGAGAGAGAGAGAGAGAGAGAAAGAGAGAGACAGAGACAGAGAGAGCGAGAGGGCAGATCTCTTCTATATATGTTTTTCCTCATTGTTTCCTACACCATGTACATAAAACTGTGAACGTATTTTCCTTTATAAGCCAGATACACTGTGATTTGTTTATGTGACTGAATGTGTTCACTGAATGGGCTGATACTCTATTCAAGATGCACTCTGCCGAAAGTCACTTGCTTTCTGGGATTGAAAATGGGTGGGTAGTATCTAAGTAAATACCTACACTGACATCAAAGAACCACTGTGTATTTTAAAGGTTTTTAAAGGTTTTATTGTACTGTTGCCTTTGTCTATGCCTCAGTTTGTATATGTATACAAAGTAAAAACCCATTAATATTTTTGTGTTTGATTAGCAGGCATGCAGATTATGTCACAGAGATTATCATGTTAAATTGAGGAAAGGACTCAGACTGCATTAAAAACACATGGAAAATGCTTTATAGTGGATCTAAATTCCAAAGGATTAAAGAGTAATATGGGTAATAAATAATAAGCCTATATTTATGACATTTAAAATATGTTATGACTTGTGTCAATGTGATAGGAGTTTAGATATACAGCGAGGAAAAGGACAATGAAAGAGACATAGACAGAAGATGAGGACTGCCAAAGCCACCTCACCTGCCCTCCTGCCTGCCTAGCCGTCTGCCTGCCTGCCTGCCCATAATGCATCTGCCAGCCCGTGGTGTCCTGGCATCTGCCTGAATTTACCTCGCACTGAATTATGTAAACATGTACAGCCCAGTGCCAGCCAGAGGAAGATGGGCTTCCCCATGATTCTACCCCCTGCTAGGGTTCCATCCTCTCTCTGAGGGGGCCCCTCCTTGCTACCGTCACCTCAAGTGTACTCTCCGGGGACCTGGGACCTGTAAAGTGCTCTGTGTCAATGCTCTTTGTTGAAAGCGCTATATAAATAAAATTGAGGTGAATTAAAATTAAGACTATATTTTCCAATAAGTGTGCACGATAGCAGTCAATAACATCTGAAATTTAAATAAATGGAATTTATTCACCAAAAACATACTCCAGATATCAATGGATATCAAAACTCTTGGCTTGAATAGTTATTTTTTTGATTGTCTATATTTCACATTACTTTACTTGTTTGCAGTTCCTTGCACAAAAAGTTTTAATTGCTTGTATCGCTTACAAAGCACCCACATTTTAAATATTTCTTATTGAGAACCAATGTTTCCAACCTTGGTGATTACTCTAAGATTTACCTTAAGAAAGTCGAATTTACTTTTCAGTAAATTTATTTTTAAGAGATTTATTAGGCAAAATTATATGTAATTTTATATTAAATGGTCATTTTCTTAGCAACTTCAGCAATAGTGATAATAGTGTATAGAAGTGTCCAGTTTTGGAGAATAACCTGCTTTTGGTAAAGTAATTTGCAACAACAACAATAATCCATCTATTTTCCAAACCGCTTATCCTACTGGGTCGCGGGGGGTCCGGAGCCTATCCCGGAAGCAATGGGCACGAGGCAGGGA
>JABFEA020000021.1:20115376-20132876 GCA_019775915.2 Cyphomyrus plagiostoma | reverse complement strand
CTTAGTGTAATTCATGTAGCAGAATGGGCAGGGCTGCCAACCATATAATGACCCACTGTCCATATCTAACTTGTAATACAGTGGGCATACAGTAACGCATATATGTACTGGACAGCTACAATATCAAAATACACCCAAATTGACTTATGCCCGGTGGTCCCAGTCCCAAATGCCACTTCTTCATTTTACAATTATATATAATGTGTGGTTAGTTTGGATTAGTATATATTCATTGATGGTAGTATTTTGACTCTGTGTCTGTGCATTCCTGTCCACTGTGTCCCCTGCATCTTGCTCTGTGCCTCCTAGCATAGATTTCCCTCATGTCTTCACGCTGTAGTGCATAAGTGTTTCAGAAAATAGATGGATATATATGTTCTGCATTACCTATTCTAGGCTACGATAATATATGCATATACGCCAGCAACAAGATATGAAAAAAAAATACTACTAACTGGGACAGGAAGTAAACCTCGGGATTTGAGTCTGGCATTCTGGCATTTTTAAGGGACACTGCTCTGTAAATATCAGCTTTCACGTCTGTTGTTGAATCTCCTTATCTGCAGCTGTGTAAGTAAGCATTCCTCAACCTTGCTATGCCCATTGCAGCCATCTGTCAGGTCAGATCGTCATCAGCAAGTAAGGGGGTCGGGAGAGGAGCCTGGGTAATTTTACATTTTGGTCATTTCCCATAGTCCCAGTTGTCAGGTTCTGTGCTCAGTTACTTTGTACTAAATCGTCTTGTAAGCTCAAACTGCTACTTTAAACTTCTTTATACTTGAATTGCAAGATTAAGATAACAGATCCCAATTAAGACCTTTGGTACTTAAATGTTAATGGTAACTTTTTGCAGCAATCACATTAAAGCACAGGCTGTTTCTGTATTATTAAATAGCCAGCTAAAGGCTCAGAAGGGACTATTGAGGAAAACAGTTCCTTTTTTGAACAATTTGAACAAATTAAACTTACTAATAAATCAATGAAAGATCACATGGACAACAGGTATAGGATAATAGTGCAGCCATAAATCCTTAATGATGAGATATGTGTAGGTACTGAAAACACAAGTGTGATATTAAACTGAGCTCTCATGCAAGATGATTTGGGGTAAAATAAAACGAGAAAAAGAAAGATTAAAAAATAGCCAGTGTTTCAGCTGGAACTGCAGGTTTTAGTATCATTATCGAAAATGTAAATCCTTCATTCAGAGTATTTCAGGAGACTAAGATATATTTACTTCTGTTAAAAACCTTCAATGCCTTTAAAACAGTGCTATAAGGACACAGAAGAATGTGTCCACATTTTAGACACTTATCTCTTTTCCTGTCGATATTTGCAGTTTCTTCCAGGTGTCCCTTTATAGGATTTGTGGCATGATGGTGGCCGGAGTGGGGGTGGGGGGTGGGGGGTTGTATAGCCATCCTTTGCAGTGAGAGTCAGATGACGATGAGTGTTGCTGATCATTCAGTTCACCTGACCTGGTTCCTAATAATAGATATAACCTGGTGTGTTTTGCCTCGCCCCCCTGGTAATCTGAACTCGGTCTTGACGCCAGACTGAGACCTGGGGAGGCAAGATTATGTTTTTGTTTTCCTTTGTCCCCTTCCTTACGTAGAAAGGTTTTATTTTTTTTCCCTGTCTATGGTTAGACTTTGCGCAGTGCTCTGTTTTTCCAAAGGCCTCCGCACAGTGCTTAGCCTGCAAGCAATTCTTCCACTTGTTTAAAAGACCTACTTCAAGTGTTTGTAACCAAATGTTCATTTTTTATCCAAAGTGACATTTCTTTTTCGGGTAATCAGGAACAGCCAGTCCCTGTAGCAACTGAGAGGTTAAGGGCCTTGATCAAGGGCCCAGCAGTAAAAAATGCTCTGGGATTCCAATCAGAAGCACAGCATCCCAACCCTCCAAGGCACGCACCACGTCCCTATGGAAACAGACAGACACTGCAAAGTATCCAAAGTGACTCAAGTGGCCCGCCTTCTACACTTCTGAATTCACATTAATTATATTTCTGCTTGCATTAACAGCAATTTTTTATTGTTTTTTTTTTTTTTTACTGTTTCGGTAATTTTTACTCCAGTTAAGAAACAATTGTGGAGCAGTGAGACTGTCTGAGACTAGCAATCTATGCCAGGAATCAGCTGGTCACTGGTTCCAATCCTGTAAACACCAGGAGTGATTCTACTCTATTGAGCCCTTGAGCAAGGCTCTTGACCTGCAACTGCTTCATCTTGTTTGTGACGTTAATCTACATCCAGCCCTGCAAGCAGGTCCTCCAATTTACAGGGAATAATTTGGGGGTTGGTGGCAGGGTTGGCACACCAGCCACAGGAAGAAACTCACGCTTTTCCATTCAGACTAGCGTGGTGCTGAGGTGTCACCTGCCACATGGTTGCACTCAGGTTCTCATCCCTGAGGTGGTTTGTCATGTGGTGGGTGCGGTGATGCCCTGTAATCAGTGTGTGCTCCTTACCTCTAAGAATCAATATTTAGGTGCATGATTAAAGTGGCAAATGTTCAACGATAAATGTTTTTAGTCTATTTTATCTTTTTGTTGTTCATAGCTGCGTTACTCCTTCCTAACATGGAGTAGCATGACTAATACTTATATCTTATTCATTCAAGTTAATTCACCATTGAGTCAGACATTCAGGTTTTACTCCTTATAGTTGACATTCTAAAAACTAAAAAACAGAACCATGGAATTTTTACCATTTATATTATGAATAAGTCTGATTGCACAAAGTTGATGAAAATAGCTGGAAGTTTTACTTTTACCAGTTCTGATGTATACTTAGGGGATATGCATACTGTACACTTAACTCTTCTCATAATTAAAACAGCTTGCGTAAGGTTTTGTGTTAAATTTTCTCCATGTTCTCCATGCGTTTTAGGAATATTTTGCATTGAGCATTGCAAGGTGAATTGAGGCCCTTTTACCTGCTGACTAAACTTCACTTGGTGACTTCTTTTAGCCGTCACTTTGTGTTATGGGATGGCACAGTGGCGCTGTGGGTAACCTCACACCTCCAGGCTTGGAGGTCTCATTCCCACCCTGGGTTTCAGTGTGTGGAGTTTCTGTGTCTCCCTTTGCGTGCGTGGACTTCCTCAAGGTTTCCCACAATTAATAGTTCTAAGTCATGCATAATGTGTGACTGTGTGGTCTATAATGTCCCCTGTCCAGGAAGTCCCCTGTGTTTTCTGGCTCAGTGTGACTGTGCACTTGTTAAGCAATTGTGGAATTTTGATGGATGGATGCCAGTAAATGTAATTGTGCCTTTCACTGTGGATAATGAACTGAAAATGATGGTACACAAAGAATATGTGCACCTTTACAGCCCTAGCATGCAAATTATGTTTATGTTAAGAGAATGATGCTGTTTTGCATGGGATGTATTGCCAAAAGTACCTTTATTGTCATTGCATACGAATAAAGAAACTTGGTATGCATCAATGCTATAAAATAGATAGATAGATAGATAGATAGATAGATTTAGTAACTTATTTATTAGTGGTTTGTTCCATTATCCCACTTAACTACTTTGTTGCAAATTTTGACCTATTAGTTGTACCCACTGCCTTTTCCTACCTGTATAAATAATAGCTTTTTCTGGGTCCTTTTCTCACCTTGGAAGGTTCACTTCTACTTTGGCAACAACATCCTGTGTCTGGTCTTCCAATACAGAACTCATTCTCTCACACACGACCACACTAATCGGCTTGTTTATATTCTTGTATCAGCAAGAGTCTACACTAGTGCAGAAGATTGCATCCCCATGGTAACAGACAGATACTGTAAAGTACCCAAAGTGACTCGCTTGCCACACAACATGAGGGTGTGGAGGAATTCAAAGGACTTTTTGATATATTTTGAGTATTCCAAAGGAAAACTGTACGTCTCAGACCTATTCTCCATTTCTCAGGAGAAGCACTGGATATCTCAATTTTTAAACTAACTTTGTTGTCTCAATTTCTTCTCCTGATATTATTAGAAAAAAAACATCCCAAAAATGATCAGAAGTTAAGTAAGAGTTGGTAAGATGCAAATAAATTTAGATTTTTGATTATATACATGTGTGTATGTCTATGTGTGCGTGTGGATTAGGTTGATATTACATGGTGTGGACCAAATGCCCCCCACAATAGAATAAAAACCTGCTATTTTGACGTTCAGGTCCCCACAAAGTTCTGTGAATGCAATCCAGAAAGTAAAAATGCCAAAAGTCTCATATTTTGTTTGGTTACTTTGTTTGGTTACTTATGGTTATGGTTGGGGCTGGGTAGGGGTTAAGGTAGTCATGTTGGGATTAGAGTTTTCCCCACAGAAATGAATAGAGAGTCCCCACAAAGATATAATTCCAAACCTATGTACTGTGTGTATATAAATAATTATTCAAGGCCAGGAGAATGGAAGGTCTTCTATGAATCTGATTTCAAGATATCCTGAGATGTCCTGGACTGACTGTTACTGGAACATCCACCACTACACACCACTATGGCTACTGGCATCTGATAGCTGGCCAGTGGCTCATGGTTTGGGGAAGTTTACGGATTCCCTCAGAGATATATTGAAAACCAGGGAAACATTTTATAACTTCAGAACTTACAGTACAGTCACAAGTGTAAAGAACAGATAACTGTTAGCTGTATGTTTTCTCTTAAAATTCTCTATAAAATCTCCCCTCCTCTGAAGATTAGGTACAGTTCAGGGTTGAAAATGTTGTCATTTTTTCCCATAATTTACAGCTCTAATTATAAAACCATACAATTATAGAAAGTCACATGATATATAATAGTATAAACGTAATAAACGTATTACAAACAAGAGGTTCAGTCTTGAATAACTCAATATTTACAGTACAAAATATTATTTTTTTTTCCCTCAAACAGAACACCTAGATAATATCATCTCTGACCATGTTCGTCGTATGATGGAAACTTTTACTTTTGACACATTTGTTGACAGTTTTTTAACTTTGCTATCTCAGATATTTTTAGAAACCAATCTTGAAACCATGTCTACTCTGCAGGATGCTCAATACATAGACCACATTACAAAGTTATACAATCACAAACAAATGTAGGTCAGGTAACACTTTAAATTACCTTGACAATTTCTAATATATTGACGACAAACCAACTATCAAATATTATGAAGACAGATGTTTCCGTTAAAATGAATTAAACATCTGTTACCATGGAAAGAATGTTATCTCAGCAACAACCAATCAACTTCCTCGGTACAGACGATTCGAGTCATTTCTGATGATTTATTGGTATACATATATAGCACATTAGTAATTATAGACATAAAGATGTAGTGACATAACACATCACAATTCCATTATATCTTATGCAACATAAAAACGTTTTTTTTCATTAACTGCAATACTGATAATTAAGAATATGTTCCGTTATGCAGTTTGCATTGTAGAAAATCGTTAGGTATAGAAACGGGTTTTTTTGTGTCAAAAAAATGAATGAATCCTTCTGAAAAACCATGTTGTTTTTTCCATCTGCCGTATTGATGACTGGCAGGTAAGCTTTCTCACTGGGAGGATTATGACAAGTATGACCAATATATTTTACATAGTGTCAATGTGTTACAAATTCAGAAAACACAAATTCTGAAAAAACATGTAAAAACAAAAAAAAAAAAGACTGTAAATCCGGTCACAACACAATGGAAGTTTCTGGGAAACATTGACATGCAATGGACCATTAGGGTTGGGCGGTAAATCAAATATTTATATCAGTGTATTTTCAAGACAAGATATAGGATGACACACTACTGTTTACATTGAGATATTTTAATTGTGTGCTACAGTTAGGGCTCTTTTAACGTGTACGGTCAACATACTGAGATATGATTTTTGGTCTGTATTGCCCAGCCGTACATATCACACAGAGAAGAGGAATGACATGCAGTTTCCCACGTCGTGAGTAAGTGAGATCTATGTTTTCTTGTTAGCTGACTATGACTACATTGACATGTGATAACCCCATTAAAGTAATTACATGTGTTTTTCATAACTTTGCCTAGCTGGGACACACTTCACGTGCACGTGGCTCAGTGGGCTGCACCTGTGATCAGAAGGTCACCAGTTTTAACCCAGCCTCGGCATGTCGGCAGTTCTTGAGCAAGGCCCTTATCCCCCGAACTCCATGGGTGCTGCAACAGGTGGCTGCTCTTTGCGACCAGCTTACTCATCCCTACACAGAGCAATTTGGGGGAGGAGTTAAGAGATTTGCCCCACGGGATCAATGAAGTATCAATTATTATTATTTACATGAACAGCTCAGGCTGCGTCCTTTAAATTTCTGTGTAATGAGTCTTGGGACAGGTTGGACTGCAAAGGATCCAACCGCTGTGTCCGAATTTAGGCCCTGCATCCTTATAAGGTGCATTTGAAGACCAAATACTTCACAGTGGTGAGACAGAGTCCTTCAAATGTAGTCTAGACTTGCATCCTCCTTTTGTTGAGTCGCAAAGAATTCACCGAATGAAGCCTTCACAGCCCAGCATATCCCAAGAGTCAGTGTGCAGAGGTAAATGTGTCCAAGCTAGGCGATAGGAACAGGGAGGGCTCTGTGACTCAACGGAAAGGGCGGGAACAGTTGATAACACAAATAGGAAATTATCCATAGGCCAGAACGTCCCATTTGACAATGTTTTCTGTTCAACCTTCGAAGAAAGCAACCTATTAAGGCTATGCTTTTGTAGATTGTGCCCTTCCAAAGATGCAGCTCCTTTGGACACAGTCAGCGCGTGGATCGTTTGTAACTGCAAAAGAAGGACGTGTTCCCAGACCGCATTTGCAGGACCATTCGAAATGGGACAGCCTTTTTACGTCACTGTGATGCATTTGGCCTCTGAATTCAGACACAGCCATTGTCGGCTGTGCCCTTGGAATGAATCTTGGAATATGTTAGGTGGTGAAAGATCCAGCAGGTGAATCCTTCATAATTTGGCAAAAGAAGGATACATTCCTAGAATGCATTTGAAGGAGCCTTTGGAATAGGACAGCGTTAGAAGGATGCAGCCCCTGAATTCCGATATAGCCATTCAGTAGCTTAATTTTAGCTGTGAATTCTGGAATTCTGTGCAACGTGATAACTAAATGCAAACACGCTAAACACTCTTCCGTTACTTACAACCAAAAAGGAATACTATTGGTCTCTATTCAAAATCTTTAAGAGTCCTAATTTTAAGACACGATAAAAGTATATCAATATAAATGGTATTGTGTCATCCTGTACCTCATTTTGAAAATATAAACGGTAAACATTCAATATAATATCCAGCGCCAATATCCAGCGTACACAGTTCGTAGTGTTGTGGGTTACTTCTATTTTATGAGCAGATTTGCAACATTTTTTGTTTTGCATATGTTTTCAGAATTTGTTTTCTGAATTTACAGCGCATTGACATTCATCGGCCACCATAGTTAAACACCGTCTTCCCATGTAATTTAGTTTACAGATAATTGCTATTATTGATATCCCTGATATTTGTTCATTTCTTTTATATAATACTTAGTTTGGATCAAGAAATATGATTGGACTTGAGGCGTATAACCACACTTTACATCTCAAGTTGGCAATCTTCCTGTGGGTTCAAACAGAAATCTCGCCAAACGGTCTGAAACACTCTGCAAATTATTGTCAAAGAAACACATAAAAACATCCCCTATTCATGTAATAACAATAAGATAATCCCGTGGTTGTTACTGGCTCAAGTAAACACTTGAAAACTCCCATAAACAAGAGCATGTGTCTGGGTTCTGTTTACACTCACCGATGAGCTTCAACCTTTTATTTTGTGATGTGAGTTTTCACTAAAGAAATACGATAAAAATACATCTCTTTCGTGGATAACTGCAAATTCGGGTAAGCAGAGACTTTGTAAATTACAAAATGTCACTTGTTTTCTAATTGTTGATTACTTTTGTAAAAACTTGTCTTTATAAATGCAAACTGCTGGTAACTAGGTTGGTCTTTTAACATTTTTCACTACCTTTGTGAGACTTTTTGCGAGTTAAAGGCTACAAAGCAATCATTTTATTTAACTTTAATACATGACATGTAAAATAGCTTGAATTTAATAGATTGTATTTGCGTACCATATTTTATGTAAAATATTAACCTTTGCACTAAAAGCACTTGTATATCTCACATAAATGATGCAACTCATGTTCATTCAAAAACAGAAGTAGTGAAATTGTGATGCAAAATTTAAACATAAAAACAGAGTGTGGTACATTTCCCAAAAGCATTGTTGCTAATTACATTAGCGACTTGCACATTTGGAGCCCTATAACTGAATGCTTTCAGCTATCTAAATTACTAAGGGGAGCTTTTGGGAAATGTGCCCTAGTTCAGCAGTAAAATATAAATATATTTAGCAAATTATAATGCAAAGTAGTTGGGAGTGAGTGTTTGTGTTGCATTTGAATGTTTGTGTTGGCTAGTGGGAGCTACACTTTTTTATGGAGGCCCAAAAATGTTTAAAAAAATAATCACACAAAGTATTATCTGTTGTGGCTTATTACTGTTTACTAAAAAATACTACTTGCTGAACTGTTGTATAAAAGCAATAACACACTTGAAATCGTGCGGTTTTAATGCAATATATTACAGTCATGGTATGTTGGAGTACAACCACCCTCCTGCTCGTATGTTAATGCTTAATTAGTACCTAGTTGGGTTAGTCACACCTGTGTTGTGTCATTCTGTTACTACTTAAGCCTGGTCAGTGCCAGATTGTTAGCATATCACTACTTCTGAGCATACCTTTGAGTACTGTGAACTGGCCTACGGCATTGTCCACTGACCACCGATTTGAGCCCAGCCCCCTTCGGATTGTTGAAGCCACTGATTGGATCCTGCCTTTTCTTCAACGCTGACTTGCCTGCCCCCTTGCTGGAGAGATTGTCAGAAAAACCTAGCAAGGATTGTTATGTATTGATCTCAGTCCTCTCTGTGCTCCGCAGCTGATATTAAAATACATGGATCTTTCTCAAACACTTGACAATTTTTCAAAAAATCATTTTGATGAAATTGTTGTCTTTTAGGTATCTTGAAATTGCCATTTTGGGCAGGCAAATCAAGGTTGAAGAACAGGCAGGGTTCAATGGGAGAATAGTATGAGAATTTTAATAAGGACCGATAGGGGATGGCAAGCTAGATCATTTGATACCTTCCACCCCTGTATCTGTGAAGGGGGGGGATATAAATATGAAGGGTGCCAACTTAGCAATGAAGGTATGCCTTAAACATGGGGGGCACTGATTTTGCAATGAGGCGGTGATAAGTTAGGGGTGTCGACTTAGCAATGGGAGGGGGACACCAAGCTAGCAGTGGTGAGTACCTACTAGGCAAGGGGGCCACTGACTAGGTAAGGGGGGACCAAGATAGGGACTAAGATAGCAATGGGGATTCTGACTAGGCAAGGGGGGAACCAAGTTAGCAATGGGGGGTGCTGATTAGGTATGGTGAGTGCCAAGTTAGCAGTGGGAGGGTTAACAAATGGTGTGGTCAGCAAACGGTGAAGCACTCTAAGCAGACCATATACAGATGCTCCTTGACTTACGATGAGGTTATGTTATGATGAACCCATCTGAAGTTGAAGACATTGTAAGTCAAATATGAATTCGCAGGACACACTTGGGTGTTTAGTAGATACAATGGGCTTGGAAAAAAAAAATTTACAGAAAAGATGCCATTTATTAAACACTGTATGAGATGCTCACAATCAATACAGAGACTGGAAGCGTGGCTGAGTGGTTGCTGCTGTCACACGGCAACAGCATAAAAGTATCACTAGCCCGGGAACAGATTTCAAAGTTTGATGACTACTAACTGTGCATCGCTATTGCACAATCGTAAAGGTGAAATTTCATAGGTCAAACACATCGTAAAGCAAGAAACACCTGCACTATGGCTTTACCAAAGCAAATAATCACGGAAATAACATGGGAATTCTCCCACTGATTCTGTCATAAGATGAAAATGTATGGCATTTAAATAAAGATAATCGCTGAATCGTGGATGTTTGATGTCAGCATAGCGACAGAGCAGCTGGAGTATCTGCCTTTAGTTTTATTCTTTTTAGGCATTCATTGTATTTTTAACGTTATACCTGACTTCATTGTACTCTAAAGGATTATCTTACATTCCCGGTTTGGTATTGCAATGCAATGTATTGTGTTAGCACTGCAATTTCTATATCAACACCTGTTAATTCTCACACACAAATTTAGAATAGGTGTGGTATTCAGTGTTCTGTCAACTCGAATAAGCTAGGTGTTCGTGGAGTGCATGACTCAATACCCCCCTGAAACATTAACGAGTTAACTGGTGATTGCCATCATTGATGATTACGACGGTCTTACCTTTAAATGTTTTACCTTCTGTGAGGGTAGAGGCGAACGCTCCAATTGGAGCAGGATGTACCATGCTAAGGTGGCACGGTGGTACAGCGGCCGACACCTTCACGGTTCGGAGATCCAGTTCCTGGGCCCGGCTCTGTTTGTGTTGAGTTCCTCCGTGTGTTTGCTCTGGTTTCCTGCATGTGCTCTGGTTTCCTTCCACAGTCCAAAGGCATGTGGTTAGGAGGATCAGTGTCTAAAAATTACCCATGTGTGAGTGTATGTACCCTGCGATGGACTGGCATCCTGTCCCTAGTCTGTCACGCCCTATGTGCTTCCTGTGACAGGCTCCAAGCTCACCATGACTCTGGTTATGGATGCATGATTCTAGGATTTTGATTATTTTATTGACAGCAGCACACATAAACTGAAGCAAATGCAGCTATATATGTGTACTGCTTCAACAATGCTATTGTATAAGAGTTGGAGCAACCAGGCATGAATTGAGAACGATCATAGTCATATGTGTCTTCCAACCTTTTGTAAACCATGACCCATTCCAGCCTTCCTAATCAGGAAATGCTTTTGAAATGATTTTTTTAAATGAAAGTATTCTTTTCTATCGCTGTATATCACCTGTTGGAACCTCTTTAGCTGCAACAGTGTTAACGTATTTTACACACCCCCATTTTAATGGTGATATGGTATTGATGAATTACAAGCTAAAGCTATTTCAGTCAGCATGCACAATACACACAGGTTATACAAACTATTACACCTATTGATTCAAGCATTCCTGTTGTAATAGTCCTTGAACTAGACTGCTGACCTCAGTTGTTCATTCAGACTGAAGTGCAGAGCAGGGTCAGGTACCAAACAAGTCAGGCCCCAGGAGTACAAAGCCTCTCGCACCCAGTACCATAAAAGTGTCTTTTCAGTGTGTCTGTTTGCTTCCGTTAGCTGGTTAATCTGTGCCCATTCACCTCACCTGCAGGCCCACTAAAGTGTTACATTTATGCTTAGTTTGAACAGCGTGAGACAGCCCTTATGGTCTTTTGTCTATGCTTATTTCCCTGGTCTTGCCACATTTGCCATCAACATATTCTATGATTAGAATATTAGAATTGACATGATTATGAAAATATGCACCCTTTGTCATGCTGTTATACAAAGCGCAAAAATCAGTAGATGGTGAAAAATTACATGTAAACCAGATTTACACGTTATATACAAATAAGTGGCCAAAATCATACCATACATTACATCCATGTTAAGCGCTTTGGGACCACTCTGTTGTGAAAGGCGCTATATAAAAATAAATTGAATTGACTATGTTATGCAATGCCTAACGATATTCATAATATACTAAAACATACACTTTTTTCTAATGCAAACCGATGTAATAACAATGAAAAAATGGTTTTATGAAGGCGGTTGTCAGATAAACAGAGAATTTGCAACAATATTTATTTAGAACAGATAACAAAGGCACAATCCCACTAGACAAAGAACTTATTTACTCAAGGTGAGATCAAATTGACCAAACTGAGTCTTTGATCCTCTGACTTGGCTCGATTCTGAATTTCCATGGGTAGAAAACTTCCTGCTGATGTTGAAGTAGCACCCTATGGTTTATCCTTTGAAGAAAACTGAGGTACAGAGCCATAATTTTGTTGCTTGATGATGCTCCTTAGGTTCTCAATGGGGTTGAAATTGGGTAAAGATGCTGGACACTCCACCAGATGGGCAGTTTTAAAGCCCAGTTTTATCAAGTACCGCAATACCATGCAGAAATATCATTTTTTATTTTAACGCCAGAGGCTTACTTTTGTATCATGGCACAGAGTTGTTTTTCAGAAATTCAATAAAGCATCTGTATTTAAATGTATACCTTCAGGAACTTGCCAATGAATAATCAGATCAACACCATTTATTTCAGCCCAAAATGTCATACCACCACCTTCACGTCACTTCACGTCTTTGAGAGGATGAGGTCCCATTTCTGATCCAACCCATGCTTCATCAAGTACTTTAGGAGTCCATCAGTGAAGAGTACAACTTGGAAGTATTTTGGGGCAATTCCACACTCTTCACATTGTGGCTGCCCTTCAATGGATATAAAATCTGTACACAATTTCCAATGTGGATCCTGCATATTGTAGGTCTTGATACATTTTTGGTACCAGCCTTGTAACTGACTAAAGGCTTTTTTGTTAGCACTCACTTAATGAGTAAGGACTTACCTACTGAAATAATCTTTCATTCCCCCCTCATCTGATCTTGCCTTAACTGCATTTGATTCTGACACATTCTTCCTTAGCGCACGATGGTCTCTGCTTGTCATTTTAGCAATTTAAAGCGTTAATTTGCCATCACTTACTTTCTTAATGCTCAGCCTCTTTGCCTCTGCAATCTATCGTGCATCCCATAACAGCTTTGCTAACAAATTTACACAACTTAATACTGTGGCACGATCGTGGGAAAAAAGGTGCAAAGATGGCAACAGATTTTATACTCAGGAGCAATAAGTAATCAATTAAATTCTCACAGGTGATGCAGATGAATTACTGTCATCAAAGTCCTTGCAAAGTAAGACTTCCTCAGAGGGACGGCATTATGGAAGGACTTCAACAGAGTGGTGCATAGTGTGCATGTATGTGTATATACACCCATGTATGTTAAAGCAGTATATGTATTGCATAGTGTGCATGTATGTGCATGTGTGCATGTATGTGAATATATACACACACATATATATGAAAAGCAATAAATGTATTGCATACTATGTATTGCGTTGTATGTGAATATATTTCAGTAGAATTTCATTTGGGCATTAAGATGTCATTTTCCATACACAACACTAAACCCTTTTTTGCTAAACATATATTCTTGCCTTGTGAAAAATCAGGCCTCATTATGCTTGAGGTTATGGAAATTACACGCAGGATATGTTGATATTGTCAGTCTTTATTATTATTTTTCGGTTCAGTCTCTTTACCTGCTTTGCTACTGTGGGCACTGCAGTAGACAGCAGCATCACAGACAGGCTGCTCCGCGCTCGCATTCCGGACTGCGCCTGACCCACGGTCTCCGAGTGACGTCAGCCGGCACCCCATGGGGATGCGGTGAGTCAGAGGCGGCCCGGCCGGCGGAGCGATGCGGCGGCCATTAGGCTGTCATTGGTAATCCCGGCAACACCTTCTCATACTCTTTGGCATTTGTTTCAAAGCGGCTCCGTGACGGCAGCTTTATTTACGAGTGCTGTCAGGCCCTCGCTCTCTTTGTTGTGCGGCGGGATGCGCTTCTCCCCTGCAGTTTCTCCAGGCCTTGGTGATTTAACCAAGCGGGCCGGCAAGGAGAAGCGGGAAAGGGGCCGGAACGTCAAAAAATAACACTGAAGAAAGATCACGTGTCGTCGCTTTTATTGGATCGTCTTAATGTCCATGTGCTGCAGATGAATTACAGTCATTTCCATGGGAGTTTAGACATTGTTTAGGTAAAACTTACCTAATCGACCTGTTCTTTCCATAAGTGCGCATAGTATGTGTGTAATGTACCCATAAACCCCATAAAATCAGGAAACAGTTGACAGAACACTGTGTCGTATCCATCTTAATACATAGGCAATGTAATACAATGGTATACAATTTGAATGCTTTAAAATATAAAGGTATTTTTTTTAATATAATAAGCCCATTTATTATGAAATTCCAGATAAAAAAGAATACTTTTAGCATTTGTCCAAATCCGGAAAGCCTACATAATCTAAATCCAGTGTAATTCATCTCCGAAAATGATATCCTTAAGAAAGCGAATAAACAGTAGCTATTTAGGATATTATTTCCATGAAGACAGCTGCAAGGATTAGCGATATGTAAGTGTTGCCGTTGGCACCCATGCCCACTGCCCATTCATTTTTCTCGGCAAGGCTGCTGTAAACAGTCACATTATGCGAGTTACACTAATTTAACTGATAGCTACTAGCTAGCTAGACATTACTAAAAATTAAACTATTATTATGGCTGTCAGGGTATGGCTAGTATATAACAGGCCACAATGACGGTTGCACTGCATGTGACTTTTACCTCGTTTTAACTCAGGAATGCTCACTGGTCGGTCATTGGGATAGCTGCCAGTGGTCATTCTGGGCAGCTCAGGAAAAGGTATTTGAAGTGCACTGTTAGTTAAAAAGAGTACATTTTTTCATGAAAGTATTAGTTGGCCTGCTTAATAGTCATTTAATAATGTTTGACTAATACCATAAAGATTATTATAAGAAAACAAACGTCAGTTGTTTAATGACCAGGGTCTTTTCCAGAAAATTAAATTGCTTGAAATGTCAAAATGAAATTCTACCATGACAAACACACACACACACACACACACACACACACACCTATACTACTATACCATTATATATATATACTGTGTATGGATGGATGGACTTTCATTACTGAAGTCTGAATTTAATAGCAATATTTCTGAAGAATTCCTAGTGGACCACAATGACTTTATCTATAACCTTTTATTCCATTCTATAAAACTACACTTTGGTGAACCAAATTAAATATTTAATATCAATAGTTGCATCATGCGTGCAATTATTAGGTTTGACAAACTCAGTAGCATATGCAAATATCTACAGATTTTGTCACATCCATTATCAGTGGCCCTTGAGGGCCATTCTGTTTGGGGAGGGCCTGTAATGATGTCTCAGGCTTCACGTGTGCTGTGAGATTGAGTCTAATGAGAGCACAATCCTGTTAACATACCCACCCAAGCATGACCCCTGTGATGTCTGATTATTACCCGGCTCCTGCATGGAGCTCTCTTACTCCTTGTACAGTTAAGCTCCTTCAGCTGTCCACAGAAAATTGTTTCTTCTGCTGAGATCTCAGGTAGGGGTCTTTTCCTGAAGAAGAAGATCTTACCTCATCGTGTTTTACTTTACCTTGTCCTCAATCCTCTCTTTTAAAAGAAATAAAGTGATATACAGTACGACAAAGTAATATATTAAAATTAAATTGGAAATGATGCAACATTATTTCGATATACAGTTCTCATTTTACTTGTAGATATTTTAATGACATTTGGTGTCATTCTACAGCTGTTATTCCATAAGTTTTTATCCTTGCATCCTTACATCAACCTATGTATACATAAAAATTCCATTATGTTTATAAAATTAAGTTTTGTATGTATAAATTTAATTCTTAACCTCCATTCTTAAATTGCATTCTTAATTACATATCCAAATGCGTAACGTCATTTGTAATATCAAGTTTTCCCTTACAACAAAGATAAACAGTTTGATGATGGATGGATGTTGGATATATTTCCATTAATGTCGAGTTTCCATCTAAGTTTCCATTTAAGGAGCAGACAGAGTGGGTTTTGATGCTATAGTGTAAGTGTGTTAGTGTAGTGTAAAGCACTCTATAGTGTTTTGTGGCTCAGTTGTAGAGAGTCTGTGAAGAAAAGTATTAAATGCAACAAATTCTCATGTTTTAGTGTGCAGCTACACAAACCCAAGGTGAAAAATGATCATGTGTAAGCCAATAGCTCGACAGTTAACACAATATGTAAGTCATGTTACTATATCTGGTTGGAAACCTGATATAGGACTGTATGTCACTGGCTAACGTTAGCTCTAGCCAAAGCATCCTCCCTCACACACACATATATATATATATATATATATATATAAAGAGAAAATGAAGTAAACACAAGTTATATTAATTCGGGTGCTGCATAGTGATTTGTCAACATGCAACATGCAAACTCCACATACATGTAAGCACATAAAAGCATAGCACTGATTCTAAGAACATATTGATTTTTTTTGCATGTTTCCAGAAGACGTCTGGCATTTTATATGCAATGCCACAGCATGGCCAGAGGATTCACATATAGTTCTCGTTTTGTTTATTATTAGTTTATTATCTACCAGCGGTTTGGACATGATCCTGACTGGAATGTCTTGACGTGACCCAACATTGCAGAGAGTCGTGCCATGTGTGGTTGGGAGGCCACCATTCCTCGGGTTTGACTTATGGCATCCAAAAGTATATGAGACTATAAGAAAAATGCAAGAACAAGAAACAAGTATAATATTTTGTGTCATTTGTTTAATTTGGTTCTTTTTAGTGTAAAGGACACGCATGAATAGTCTGATCACGGTTTGGGTCATATTTCTGCAGAAATGTGTGTGTGTGTGTGTGTGTGTGTGTGTGTGTATGTGCGTGTGTGTGTGTGTGTGTGTGTGCATGTGTGTGTGTGTGTGTGTGTGTGTGCAAACAGGTTTTTTTTAAACAAGATTCAGTTGATACTTTGAAATCAAAATAAGCAAGATATGCCCCCCATATATATGAAAAATCATAGGGATTAAGGGGATTAGCTTACAGTTAATAATTCTTTTTGACCAGAGCGTGACTCAGTGGAAATGGGCCAGCTCATTAGTGCAGCTTTTTCTGCTGCGGCTTGTGACTCACCCCCATTAATAGTTAGATCTCAGACTTGTTTCAAAGAGGAGATGCGTAACGTGCCTGTTATCCGTTCACCATTCAGATTCCCTCTTGCTAGCTACTCATTAACGACCTTTTTTTTTTGCGAAAAGATACAACACACACACACACACACTCACACACACACATATGGATGTATCCATTTTGCAATAAAAGTGAAATGTGCATAAATTTAACACTATTAGCATAATTCTCTTTTTGGTTGTCCTTCAGTGGAATCATTTTGAATGTGTGTTCTCATTTCATTATTTCAAACTGGATAACTTTTTTTCAAATTTTTAAATATTTATTAGCTATCTGGAAATTGATTTTATTAATGTTGTCTAGTGGTACTGCTTAGATACACAGTAACATTATTGTTTTTGTATTGTATTTTCTTTATAAAGATGATTAACTGGTTAACTGGTTAACAGATAGGAAACAGCGAGTAGTTATAAGAGGTACAATGTAACAGTGGGCCTGTGTTCAGAGTGGGGTACCGCAGGGTTCAATTTTAGGACCACTATTGTTCCTAATTTACAGAAATGACATAGACACCAATATATACAGTAAACTGGTGAAATTTGCAGATGACACCAAGGTGGGTGGTGTAGCAGACACTGAACT
>JABFEA020000021.1:20100502-20115276 GCA_019775915.2 Cyphomyrus plagiostoma | reverse complement strand
AAGTTCTCCCCAAGCGAGCTTGATGGGCCGAATGGCCTCCTCTTGTTTGTATAGTTCTTATGTTCTTATGTTCTTATGAGCTGATGACTAAAATAAAGCTGTGAATCTTTAAGTCATGTTCTCATATCACTTATTATTGGTTAGCTTGTGGAAAATCAATCTTAATGGTATATTTTCATTTAACTACATTAGATCATACATTTTCAGCAAAATCAAACTGTCTAAACATTTATCCAACATTCCGCCATATTGAGGTCATCTTTGTGCATTTAGGAATGAAACATACGTACATTGATTGAAAATTAAAATTTTAACAAGTGTCCACTAGCTTCACAACATCTTGTTTCTGTTGAAGACACTCCACCTGGGTACATATATTGTGTGAACCATATTGTAGAATCTGTGCAATGGAATAATGGATAAATGATAATGTATCATGCACTTTACAAATACAGCCCATAAATCAGGAAATACAATCAATATAACTCTCGGAAATTGTGTGTGACATATTGACACAATATATTTGTTTTTAATTATATTACCTTTCTGTTTAAATGCAAATATGCTTACAAGCATTATTCTTCATTTAATGCATTATGCATAGTTGTTGCAATTTGATGTCAAAATGCATTATTATGTAGCAGTATAATACAGTGAATTTATGCCCTCCGATCTGAAGCTATTTATGTTACATGCAAAAGTAACAGGGTGAAGTACATCACCTGGCTAACAGGGAAAGCAACTTCTTAATACAAATTCATTTTTGTATTTGAAGCGATGTAACTCTTAACATTTCATTATGGATCCTTTCGCAGGCATCGTTCATCTCCATTTTTACAACTATCTATCACTGAACAGCATACTGCAAGGTAGGGGAGCAGACGCACCGGCAGAAAGGTCAACAGAGAATGAGAAAAGCGGAAGAAGAAGGATGAATACAAGGCCAAGTCAGAGCAGGCAAAGAAAACATTCACTATACATGAAAAAAACTTGCTTTTGCCTTGAAATTCTTTTTTTAAATTAAGTTTTTGTTGCCTTGAGATTCTTTATAGAATTGGCTAAGTTAATTCCCAGAGAACGATGTCAAATATAAAACATGCATGATGACCCAGGCCAGTGTAGCACTAGTAGGGAATGGATTCAACACAACTCCCAGGTAGTTTTCCGACCTGCATACCCATGTCCTCAGCTCAGAGAACCAATGATACTCTTGCTTAGGTACCAGGGGATGACATCACATCCACAATGCACTCTTACACTATCCTGATATAGAGTTCTGATCAGCTTTGTCAATCGACTGCATTGAGTCATTTTATGGCTGAAATATCATTTTGTGATATTTTGCAGTATTCCAGAGCGCTAAGCTACATTTTATAGAGCTGTTGGACTAAGTTATTTGCCTGTTTGTCAGTATAGCTTGCTAATATGATTTATAAAGTCAGTTATCATACAGTTTGTAAGAGTGAAATGCAAAACAGAACTTAACTAGGAAAAAGATAAGCTTATAAGCTTATAATTTTCCTTATTTCATTTTTTTGTGAAATAAGGGTTATCTTGAGCTCTTTTATCTCAAGTGAGATCAATGAGCTCTTGAAGATACATATTTTAGATAGTGTAATGTTAAATTATTGTGTGGAAGCACTGTCCATTTGTATAAATGCTGGATATTTAAGGAGGATTTTGCAATTTCTTAAATTTACTTCATATTTATGAATTTGAACATGATGCCATACTCTTGGTAAAGCTGATCTTAGTGAGACATTATCGGTCTATATTATTTTGTTTTGTTATTTATATATTTTGCAAGAGAACATAAAGGCAAGTCATGCCTTTTCCCACGAGTAAGAATGAATGTAATTTTAAGGTGAAGGGGTTACCAATTTTGTGAAGCCAGCAGAATTGTTATGTGCCAGAATAGCTGTACCTGGCACTTGCAAGGGGAGCTGACCGTGCATCACAGCCTAATGTTTCACTTTATCTATTATTTACAAGCAACCTATTGGCCATATGTCACAGACTTAGCTTGGTGACAGATTCAGTATTCGTCACCTTTTCAAGCTGTCTCCTCTGAAAGTTTTTGTTCTTTCTTTCGTATCTTCCGTACACTTGGGATTACACTGTGTCCCGAAACAGTCCTGCTCCCCCATGGGCCCAGTCCCCTTCACACTCCCCCCTCACCCAAATCCCACCCAGTGTCAGTGACGCGTCCTGACTCTTCCCCGGCAACAATGCGCTGAGACGGCCCGTCAACAGGGGACCCGAGAAAGACGAAGAATCCCTCCTTAAGTGCTCTTTTAGTGTGACAGATACTGTCTTCACCTATCTCACTGGTTCCCAGCCCAGTCCTCAGGGACCCGCAGACAGTCCACGTTTTTGTCCCTCCCAGCTCCCTGCCAGGCAGTTCACATTCTTGCTTCCATCCAGCACCCAGCTGGGAGGGAGAAAAAACATGGTCTGTCAGAAGGTCCCCAAGGACCGGATTGGGAAACACTGACCCATCTTTAAAGCCGTTGTCCTGGCCGCTCCTTCAGCAAATGAAACGGTCAGGTGATACGATCACGGGGCCCTGGCACAGGTACAGCAACAAAAATGCAACATGCCGAGCGCTGTGCTGGCAGGGTGCCAGCCAAAGGAACGGCCGCCTGAGCAGAAGGAAGGAAAAAACACATTTCAAAAGGTAAGCTAAAAATAGAAATAACTCAGTACATATATTTTTATTGCCCCTAAAACTGCAAACTGAATTTTTGATTGGACACTTGCTGGCCATTATTAACAACGTAACAATGAAGCTGCTTGCCTGGAATTCTGTTCTTTTTTTCCCCCCAAAACAACAGTTGCACACGTACAAGTTACGCGCCGCGAGCAGTTAACCAGCTGAGTCTGTGACTAATAGGCTGCTGATTTAAGTGTATTGGTGCTGTGACCATCATGCCCCTGGACAGATTAGTTGTTGTAAAAATGGTTGTAAATATGGGGCCCATGGAAGGCAGTGCTGGTCAGCCAGCAAAAGAGGTGACCGCCTAGGTGACATCATCTGATTTAGCAAGCCAGTTTCACATTGTGTCAGATGGGGGCGCCGACCGTGCTTAGGGTACCTTGTGGTCTTCCACTGGCACTGGCACTTATAATAAAATATCCATCCATCCATCCATTCATCCATCCAGGTGACAGGGGGTCCAGAGCCTATCCCGGAAGCTATAGGCATGAGGCAGAAAACAACCCAGGATGGGTTGGAAACTGGAACTCTAATCAGTATCAGCATGTCTTTGGACTGTGGGGAGAAACCAGAGAACCCAAAGGAAACTGCACGATGTCACGGGGAGAACATGCGAACTCCACACACGTAACCCAGGCAGGGACTCGAACCCAGGTCCCAGAGGTGTGAGGCAACAGTGCCAACCACCGCACCCCGTATAATATAATATTGCTATGCAAATTGTCTTATTCTTTTCTTTCCTTCAGAAGAGTTACTTGCTGTTCAGTGGCCTTAAATACATTGTTGAGTAGAGGGGCTTTTGTTTGAAGTTAGATTGCAATAGATATGACACATGAACTGCAATGTGTAACAAAATGCAGAATATTATACTTGTAGTATTTCGGGATATTCAATAACAGAATGCATAGAAAATGTAAAATTTCATATTTTCTGTTAATATTTATCAGCATTTTTTTCATATTAAACAGCAGAAATCAGTCGTGGTTTATTCAAGGATTTACTATTATTTATGTAAAACTACACACCTGTCACCTGCCGCTTGTCCTTCGCCTCCAGCAAAGCATCACAATGTTAGTGACATGGTAGCTTCATAGCAATGCGGTGCAATTAAAGCTGTGTTCATTTCGGCTGAGACTCAGAATAAGCAAAATCCCCCCCCCGAGATCCTTCTGCACGAGGCCAGGAGCTACATTAATAACCTCTGCACAGAGACAGCGAGAAGCCAGCACGGAGAAAGAGGTCTGCACCGCATACAACATTCAAGCTGCCACGTGACGTCAGCACATCAATAATTAATGAATTTTATTCATAGCCTGGAAGGAAAAAAAGAATCAATTGACAAATCACATATTCACTTTGAGTTACTTCAAACAGAGAGACGATTAAAATGCAAGTGTATATGTGCATGTCAGAGTGTGCGTGCACGAGGTCACATGTATACACGGTCCGTTCCGAGTCTTGGTCTCAATGAGATGCATGCTGATTTTGGACAATCCAAATCCATTTAATACAATCCAAACAACCACAAGCAATTCTGTGAAATTGTAGAGATGGCAAAACAGAGAGTTTTTCAATTGTCAATGTATTTTATGCAATACAATATACTATACACATAGTAGCATATGAAAATCATTGCATCACATATTATGAACATTAAACATCCTTGAGAAAAAACTGTTGTCAGATTAAAAACATTCAAATGAAGTGAACAATGTCTGATGAGTTAAAATAACCAGTTATGGCTTCAGCGGACCCTAAAATCACACATGGTTAAAAATGTATTACATGAAATTATGCATTTTATATGATTGGCTGTTGCTCTCAGTACAGAAAGGGGACTCCTGACTAAGCAGTAAGGTTGTGTAGCATACAGCGCTATTGTGATCGATTATCACCTGACCCAAAACATACATCATCGGGAACTTGCTGTTAACTCAAAGCAGCTGCGTGCATTAATGGATAATCCTGCTTTCTTCAAAATTAAGTTGTCATATATCGCAATATATTACATGTTTCACAGTAACCACTTTAAATATAATGTATATAATATTAACTAATAGGAATATCTTAAAATATGTATTTTTGAACTGGTGAATAGGTGAACTGCATATTTACTGGCTCTGTTAGTGGTATTACTCTACAATGCAATACTAGTGTCCAAAAACTGGTTAAATTTTCTACTGGATACTTCAAGTTTGAATGAGGGTCACTTAACCCATATAAATAGATAAGGTTTAAAAATACAAACTGCTCTATATTTAAGTGTCTGCAAGCCCAGCTATGTGTGACGCTGAGGTACTCTGGAAATTCATCCTGCTCGCTCATTTCTGCACAGACGAAGACCACAGAGAAGCATTCCGCTCTAACAAGCATTTCACCAGGTTCCTAAATCAAACAGGAGCATCTCTGAACTGACTGAAGGTGCATGTCTCACTCTAGGCGACCCGCAAACGCTGACATATCTTTAACAAAAACCGAGGAGCTGTAGCAAATGAACTGAACCCCTTCCTGGTGATCAGAAAGCTACTAACTACAATCCCGCATTACGGAATTCCTGGAAATAGCTCATTTAAGGCTAACGGCGGAGTCCAGACTCAGTCCAGCCTGCACCCTACATGAGCCCAACTCTGAAAATTAATGGAGCCACTTGAAATGCGGTGATATGGATTTAAAGTGTGACTCATGTGGCAGAAAGGGGGAAGGGTGCCGTTTTCCCCCCGACGATGCTGAATCACTGACAGACAAGGGGGTGAAGCCACTGGGTTTGTTACCAGCGAGCCTGTGAATGTGATCTACACTGAAAACAAGAAGATCATCGCCCGTAGATCCCATTACCAAATACTAGCAGGGACCACACTTTAAAGTTTTAGAGGTAGACATTACATCATGTGGAATGCCTAGTAACTATCTCACTAAGATATAACATTAATCAAATATTAAATTTTACCTTTAAACCAAATGCTATTGACAAATCTGTATAAGAGCAAGAAGAAAGTAAAGATTCCATAAGGTAAAATAATAAGTAAAAACATTGCAAGAAATATCAGTGATATTATTGGTGCTAAAATTCAGGACATCATGGAGTGTCGTTGTCACGTACACACTTTCACCATACCTACGATGCTCATTCTGCCACTTGTCATAACATGGCTGCCTCTCTACCAATGCTGCTTTGAATACCTTATAGGATTGACCCAGGTCAGGATGGTTCCATGCCCTCCTGCACCCCTGCCTGATCCGGTCCTGTGTAATATTCCACCTCTTCTCTTCCAGTGAAGCCAGTACTTGGAATCAGGTGCATTACGTTAGAGCGCAGACTACATTTCCCAAGAAATAAGAGACGGAAATGTTCTGTAATGTCAGGATGTGCGCAGGGGGAGAGGGGTTATCTATTAATGTGAACTGTCCAATCAGAAATTCACAGCTCACTCATTTTGTAAAGCGCTAACATGTTTACTAGGTATAGACTTTCAGTCTGCAGCGCAAAGACTTAGGGTGAAAGCAATAAGGAATCTAACTCACCTGAGACTGCTGCATAGCTCAGTGGGTGCATGTGTGACTCAGAGACTGTTGTTCTTCAATCAGCGGTTTGAAGCCGGCCTCATCAGTTGATCCTAGCAAGAGTACAGACATATTTTCTTCAATTGGAGTAAGTGCTTCATGTTGTAGTATTGGTGGTCTGATGGTTGGGGAAATACACTTGTAGTCAAAGAATTGTTGCTTTGAATCCCTGACCAGGTACCTCCCCGGGCGTTGAATTAGCTGCCCCCTGCTATGTCACATATGGGTTAAACACAGAGGACGCAGTTCACTGTTGTGTACTGTGGTGTGTCAACAATGATGACTAATTACTTTCACTTCACTTAGTAAAGCTATTGCAAAATGTGTCTTTCTTTACAACATAACGATCAGTCCACCTATTGACAAGTCATCTGTCACTCAACTAATATAAATCAATTGCAAAAGAACATACATAAGATAAACGTGTGTATACCATACTATTATCATTTGTTTTTGGAAAGAGTTAACAAATGTTCCACTAGAGGTGTAAAAGTGAGGCTGTAATACCTGTAATAAGGACACATTCCTCCTTCATTTCACTGTTTAGTTGAGAGTCTTGAGCAGCAGATGGCACAGTGGGTGAGATACTGTGCTTATACTCAGTATGCTGCTGGTTTATATCCAATAATATAGGGCTGCAGCCACCCTTCTCAGGCCCCGCTGCTCTCAGGCCCCAGTCTGTTGCCCTCAGGCCCCGCTGCTCTCAGGTCCCACCCTTCTCAGGCCTGAGAAGGACAGGGCCTGAGAAAGGTGGGGCCTGAGTAGGATGGGGCCTGAGAAGGGTGGGACCTGAGCGCGACAGGGCTGAGAAGGGTGGGGCCTGAGAGCAGCAGGGCCTGAGAGGGGTGGGGCTTGAGAAGGGTGGGGCCTGAGAGGGGTGGGGCCTGAGAAGGGTGGGGTCTGAGAGTGGGAAGCTGCAGCTTCATTGTTGTAATTATCCCAGCCCCCCCGGGATTTAATTAATTTAACTAGTCATGGAGGTATTGATTAGCTATATGTGGTGTGCCAGCGGTGAACTGAAAAATACATGGGTGTATTGGATGGTTGCTATAAATACTGGGGTGACTTTAGGAGTGAAATAGGAGTGAATAGCTGAGCTGACAAACTTTGACAGAATATCATTGTTTTACATGAACATGAAGATCATTTACACATAATTTTCTTTGACTGCCTAAAACATTTGCTAGTATTGAACAAAGGAATTTAGTATTGAATAGTTCATGCTTGAATAAATTTGAGTAAATAAATATTTTAATATGAAAATAATTATTTGTATTGTTAGCTAATTCATACCAACATATAATAGCTAACATTATTATGCAGAAATCTTACAAAGTTCATTGCAAAAAAAATTTTCTGTAAAATATGAATAACAGCTGATTTAAGCTGTGCTTCAGAGAGTTCCATTGATGAAATGATGTATTTGCACATATACTTTTACCTGGAAAGTATGGATAAATATTATTAAATGTTAGTGTTTAAAAAAATAGGTATAAGATATCCGGAAAGGAGGTATGGAGAATACACACATAGGTAGGACATGAGGTCCTAGACTGGAGAAGGCCAACATGATTTTGAAGGACTTGAAGAGAAACTCCTAATGCAACACAAATATTTATAGGTAAGACATACGGCCAAAAAGAGGAATTATTTGTTCTAGGGGTTAGAAGCACCTTGCATAGTTTAAATTCTACATGGCTCATCTGTCAGGATCATATTTTTTTTACTGAGAAATCACAAAAAATCTGGCAAATGGAAGGAAATACTTTTCCTCTTCCAGAACTTGTTAAGTCTGACGGTAATCTGATGACAGCGAGGTATGTAAATATACTGATGGGTTCGCTGACACTGTATTTGGATACTTTGGAAAAGACCCAATGCATTGCATCAGCAGAACAAATCCGAAGCGTTCTTTCTACACCAAAGTAAGAACGATTTTTAAAGTTCTCTTTTCTTTCTGTTGAATTGTTTTCATAGCAAGATCGAAAAAGATTACATTTGTTTAAAAAATGAACATTATATATTTTATTTAGTTGTATTAAAATGGAAGCTAGTAGAACTATCTTTCGAAGGCAAACACGCCACGGTATTTATTAAATTAAATCATGCTTGAATGATATAGTGACGTAGTTCTAGAGGGCAACAGGATCATTATCTTCTAGGATTTGTTCTACGCATACACTGAACCAGAAATCTTGAAAAAACGTGATGGATGGATATTGATTTAAAGTAAACTTTTTAACCTTTACCCCTACGGAATGAAACTGACCTTGGATCAGTTTGGGTTCAAACTAATCTGATGTCACAATAAAAGTCACATCATATGAGTCAACCCATGGGGCAGCATACTCAACAATTTAACAGCTAAATGCTAATGCTGACCCGTAGAAGAGGATGAAAACAAAACTTGTATGGCACACATATGATTTCCTGAAATGGGTATGCACTCGTGAATGGATCTGCAGTAATGTCACTGTCGGAAGTCTTTGATTAATCATGTCATATGTTGGACCAGGCCTCAGATAAGTCCCTACCAGGATCTGGGAAACCTACCAGATATGATTCTGGCAGTGCTGGTCAACCCATTAGGTGACATTGGCGCATGTTTAGGGCACCATCTTCTGAGGGGGCGCCAACTTGGCAAGACAACTTCACTTTGGTTGTTTATCGGTACCAAGAAAGCAAAGATTGTACTGGTGTTCTTGGTAAGAGCGGTCATGCTAACTTACCTCCCAAGAATGAACTTGGGACTTAATGGATCATGGGATTGTTCTCTTTTAGTGAGGATGCATCTTAATATTTGCAACAGGGCAAGAGTGACATCTGGGATTTTTTTTTACTATACTTCTGTATTGAGTATTGGATCTGTACTTTGTCAATGGAAGATGATGTCAAACATGTACGCGAGAACACAAGAATGGTCAAGTTCTTCAACTGGCACTGGATCCCAGATATTAACTACCATGTATGATGGCAAGATGGCAAATGCTTCAAAAAGCCAGTCACCCAACTCTGCCTATATATGTACCTTCACATCCTGAGAATTCCTAATTATTGATGTCATAAAAAATACCCTATTGGGGACCTCTGTTAGGGTAGGACGCTTATCTCAGTGCTGAAATATCATTGCTATGAGCATAGACTCCAGTTTCAAGGAAAATAAACAGCATATGTTGTTGATGTTCACTCAGATTTGCAGAATGAAAAATACAGACCATACATCATTCAGGGAATTCATTAATACAAACATGCAACACCTAATACTATTATTATACATAAATCCTTGTAAAATGCTTAAAGGTAATTGGTTATTAGTAACTATTGTCATCATGGCTTCGAAGATATATGATACATTTGTTTGTTAAAATTACAATATACATTCAGTTTATTCGCTATCATGAATGGATACCGTTACTATTTTTCTTTAATTTGAATTTAAATCTAACTTTTTAAATATATTTAAGTGTAACTAGGAATGGGAACCAGTCTGAAATTCAGAGTAGCATGGCCCTGATCATGTTTTAACATGAGAAATAAAGGCTTTTAGTGTTACACAACCAAAACATTTTGCCCTTTTAAACAGCACAGTAAAATTTGATTAAGATGGAACGGCTTGTAGTTTGTAGACACAACTGGTAAATTTAGCACTCTGAATAGGTGGTTTGTATATAACTGTGATGGAGAGATGGACAAATGAGAAGACTGGTACTGGAGCTCAGAGCATACAGTAGTTAGTCGTATCCATCAAATCCAAATGAGGAACTTAAGGATACGTGTGTTTTGATGACAATCAGAGCAGCCCTGTGGCCTTACAACAGACAGCCAGCATGTCCTTCCCTGGATGCAGTGACTAATACTCGTAGCAAGGTGCTCAATTGGTCTTTATAGATCAGATGTTAATGTATACTGACATTTCTGATCTCAGCCCGGGAAATTAATATGGCTGCAGTGAGCCGCACAGTGTCATTTGTTGAGTCGGGAACGGTTTGGGGGGAGAGCGAGTTAGATCTGGGAGGGAGACGGCTGTGGGCTGTGGGCTGTGCCTGTGCCGGTTCATTCATAAAATGGCGTGTGTATTTTTAGCTTTTCATTCAGAAAAAAATAGATAGAAGTAGCACATCCCAGTGGGGCCAAGGCAGGCGTCATACTGGAACTAACAAGGCATAAATTGAATCAGGAAAATGGTTTTTCCATTTTGTATCACTCTGCAAATGAATGCATTGCTGCCGCAGCTCATTAGCAATCTGGTAAAGTGTACTGAAAATACCAAATGCAAAATAACAGATTTTTTTTCCCGTGCACTATTCCTTTTTAACGTTTCAGGTTCAGTGACTTTACATCTGGTATTATATAAATAGGCAAGGGTTCATGAAGTAGCAGTGTTGCAAGCCTCGTATATAACAGTTCCCAGTTTTGTTAAAAAGAAACAGATTTTTGTTTCAGCTCTCCTGCTCATCTAAATGCACTTGCTACCCTCAACCAGTCATAACAATCAGGAGTGACCTTTTTGTCATTTAAAAATAGAAAGCATGAGGCTGGGGACAGCTATAACCTTGTATATGCATGTTTGTTAATCTTTTACCAGAATTCCAGAAGTGATTTAACCTTTATTGGTACTTTTGTATTGTGTTTCAAATGTAGACAATCTATTAATTTATGTGCAATTATTGCCATTTAATTACTTGAATTACATTGGCATAATAGTTAATTTATTGTAATGAAATTAAATGCTATTTTCACCATTTTATTGCTCACAAATAAATCAAACTGAGTTAAAGTAATAACTGATATTCACAACTACGTAAAGTATAATATTCTACAAATAGGTACTGACCTGTACCTCTTGAAAATCAGTCAAACTTTGTTAATTACATAACACAAAATACACACTGTAGGACAAGGGTGATGAGCTATTGCTATAATGCTAATTTAAATATAAATACGTCATAAGTCATTATGACTATACTCATCCATGGTCCAACCACTTACCTTGGGTCCCCGAGGTTCTGAAATTAATGTCATATTTTACCAGTTATACAAGCCACACCTGACTGTTTCATTCAGACTCATTATAGCTCAGCCGGCACCCAAGACTCAAACTGCAGAGCCGTTAGCCAGCTTCATAAACTGATTTACAGCACGATTTGTCTGGAATTTCAAGATGCAGACTCATTATTCCAAACATTTCTCTTATTAAAGTTGTACCTTCCAACATATCTAGTTTTTAAATATGAATACCACATGCAGATTATTTCATTGGTACATTGTTGCATGCTACAATATCATGGTCACTATTTAATTAATCAGCTATTGCTGGAACCGTCACCTCAAGTACGATTCATAGGACATTTTTATCAGGGATTTACAAATGCACCCATTTCCACTTCACACCATCAAGTAGAAGCTGTCAAAAACACAAATGAGATGCTAAGATTTATCTTTAAGTGTTTAAAACTCAGGTCATGGTGAAGCTGTATCATGCAGCACAATCCCCTGTACTGGGTCCCACACCTGAATAAGGGTATTAGTGCTTCAAAGAAACCTCGGTGAAAAGTAACAAGAACAATCCTGATACTTAGATACGTACCATATCAGGACAGATCCCAGCTAATAAAACTCTTTGACCATGAGCATGATGGGACATAAAGTATACAAAATTTCTCGGAAAATGATGCAGCCACCCTCGACAACTGCTTTACTTTTTGAGCAACAAATTACAGCTAGCTGATGAGTGGCTGAGATCCCTTGAACGGAAAAAGTGCTTGGAACCAAAAGTAATAAACATTTCTGTCATGTTTCCTAGCAGTTTAAGGGTGACAGGTTCTTCGAAGTTATCACAACATGAACTTTCATCAAAAAAAGATATTAAATATCCAAATAACCCACAAGCAAGACTGTCTCCAGTCATGTGCAATATTTTCCCGTGTTGCTCATTTTTTTTTTATATACTTATACAAATAACTAAATAAGACCAAAGAAAAAGGCTTCCTTCCTAACAGGAATCATCATTCGTTTGTCATGCATTTCTATTTAAAATGCAAGAACTGTGACTCATTGTGTGGTTTGTTAAGTTATCGTGGCATTTAAAAAATGTATTCCACCCATCTTCATATGCAGTTATCCTGTGCAGAGTCTGGGTGAATGCTGGGCCAAGCGAACACGGAGCCAGTCAGCAAAAGCTCAGATAGCCTGCCAACCACAGTCACACACAATCACATGGTATGAGTGATGTAGGGACAGAAAATCACCCAGCCATGTGCGAGGAAACCCATGCAAACGCAGGGAGACCCTGCCATCCACAACAACAAAACAGACAAAAACTTAATAATGTCTGCTCTCCAGTAACTATAGAAAATATAAGCTATAGAACATTGAGCATTTTGCATAAATCAAGAGAATGTAAGAGAAGGTACACTTACTTTACAATACCTTCAAATAAGTTACTTTTTATTTCATATTTTAATAGAATCTAATATTTGTCCTGTTTTTGTCTTTGATAAAAGAACAATTATTTTTTTACCTTAATATAAATACCTTAATAATTCTCACAATATAATCAAATGGCATAAATGTTAACTCGGGTTTTTATTTCAAATCACACAGTCGTCCTTTTCTTAGGATGCATATTAACAAGCCAAATTGCGTACTTCCAAATGTTTTGTATCACATAGAGGCAGATTAAGATCATCCCAGTAAAATAACATGTTGCTGCAGTTCAAGTGCCAAGTAATCACAGAAACCAAATACAGAAACCAAATACCCCATCATTCTCCAAGCTTTTTTGTAAGTTATTCTTGTAGGAAAACAATTCATTCTACCAAAATACAATAGCAATTCCATGCAGCAAAACTGCATTTCTTGTGTATGAACAGGCACATTTATACAAATTTGTGATATCAGTTATATGAACAAGAGACCAAACAAAGGATGCAGAAACTGAGAAGTCTTTCATTTGATTTGAGGCCTGGTGATATCAATGCATAAAAACAAGCTGTCAAATTTTCTGAGTGGTTTTTTTTTGCAGACAGATGGTGAATTTTGATTGCCCTTTCTCATGCTCAAGATGATCAAATTTGAACTATATTTTGAAAAAAGAATGATACGAAATGTAGACCAGGAATACTTTTCATGGTGACAGACATGGACATACAAATCATTCTGCTTTGAAATGAAGGATTAATTGTGTCCTAGATATAGTTATGGACATTTCCTGACTATACACACATTTTTACATAGTAATTTTACTATTGCTGATTGCTTGACTTGATTTTTTTTTACGATAATAATCCCACATACGAGTGCCCCAAAGAACATTGTTTTGCTGTCTCGTAACAGTATGACAAATTGCACATTTGTGCCGATACACACCTCGCCATAGGGAACCCATCGTGTTGTGATGCACTGATTTGAACGGGACATGCTTTCTTCCTGGTCCCTCTATGGGCCGTGTGAGTCTATCCCCGACTCGATGCCCCATTTGATGTTAAGTGGTAAAATGAGGGGGGTGGGGGTGGTGGGAGAGACAGAGTGGGAGGAATGTGGCCTTGTAACTGCAACTTGCTGGCAGAAGGCTGTGATTTTACATCTGACCAACATTCATAACCTGGGTAAATAGCCTGCAGATTTATTTAAAAAATGAGCAATTTTACATAAAGTGGCTGAATGACACAATTAACAGTAATTTAAACAGCCTTAATATGAGTGGGTACAATCGGCAACTCACCAACGGTGCAGGTAAGTATACGTATAGATATATGCCGGAAAATTGCTGGAAAATGACAGCAACACTACAGTCATGTTCTTGTAATTCAGAAGAGTGACTCCTGGGTTGCTAGATTTAATGTAGCGCTACTATAATATAATATATTTTTTCTGTGTGGTTTTTGCGCAACAATGTTACATGGTGGCCTTTTATCTGAGGCCTCATTTTAAGATGCAGCCTAACATCTAATTAAGTTGTTGGGCTCAAATACATAAATGAAATGCTTCAGGAGACACGGAAAACAAGCTCCGTACAACAAATGATGGTTATAAAACCAGCAGAGCATCTCAAGTGCTGCTGTCTAATGGAGATGTAACTAGGCATTCAAAAATGTGCTGAGTGCGGCCCGAGACACAGTTCTCAGGCAAAAATCATGGTGGAGGATTATTGCTTTTCCTAATGGGAAAGAGATGTGATGCTCCAGCCCCCCCTTCCCACCCCCGCGCCCGACCCTGACCAGGATAAGCAGGCGGCAGATGTATTGGCGGCTGGAAAGCAATGTGGTCCCGCTGTCATATTAGATGCATATCAGCGACTGACAATCACAGTGAAGCAGCACAACTGTGTGTACAGTCACAACAAAGTAATGTAATAGCCATTAACAGTAAGGGGATTCGGCAAAAAGGACAATGGCCAGTAGGATAAAGTAAATAGTTCATTGGTTACCACAATGTAATATAAACATAATCTGCATATATATGTTTGAGTGCATGCACACACACACACAACACACGC
>JABFEA020000021.1:20082611-20100402 GCA_019775915.2 Cyphomyrus plagiostoma | reverse complement strand
TGTATATGTATGTATGCATGTTATATATGCATATACCAGTGTGCGTGTGTTGTGTGTGTGTGTGCATGCACTCAAACATATATATGCAGATTATGTTTATATTACATTGTGGTAACCAAATGTTCCCCACAATTTAATAAAAATGTGTTATTTTGTTAATGTGGTCACCATTTTTCAGGTCCCCACAAAGATCTGTAACTGCAGTGAAAAAACTAAAAAAGTTTAAAAATCTCATATTTTGTTTGGTTGCTTATGGTTAAGGTTAGGGCTGGGTAGGGGTTAAGGTCACCATGTTGGGGTTAGAGTTTTCCCCATAGAAGTCAATGGAGAGTCCCCACAAAGATATACATGCAAACCTGTGTGTGTGTATTTTATTTTTGAGAGAGACAAGCAGACAGCACGGCGGCACAGTAGTTAGCACTCTGGGACCAGGGTTCGAGTCTCCTCTATGGCTCCATGTGTGAGGAGTTTTCATGTTGTCGCCATGTGATTTCTGCCAGGTCTTCCTGTTTCCCCCCCACAGTTCAAAAACATGTTAAGATTAGCTGGAGTTACCTCATTGCCTGTAGGTGTGAGTGTGCCTTGCAATGGTTTGACGTCCCATCCTGGGATGTTTCCTGCCTTGTGCCCATAGCCTCCGTGACCCCTAATGACCCTGAATAGGGTAAGTGGTTGCAAAAAATAGATGGATGTATATATATGTCATTTTAGACAAAGCTTAAATGTTTCTTATACAGGAAAATATTACAAGTAATTAATGGTGCAAGAAACAAAAAATAGTCGATACTTTAATAAATAATGGCCATAATATCATTGAAATGTAAATGTGACACATAACTGCACAGTTCTGGAGTTTGAAAAATAACTGTTGAAATATTGTAATTGTGCTGTTCTGACATCAGGCTGAAATGGACACTCAGTAAACAAACGCTGTTACACAGATGTTTGAGACGTGCCGTTCACTCCTCTCCATAATCTTTCCTTTCAGGAGTCATTTCTTGTTATTGACAAGTTTTACGCTAAGTGTGTATTCATATCACCCAGCCTCAGGGCCTTCTCCTTCAAATCCCAGGCAATATTGCCTGAATGGCGACTGTCTCACTTGATTGTAATCAGGCGTAGGGCTACATATTTTCCAGAGACAGATAATGAAATCCCAGCCATAATAACACACTAATGATGAATTTCTGTATGAAACAATTTGAATGAACTGTTCTTTCTAATAGAAGTTTATTGCTAGAGGTCAGGCACATGGACAAGAGGCAATTCTGGACACAGTGAAAGTGCTCAAAAGCCAAAACCCTGCCTTCTTAATTGGTATTAACTTAATTGACTTGTGACACTTGATTTACTGACAAATTAGCTAAGTTTGTGACAGCCCCAGCCCTTGGGATTTGCCACAGTCTAACTAAAAACCAGTATGTGCTGGTTCACAATATTTATTGTGTTGTCCTCCAAAATATTGCTACAGACTTTATGTCTCACAAAATTTACAAAAGTTTCAAAAATCATGACAGCATATGCCAAACACAGACAAGCAGGACCAGGCACTGCCCAGTCAGAACTCACCGACAGCGATGGACAGACGCTTAGCAGGATAGTGGCTAAATTCCACAAAAGTACGGCCACAAAAATTTACCGCAGCACTGAATCAGCACCTCTGTGACCCACTCTCAAAGAAAAAAAAAAAATGAAGCAAGCCGTGAGCTTCACCAGGCTGGCTTTTACGGCAGGACTGCTCATTGGAAACCGGTGGTGTCCAAGGCCGATGCAAAGATGCATAACCTGGTGCATCTGGACCCTCGAGCAATGGGAAGTAATATGGTTTGATGAGTCATCTCGCATGCTTCCCTCTTCCTCTGGATGGGTTTACATTTGGTGAAACCCAAAGAATGCCTTCAAACCACAATGCAGTTGATTTGTAATGCTATGGGCACCCATCTTGGCTGTGACTATTTCTGATGATTGCTCTGCATGGTCATATAACACTCAAATAATATAAGGTCATTTAGCAGGACTGGGTGAGCCCTATTGCACAGTGTTCCTTCATGAAGCTTCCATATTGGAAGAAGGTAATTCATCAGTATATACACAGTTAAACAAATTCAGTAGTTAAATGCCTTCCACGGGCCCCAGTCATTAGATCTGAACATCCTTGAAACTAAGCACAGAGTGCAAAGTAAATTTCCACCTACTTCATCCGTCGAAGAACTAGAAACTTGTTCTTCTTAAAGAATGGTCTAATATCTCATCATGCACTGTTCCTGGATTTGCATAACAGCAATTCAAGTGAGACTGAAGTTGTTCTTAAAGCAAAGGATGACTCCACGCCTTGTTAGGTCCTTGATATTATTACATCGTCGGGTGCTTTTTGTCCCACTCCCACAGCTATAATAACCTGGATCAATTAATTAGTGAATCAAAGGTTTTAGTCCATTTTATACAGAAGAAAAACCTCTTTGAGCCACCAGCCCCAACAGACAGATGAAACATACGGAGAATAATACAGACTTATGAAACCAAGAATGAAAGCGGTAGATACATTTATTTATCCCCCAAATAGAAAACCACCACAGAAAAAAAGTTTTCCTTTGTTTTCTTGAGATTTGAAACTGGGGTATTTAAGTCCATAAACATGAAATATCCAAAGCTTGTATAGCTATTGCACAGTGAACCGTAAACATAGTACAGGTATAATCAGAATTAAATGGCAGATATGCACCGCAAGCTGCAACTTCCTGTCTCCTTTTTTATGCACCGCCGTGTGAATTGAGTGCGCGGACCCGGGCGTCGCAGAGAGAGGCAGAAAGCCACCGTATTAGAGCATGTAATAACTGGTAATGTTCAGCACTGGGAAGCGGCTCAGGTCCCATTACGGCCCTAAACGCTTCAGGCCTTTGAAATGCTCTCACCTCCCACCCTCTTCTGACCTATGACTCACCAGTCATTCCAGCCTAATGGTAAATCTTTATTAGATTACCTTAAATCACAAAGCCTCACATTAGGGAAAAATTTGACATTCATCTCTTTTTTTTTTCAGGAGAGGGTGCCGGAGCTGCGACGCTCGGTGGCGTGCGGGGCACGCTTTCCCATGCGACGCGTCAGCGGCGGGCCCCTGGTGGTCATTGCTCATTGGCTGGAGTTTATGCGGGAGTCAGCACCCACACGTCTTATAAATACACACTGTGCACAACTTGTACTGAGAAGCAGGGGATGGTTACAGGACTGACCGTTCCCTGAATGATGCATGACGGCCGACAGATAGAAACCACGCTTTTTTTTTTGAGATGTGTAAAGCAGGATGCTCTATGAAGATCTTTTAAGTTGCATAATTAATTACTTTCTATTAAAATACCCCATTTACTACCAGCATATAAACAAGTACAGCACTGGTGATGTTTGCACGATTAAGATGGCCATCCTTAACAACTGGCCCGTAAACCGCCTCGTAGCTGCCATGTTGTCCGACCAAAGTTGTAGAAGGCTCTTCATCTGAGGATGACACAATATGTCCGCCCGTGAATAACCCCCCAACATCGCCCACAGCCCCTCTGACACACGGCCTGCCTACTCGTGCGCTTCCTCCACACACCTACGGGGCAGGAAAGCTGAGCGCGCTTCCGGGATCACGCGTTCTCGCACTGACCCCTGCTGACTAACACCGTATCGCTGCTGCCTCTGCCCAAACGAGATCAGACCTGCTGACATCATCCGGTGGGAGGGACAGAGGCAGCTCGCATTGCGAAACGTTTCCAGTCATGATCCATCTGTAAGGCAAGCGCTCTTGCCAGCTCTTGCTAATTTGGTTCAACTGTGCATTTTAAAATACTGCATGTGTCCAGTTCCTGTTTTAGACTGACATCATCCTCAGTGATTGTGACAATAGCAGTATATATGGACATATGGTCTCATTGGACCGGCTTTGCCAATTTTCTCTTAAAATCCCATTGATATTGCTCATGGGGGTAGGTCTGCAGGACATGGGCTAATTCTACAGCTGAAATAAAAAAAATCAATATCAGAAATGCATTCAATAAAGAGAAACTGCCACATATAATATTCAGTTAACGCCCAGTGAACAGTTTACTGTTATAAATACGATGTCTCTTCATCACGGAAAAACATGAATGAAAAGAACATACGCAGCTTTATTGTACTCATGTGGAAAAACGATTCATTTAAGTGAGTCATATCTGTGTGATTTGCCTCCTTGATTTATGCACTTATTCTATTATGGCACTTAATTATTCTTTAAATATTTTATTAGTTACCCCCATTGCAATGACAAGAAGAGTAATAACACCCCAAATTCAGTTTCTAATTACATGAAACAATTTCCTCAAAGATAAGACTGCAAATGGGTCTGCTCAAAGGCTTATTAGTCATGGCACAAAATCATTGTAAAAAACAGCTGGTGGTTAAATATACTATAAAGACAAAGTGAAACCAAGCTAATAGCATCAGATCTAATTGTAGTAAAGATTCTCTGTCAGTCCAGTGTGGCTTCAGCATCACGCTCTGATTACCAGTTGGACATTGCGCTTCTGTCATGCACTGCATGCATATTTTTGCTTCGTGCAAAAATGAAAAAAATCCAACTTTGATTTGTGCAGAATATTTAATACAGGACTCATACCCTCACACTCCATTTTGGGTTCTTTTTCCATAACAACAGAAAAATAATGCATGTTATACCCCTTACAAAGTACTTCAATATTATTTCCTATATCACCCGGTCTGCTAGCTCCTAGTTTTAACTCCTAGGGTTTATTTTTCTTTACTTTCTTTGCTTACATATCAAATAAGCCATTTGTTAATAGATTCATAGATGTTACAGGGTGTTATAATTAGCTAGTTAAAGGGTTTTCACTAATTTGCTCGATAACAATTGTTATGACTGGTGATTGCAGAAAGAAATCTGCTCAGGTTTGTCCATGCTGCTCTAAAGGAACAGATGTGCATTAAAATAATTTGTTTAATTTATGGATGCCAACTGTGTTAACCAGTTTTAAATACCTTTCGGTTTATTGACATGATCCCTGTTAGAACACTCAACAAACTACTCTGGAATTAATGTTTTTTCCCAGCATGTATTCCTTTGTGATCCCACAGGAGAATATTTCATGCTTTTTGTCTTATTCTGGAGAACTTTTGATCACATCTACCTTATGAGCACGATCGGTAAAATCACTCACATAGATTTAATAATGCTGTCTGTGGAAGTGTTTCATAGCCACATTTAGGGGGCAGTTAGGAATGACAAAAACACTGATTTACTACTAGAACCGAAGATCACACTAGATAAGGTTCTGGCTTTGCTTCCAGATTGAATTTGTGTTCCATTCAAACTCATTTATGGAAATAAAACAACAGCAAGTTAAAAGATGCTTTAAATGAAGTGTCTGACAAACATTTATTCCAGGATACGTGCCAAATATTTATGCTAATTCTGAATCATTACCTAAACCAGTCCATCGGTTACATAAATGTAGATTAGGTTGATGTATCTGAAAACAGTATTTTAATTCATACACTGTTTCTTAAAAAATGTTAGCTGGTATGTGGTAAATAAAGGTCCACGATGATAAGTGAATTCGCCTTTCGTTTTTCCACAAGTCTGTTTGACAGTGAAGATAACTGTGGCCATATTGTGACATTTCATATTGGGATAAATACATAGATTCACACACGAGAATTTTGCGCTCGTGTTGTTCTTTCAGCTTCAGATGTTATGTTAAATCACAAGTGTTCCGTCCTATTCCTAAGATGGAGATGCACGAATCAAGGCCTTTATGAAAGGATTTCATTTGACGTGGTAATCTGACAGACTCGGCTGCCGTTAAGTCAAATCTATCCAATGTCTGCACTGAACGTTACGTTTAATTAATAAGCATTCAGACGTCCACTTAAATCAGTCAATACGCTTCTCCAAACGCTCCTTTTTTTTCCTGATCTGATACCTGCATTTGAGGAATGTTGGCAGCATTCCACTCTTGTGATTTCGTACAGGGAGAATGAGGAGGGAAGAAAACGTGTTACAGAGGAGGACACGTGTCAGCGGGTTTGAGTCCCCATGCAGAGGGAGTTGCTGCAGTGTCACACGCATGCTTACAGTAAAGCACTATAACTAATGCTTTTCGTAGAGGACCAACCATTGAAATATTTAACTGATCATCAGGACAAGGTGGATCAGTATGGCAAGTCATGCTTTGTTAATTAGGCACAAAAAACAGAAATGCATCAAAAGAAAAGCAGAAAAGATATGAAGAAGACAAAAAAAGATCAAATAAGCCTGCATCTTTTCCCTCCCATCTCTCATGGCAAATACAAATGACAAACATACTCAATAATACAACAAATAATACAATCAATAATAATTCTCCATAGGCTCTTTGCACGGTTTTACAAACAGCACAACTTCTGCTTGAGGTTGGATGTCAGAAGATGCAAAATATCCTGTGGAGTAACAGTAAGCAGAAAAAAAAACAGCTTTATTAGTTACTCTTCTGCACTTTTGGGTCATTTATCTTTAATTTACCTGCCATTCTCTTATCTATCACACCACCGTAAAATAATTGGCAGTAGCAGAGAATGACTTTAAAGGTCTTAAACTACACAGCAAAAGTAATTTTGCATGCTATTATAAAAAGAATGACTCTTGGGATTTTGTGACGCATATGTATCAAGCTTGTTTATTTTTAAAACTCATTATCGCCATGGCTGAATTGCAGGTTAAAGGTTTATTAGCATGAGGCTATTGCGTAGTAGTAATCACCTTGCATTTCTTCCACCAATAAAACCCCTGAGAAAATAGATCAGCATTGTGCTCCCACAATAATGGCACAGTTATCTTTAAATTATGCAGAGTGTTCCTACTTACAGCATGGGAGCAGCTGGATCGCTAACTCTACTGGAAAAAAAAGGCAAACAGGAATGTGTTGAAGGCCTGTAATCTCTGACGATGGAGAAAAACAAACAGACAGACAAACAATCAAACAAGACCCACAGATGATCATTGACGTTCCAAGAGTCTGCTTGGGACTGGTTCACCCATGTGACTGTACATGGTCTATTCATAGCTTGGAAACCGGTTGCCATAAATGTGCCTTGGCGATACATTCGGATGAAAGAGAGGCCCATCAAAGATTTGTTTGCCCATTCATATCCCACATAACCAAAAATGAGGTCAGAAAGCATGGGTGACCACGGTGAGCAAATGTTGTGTTTAAAATCCAAAAATTGTGAATAGATCCTGTGGCTGTACATGAATATGCATACATGATATGTCATATACATCTATGAATTATGGCTACTGCGTCCCAGCACAACCAAGACTGTTGGGAGTTTGATGAATGGCGAAGTATATAACTGTATCTGACCTGTATCCTTCTACTGGGTAAGCAGTTCAACTATCAAAGATGGATGAATGTATAGATTATCATCTGCTGTTCTAGTACTTTAAACAGCACATGCTATATCACTACATCCTGTATTATTTTTTTTAATTGCTGGTCTGGGATATATAAACACAAACTGATGCCCCACCATTCTCTGGATGGTGGGGCTTATCTCTCTGCCTATGATGTAAATTCATGACCCTGGAAATAAAGACTTTCTGACATATTCGAAATAAAAGTTTTGGAAACCCCTTCCCCCCCCCCCCCCAGAAGTGCAGAAGTGAATCATCAGACGAACGTGAAATGGCACAGGACTGGCACAAAAACCTGGTGCAGTATTGGTTTATTCTGCAGACTGCGTTTAATCATTCACCACTTTTAATATGTTTTTAATGCGACTCAAATTCATACTGGAGCAGTACTACTGCATTGATGGCGCACAAACTAAACAGGTTCACCATAAGTGGGGTCAACAGTTTCTTACAGATGAGGCTTACAGTTTCTCCACATTAAATAAAACTTTAAAGTTACATATGAAATAAGATAACTACATTTTGTAGAGCTCTATTAATGAACGTAAAATGCTAATATTTGACTGAGTATTGTTGATCGCATATTGAATGGTTGAAAATGAATATGTCTTTGACTTCCAAGTATATGCATTGCTGGCGTGTATCATTAACGTGGTATGCTTACACAATTCCAATAAAGAGGAAAATTCTGAAGTAACCTGTTTTTAATCTGCTGCATTTCTAGTTGTGAGGTGACCCTCTGTAGTCAGAGGTAAAGTAATAAGGGAGGAATTGGATGAATACAATTTAAACAACTTAATGGTAGGTGCTTGGTTGCTATTTACTTCAGGTTCTTCAGGGAAATGCATTTTTGCTGAACAACCAGCCTATTTCTCTGTGTGGCCTGGAATGAATTGCCGGAATGAAACGCCAGAGCCAATCTGCGCATTTGCCTGACTGATTCATGCACCCTTGCATTTTATTTATTTATATATTGTTATTATTGCGCCGGCTTAAAAGCTGAACAAACAATCTGAAAAGGTTCCTGGTTTATACAAGCAGGTAAAGCACTGGCTCAATTTTTACTTAAGTCAAGAAGCAGCAAGTAAACGCATCTTGAGCAATGTCATTTGCGATGATTTTGGATGCTAAATTAATTTACAATTCTGCTCATGCTGAACTTTTCCCACCCTGTGAAGGATCGTGACTGGGCATTTCATAAATGGTGCAAAATAGTGTTATGATGTAATGTACATTCATAAGTAGTAGTCCAGGTCGCTCAAAACTGCATAGTTATTTTGTTTTTATCTGCTTTAGTCGTATTTTCTACAATTGATGGCGGTTGAAGAGCTCTGGAACTTATTTACATACTAATCGCATGTCTGTTCTGTGCCAGAGGGTCCAAATACTTATAGAGGCATGACGAGCATGTAGAGCGCCACATGCACTGCCTGAGACAAAGTGAAACTGGCTTTACCACCTTTGCGCCCCCTCCACAAACAGAGTTAGGTAATTCAGATCCAGAAAGTAAAACTCCAGACCAAGATATTGTTTTAAACCAACCAGTTGAGCATAAAGAGTAACAGCCACAGAGTACTCAACTGGCTGGTTGAAATCCCGGTCTGGACATTTACTCTCTGGATCTAAATTACCCAACTGTTCACAAATGACATCCTAGGTGGTGCCTATACCCTATATTCATGTAACCTAATGGGTTGACACCACTGATTCTAACTATGATAGAGGTCTCTCTAATAAGCCTAATATGACTAGAGCTGAAGTTTTACCATGGGCTACTGTTGCACTACAGTCACTGTATTGGTGTCAGAATGCGATACCAATGTACAGTTTCAAACATGATAGGTTTGAAAATGCTGACTGATGTCTCTTAGTTGCTCAAAGAGTATGTCAGTGTGAGTGTGTGTGTATGTTTCTTTAGGGGGCACCCCATCTTTCTGCCCCATGCTGCATGGAATAGGTGCCAAGCAAATCTGACCAAGATACGCAGTTCAAAGAAGGATGAGTGGATGGATCATGATCTTTGTCATCATCATCAACACCATCATAGTTTTTCTCCGGGTTAGGATCAGTTGGGTAGATTCCCCACTGTACCTGAAAGGACTAATCCTTTCAATTCCAAGAGAAAACTCTGACCTCAGGTTTGACACTGCTGATCTTCAAACTGACCATCAAACCATTTAAGTTTGTACTGTGGGTTTTAGTTGGATGGAGCTGGAATTACAGCATCATCTAAAAATAATATTGATGTAACCTCTGATCCACATACCAGCAGCCCGTTCAGCCATGGCAACTTCTTACTACCATATTCTGTTCTTCAAAGTGTTCCTGTCACCTAGAGATGGTGGTAGGCAGCCACCTTTGTTACCTAATGGGTTGAACTGCACTGCTTCCAACACTCAGCAGTGTCCCTGGATTTGGGCAGTGCTTCCTCACTTCTACTGAACACAACCTGGGGAGGGTCCTGCCCCCACCTCCTCAGGCATTAAACAGTTTTCCACAGCATATTTTGGGCCACACATTCTCTATAACTTCCCCAGATACTTCACATGTAAAAGATTTTACCTCTGTGCCTGCCTTTGTCATATCTCTCAGGTGTCTCGGGAAATCTCCATTCAACTATTGCACTGAAGGTCTCCTTCTTCAGCTTGACAGCTTCCCTCACTCCTGTTGTCCACCAGCAGTTTCTAGGGTTACCTCTGGCCACAGCACTCTGTAGCCACTGCAATAACTGAAGTTTTGAACTTGATCTGTTCAGACTCAATGTCATCAGCCTCACTTAGTCACTCAGAGTGCATCCACAATTGCATACTTTTTGCTATGTAGTAGGTGAGATATAGTATGCCAAGTGAGCTTCATGTCTGAATCCTCAGCATGGGTGAGAAAGTAGGTGAATGGTATCTGGATGACATAATGCATTCTGCGAAATTCCAAAGCGTGCAACTCACAGATACTATGCTATCCCACCAATCCACTGGAGCTGCACTCAGAGATGAACAATGTTGCATCCTCAGAAATTTTTGTCAAGATGGCAGAAGAAGGCCATCTGAAATTTTAGCGGAAAATAAGAGCCAGTATACATACATACACACATATAAGTTGACTCGAACATGCATTTTTCTCTTTGATAGTTTTAAAAACTTTTAAAATTTTGCAGGGGTCATGGTATGCCATTATTATGAATCTGCATCTGTGAGTTGGCAGCTGTAGTGTGTCCAAACGCATGCATACATATAGTATTTACCATACTAACGGTCAAGTAGTAGGCTTCTGACACCACCAGGTGATCAAGAGTTGATAGCTCTGCTTTTCTCATCACCCAAACATTGAAAATACATAACTTCTAATCAGATAGCAAAGTCAATCAATGATCTCTGACCAAGGGTGCTGTGACAGCAAGTACACTTATAAACATCCTGGTGAGTAAGTACGGTGTTCGCTTTAGACAATCCATGGCTTTAACAGAAACCTAATAACACTTCACCACTCTGGTGCTGACCCTGGAGGCCATTCTTCCCCTTCATACCCTCCCAGTATTCCCATAATTCTCCACATGTGCACTGAAGTCTCCCAATAGAGCCTGAATGTCTGTAGGAGCTACGGTTTTGAGCACCTGACCCATTTTCTCTAAGAACAATGGGTACTCTGAATTACTATTCTATCCCTACACACAAACAATAGCCAGAGCATTTCTGCAAAGTGCAGTCATGTAGAGACAGCCTTCTTGTCCACTGGGGAAAACTCCTGCAGCCCAACCCTCAGGCTGAGACTTGTGAATATCCCAGCACCCACCTGTCTTACACCATAGGGGACACTTCACCCCCAATTAATCAGTCTAGTTCCAGAGCCCACACCGTGTGTGTGGAGGTAATGCCGACTACATACTGCCCATACTATTTCTGGCTTCTGCTTCACCAGAGACCTTATGTTCCGTGTTTTCAAACCCTGTGTCCTGTCTTCCTGCTGGAGATTCTGCATCTGACTGGCACTTTTCACCTCACAGGCTGTGAGGTCAGAAGATGGATCAGTGGCTCACAATAACCATATTACAGCCCCCTGGTTTCCTTTAGTGCTTTTCATGACAGTCTTTGGTGGATCATAGTTTGTCTGGACCCTCCCCAAAAGCCCCCCACCCCCCCCACCTCCAGGAACTCCAGATGACAGAGTTCCATGGATCACTGAAACAAACAAACCCCTTTGCCATGTTAAGATCACAATCCTCTGAAGGCTGTAGATGTATATGCATATTTGCTGGAGGCTCTGGCCTGTTGGTGTGTGGGTTGTCATTGGGTGCTTAAAGCAGAAACCTAATAAAGATTTAATCGAAAAACAAATACTAATGACAATTGATGCCCTTCGTATAAACAGACAGTCATGGTCATTATTTTCCTTTGAACATATGTCCAGGTAATTAGGTTTGGGGGAATTAAATGTCCCACAAGGCCACTGTCAAAATACACTGTCAAAATACACTGTGCTGATGCTGCATGGTAGACAAATAAAAAAGTGTGGCCCACAAATCATAATAAAAGTGTTCAAGAAATGCTATGTATGGTAGATTTCGCTGTTACACAGTGGTAAGAAGGAGCAGCAAGCAGACATGCGAGGGAAATGAAAAACCCATCAATTCAGAGAAAACGATGTGAATATATCAAACGAAACCAGGTATGGGAACTGCCTCTGTTCAAGACAAAAAAGGCAGGCACAGAAAAAAGAAAGTAAGGGATGGTAGTCCAGTCCCTCTTTGCTTCTACCCTAATGGCAACACAGCTGCTTCTTCTGTCCTAGTTTCTCTTGTTAGTAAGATGAGAGCCAGAGTTGTCACTTTCATACAAGGATCAGTTGGGGGGCAGGATTATAGACCAAAGTCTGCACACTGAGGTCACACTTATTGCCGTAGTCTGTGAATACCCTAAACGTACTGGTTTGTATGCTTCATGAATTATGTTGTTTTTTTGTTTTTTTTAAAAAAGGAATACCTTGTTTTTCAACCATCTTAAGATCATAAAAAGTCTTGCAGAGAATTCCTTTACAAGAAATTACATTGTACAATTCCAGAACAAAGAAGAGGTCTTAAAATTTCTATTTCCATAACATTCTCTCTTTGGCACCCATTATGCTATGCTGGAATGAAACACAGCATCCTGACGAACAAACGTCCATAAGGTTCCCACTAAACGGTGCTGCTGTCTGTTGCTGATGCAGTGATAGGCACAAAATGTGTCAAGCTAAATATAACCTCTAAAACAATATTTATAAAAGATATAAAATGGTATAGATACCCGCAGTCATCACCTGTCAACGCCTTTTGTCTAATGATGATGTGTTTAATGCTTAGAGACCTGATTTCTGCCAGGTACACAGCTGAGGGTATGTATTTATTTTAGCACTGTATTGTGCTGATGACTCATCCTCTCCCATTTTGCAGGCTTATTAAACAATGAGGACATCCTGCACTACTGATTCTCTTTCTACAGCTGGAATATGGGATATTAATTGTTTTACCATAAATGACATTAGAAAAAGATTGTTTTCAAACCCACATGCTAATAAAGTTATAAATTAAAAATGTACATTCAATGACAAGTTGTCCCATGAAAACATCTGTTCATTTGTGTTGCTCAATGTCCAAAAAAGAATAACACAAACACAAAGTAGATCTGAAGTGATATTTTTGTTCCAGAAAAACGCCTTCCTTTCTGTGGAGCACTGATATTCAGATGTGCTATGAATATATCCTGCATGTCAGTTTGAGAAATGGTGGACCTCTGCAGCATAGTTCAAATACAGTACTTTATTTACCTGGTGGCACCCTCAGAGTATGGCAGAGAGCTGACAGCACTTAAGGAACATTTAAAGAACTCTGACACAGCTAGTTCCAAACATTGCTCGTTTAGGTAACGTGATAAGTAATGTTTGACGGGGGCCTTGTAGCCTTTGAACGAAGAACATGGTCTAAGTTTATTTTTTACAGGGATTTGTTTGTCATTACAGAATTTAATTATAATGCATTTTGACCCCTATTTCAGCAATGGTATTTTAACTTTTTTCTATTATTCAGTCTGTCATTTCTTTTCTGCAGACGTGTATTTGTCATAAGCAAAGGAAATACAAGAATTTCTAAACACTCTCCTTTAAGACTTGCATTTTAACAGCATGTGTGATGTGTTCTACTGCAATATGGGTAGTCAAATCTGTAACAGAGATGGCATTTGATTAAACCAGACAAAGTAAAGCTTGGTTCCTGTCATACCCAGATACAAGCATATGTATTATCCCAGTAAAACACTAGCTGTAAATCTGAATCCCAATTGTTTGCCAGAAGGTATCCCCAGATTTCCTGGCAACAACATAAGCCCTGCACACACCTGCTGTACTTCTGTCTCCTTTATCTAGCTACACAATGTTTGGCGTTATTTACATTTATTTTTTAACAGATAATATTAAAATACTTCAAATAGACCTCTTTGAAATATGAGATAACCCATATCGCTCGCTACTCAGTTGCGTAACCAAAGCTAAAATCGTGATACGCTGATGTAAGTGGACAACTGTGTATTAAGGCATCGCTAAAAAAGTTCCCAGGTTGGGGTTGTGTAATAAGGAAAGGAAAAAATGAAAAATGAAATGTACTAGTAGGAGCAAATGCCTGGGAAGCAGTCAGTATATACAGCTGGAAATTCAAGCTATTCCTGGGTTTTATTATTATAAAGAATAAATATTTAGTTCATGCAATCCAAGTCAGTATGATCTGAACATCATTCCATTAGCTTTGTAACATTGAAATGTAAGTACCCCTTTTTTGGAATGTGCAAAATGCCTTTTTGGCTGGACACCCCCTACCATCCCCAGTTATTCAGGTGTGAGTCAAGAAAGACTGCAGTTTGGGGGCTGGGGGGGAGGGGGGGATTGTAAATGCGATGTCACGTCTCTGGGCGCCGTATAAACATTCCCGGATGTGTTTGTATTATCCCGGATTGTCGCTTGCCGCACTCGGACTGATTCACTGGGTCTGCTTGCAGGCTGAAGCATGCGGAATATGCAGCGAGGTCACATGTGGAATTTCTAAGATGAATCCCAACACAACTTTTGCCTGTTTTTGGGCAATGGTCCGGATGTATTTCAAAACGGTGAAATAATGGTGATTCATTGGACTTTCGAAGACCTTTCAAAATATCATTGCAGTAAAATACAGTTTGTATTAACATCACCAAGCAGGACACATTTTTATATATCGTTCTGTTTTGCCGGCACCTGACTGGGTTTGATGTGGATATGGGGGGGTGGGGAGGGGGCATGCTGGCCCGTCATTCCCACCGAAATAAGATGTTTAAGTCGGAAGGAATATGTATGGGGAGGATCCAGGATCCAGGGCGAGGCGAGTAATCTTCACAGCCAGATTCCCCTGGGGGGGGCACATACCCACACAGCTAGACACACTGTCACATGCAGACTGTTCAGATGTGGAGAATAAAGGCAGACGGGCTGTAAATCAGACTCGCTTCAGACGTGTTTGGTACCAGAACTGGGACATCTGGGCTTATCTGAAGCGTGACCTCAGAGATTTTACTCTCGTAAACTGCCCCCCCTCCGAGTCCCTGAAACCCCAAATATCAACCTTCATGTGAGTGTGTGGTCAGGGCAACCCCTCCCAAACGTCACAGAATGGTAACTGAAATTGATTTTGATAGAGATGGGATTTTTTTTTTTTGTACTTGGAGTGAGTGACGACGCTATGGCAGGGCAGGCGGCGGCCGTGTAGAAATCACAGGCGAGGCAGAGCGGCCGCGTAGAAATCACAGGCGGGGCAGAGCGGCCGCGTAGAAATCACAGGCGGGGCAGAGCGGCCACGTAGAAATCACAGGCGGGGCAGAGCGGCCGCGTAGAAATCACACGCAAGGCGGGGCAGAGCGGCCGCGTAGAAATCACACGCAAGGCGGGGCAGAGCGGCCGCGTAGAAATCACAGGCGGGGCAGAGCAGCCGCGTAGAAATCACATGCAAGGCGGGGCAGCCGCCCCTCCCAGGGTCAGAGTGCCGTCAAGGCGAACGCCGTCCGCCTGGCGGCTTTATACCGCGGTGAAATATGAGGTTCTCCAGGAACAGAGACCGCTTTACTGGCCGGAAGAATCTGCCCCCCCCCACACACCTCCCCCCCTTACACTGAGCACCAGTAAAAGCCTGAGCGAGCGGTAATGTGTACCTGGGAGGGGCCCCTTCAGGGCTGGGGGCCCAGGTGGGACGTGCTGCCACACACACACACACACACACACACACACACACACACACAGCAGGCTGGGGCGTGGTAATCGGAACCAAATGTTGTGGGTTTTGGATTTCTTCGTCTGGAAGCTGTATAAAATTGTGTAAACACACACACACACACACACGGTGCTATCTGACGAGCCAGCCACCTATGTTTCAGTGATCACCAAGGGCTGTGGTTCTGCATCTAGGATGTTCGGGGGGGGAGTGGAGTGGAGTGGAGTGGGGGGGGGGTCATGCCAGCCGCTCGCTGACCGAACCTGCACTGATTGTAATCAAAGCTGAGTCAGTGGGGGTGGATTTGGCAGAGGAGGGGGTCAGAATTGATATACAGCCTTAATTAGGGGTCCGGCCAGGAGCACAGTCCGGCTGGTGAGGCCGGCTCTGGGTCGGTTTGCCCGCCGTCGGTTCCTTTGCGATTCGGAACGCAAGTGGATATTTAACACAGAGTTCTACTCCGCTCTCCGATAAATCTATGGGAAAAAAAATCTTGTTCTAAAAAAAACTGCTCTTTATTTTATTTTTGGTCAGAAACACTAATTAACTACAGGGACGGTGGGGTTGTCTTGGAATGCTCCCCTCTCCCCGCATGACAGGCTCTGGCCCGACCCAGCCCCAGCACACAGCCGCTGCTTAAAAATATTACTTTTAAACGCTTTAAAGATTTGGGCAAAAAGCATCATGCGCAGATCAGCTGGATGTTGTCTTAGAGTCTTAGTGCGACGGCACATTTTGACCACCGTCCGCCTGCAGACCTTTGTCAGGAAGGTCAGCAAGCCTGTGCACTGAATGAAAGAGTTCACAGGGTATGAAGGACTCATGAGAAGGGAGTCAATAGTTCTTGAGCTGGGATCAGGAATAGAGCCCAGCTTAGATGATCAGATACAAATTTACATTTTATTTATTGAGCGGACACTTTTTATTCAAAGCGACTTGCATTTTTTTTATTCAAGGGCCCAACGGTAAATCACTCTGCCAACCCTGGGACTTGAGCCAACAACTTTCCGATCACGGGCACACTTACTAAGCCACACAGTGAGCTACGAACGCTTCAGTCTTACACACTGTTCTAATCTGTCGGTAAACCACAGATTTTCAATGTTGGCTGATATTTGTGTCAACAAGAATATTGAACACGGCTGTGATTAGAAGAGCATCACTGTGGACAACAGTACCGAAGGGATTGAAGGCTTAACCAGTAGGTTGTTGGGTCACAGCCCAGAGGCGTACATCTAGAGAGGGATACTCGACCTGGCCTGCTTCAGCGGCTTATCCTGCTGTGTAAAAGTAGGTCTGAAAGTAAGTTACTTCTGGTTTATATTTTTGGATGGGCGGGGCTAGGTTTTGGGTTAAAGGGTCAGCCGACTAGCCCAGCAGCAAGCCCAACCCCCCCCAGAACATCCTCGATGCAGAACAACAAAGATTTTTGGTTTATTTCTATTCTTTCAACCACATCCAGAGGTCACAGTATTTAAATGTAACCAAAACGACAACAGCTTACCTAAGCAAGACTTTACCCAATTTTCCTGTTTGTGTCATATCAAAATGTCTGCTTCCCTTCCCTGAAAAAGTGCCACAAATCCCTCTCGCTGACTCTTAAAAACACTCGCTGGGAACAGTTGGCTCTAGCCGCGATGCACACGTGTGTGAAAGCATCACTCGGAACGGTCCCTCGCCGCCACAAATTCAAGGGAAGACATTTATGGGAATTATCGAATTTTGGCGAGTATCCTTTTCAAGTTTCTGGCTTGAATATAAAATGAAAGTGAGCTCACAGACGAGGGGAACTGAGCTCCATTCCGTCTCTAACCCTTAAGTGCGCCCCCTCCCCTCCAGACTGCATTATTTCACCTAGAGCAGCCCACACCTGTTTCGCGATACGGCCGAAATGTAAATGTTGTAACAGGTGTTTCCGATCCGCTCCTGGCTCATCTTTCAGTCACGTTTTACAGAAAAATGATAACTCACAGGAGAGGCATAAAAAGGTCTCCTGAACCGGGATAAAACGGCGAAAGGAATCCAGAGAGACTGATTGCATATTTTTTTAATTTTACCTCTGAGGGAGGGACGGGGGGGGTTCCAGTAAGTAAGTATGCGCAAGC
>JABFEA020000021.1:20065211-20078945 GCA_019775915.2 Cyphomyrus plagiostoma | reverse complement strand
CCCCCACTCCCCCACACCTCCACACTTGGCTCTTCAGCTCCCAAATTCATCATGCTGCCCCTTTCTGCGCATGATAATCATTTTGGGGAAATGAATGGAGGAGCTGCATACGGCCGATCTTTGGACACGGCGCCGTCACGCCCAGGAATGCTGAACCTCTCCTCCTCTGCAAGGGAAAAACAGACGAAAGAAAGGAGATTTCCCATCTGAACTGGGCCAGCGTGCTGCCGTTTGCAGTGTAGTGTAAAAGCCTCAAACCACCACACACGCAAAAAAAAAAAACTATATTCGAAGTTATTTACCTGTGAAGTAAGTGCAAATTTGCTCAGAAAAGATACAAAGTGCCTTAGGATATGACGGTGCATGTTACGATATTTCGACTTTACGTAATACGTAAATGTTTTTTACTTTCGGCACATTATGCCATAAATTACTTGACTTATTCAACAGTTTATTATAACTAGACTTTGTGTTAATGATTTTGCCCAAGTGTAGGCTAACGTTTGTGGTAGGCTAGGCTAGGCTATGATGCTTATTAGGTTAGGTGTCATGTATTAAAAATGCATTTTCACCTTGCAATATTTTATTGGAACATAACCACATTGTGCCCTTAAGAGAAGCTATATATAGAAATTTACAGTCATATATGTATTTATTAAATTTCACCACCAGCAAACTTAATCATGTAAATTGATTAACTTCTTTAACTATTGATGAGCCAAACATGGTGTGACAGTGGTTGAGTTAATGAATTCATGGATGGTCAATGTAAATACGTGTGACTTGATAAGACGTTTTGAATTGGCTAAGCTGACACGTTTTGACAGATGTGAAACCCGAAACACCAGAATAAACGTAATTTAAACATATTTTTCTTTGGCGACCCAAGACTGCACACTGTATTTAATTTGTTCTTTGCGTGCATATTATACAGCACTGTGTTTTATGAAATATATGAAAGTAACTGTGCGAGATATTACTGCATACAAGAGGCAGTACACGAGCTGCTAAACCTTTGCTCAATGTGCTTCCTGTCCTACTTCTGCATGCACGATGAACTGTAAGCTTGGATCGCTTTAGAGTGGACTTGCAGAGCAAATCAGTGTAATGTGATTGTAAATAAAACAGAGAGCGGGATAAATTGAGGCAGCGCTATATCAAAACATCCAAGGAAGACCAAAAGGAGTTTCAGGCTGCTCGAGTTTAAGAGGAGTTGACTGGGAGAAGCAGGGGAAACTGAAGTATTAATTATTCAATCAGCATGAAGAGAATGCAGGGAAATGCATTAGGGAGGTCAGATCACAGTTAACCCAGCCCCCTCCCCCCCCAGCAAACATAGCCATAGCCGTGGCCCCCTCACCTTTTCGACGTCGAAACTCGCTCTCTCGTTAGAGGGCATCGGCGCACCAGAGCTCTGAAAAGCCCTCGGCCAGCTGGGAATAAGTGCTGGATGCTGCCGCTGAAATAAAGGAGGGCGTGCTTCACTTGATAGGTATTGCGCGCCTGCCTCTTTCAGCCAATCACACCCCTGCCCTTAAGCCCCACCCCCCCGTGAGGTCCCGGCTGCAGCTTCCAGTAAGGTGAGTGTTCTGGCGCGGGGCCCGACACCGCTCAGCCGTACCTTAGCCATGTTCACAGTCCGCTGCCAAATTAGTGGCTGCTTGCGTGCGCATTCCTCCCACGGATCGCGTTGCAAAGCGGGGGGATCGGAGCCCAGTCGGCCAATCGAAACTGAGGGCGAGACACATTATGAAAACAAACAATGCGTGCGAGCCCGTTGTTTCATGCAAGCCCGACGGTACGCACGGCGATACGGACGCACTGGGAAATGCCTTACCTGAAACAAGACAGCGTTCTTGTGCTCATGCTGTCATTGGTGACAGCAGCATTAGGTTTGACTGAATAGCATCCTGTGTATACCAGAGGCGTTTTAAGTTAGCAATGCACGGATGTGAAAGCTGGTCTCGGTAACGATTCTATCCTCGGTGATAAGTAGATGGTTCAGCTTGGAAACGCATCCCGCAATTTTAAACAATTATACTTATGCATGACTATGGATAAAGAACGTGTTTTATTTGCAACTAAAATTTGCATATCGCAAATATGAATGATAGCTATGATCAGTGATGTCATCGCTCCTCCAAAACAATAAAACCTAAACTGACATACCGCTGATCATAATTCACATTGTCCTTCTGTATTCATGATTCATTACCACTGATCCTTATGGACTCGCTGAAATGGCTGAATGACTTCTTCATTAATGAAATAGTATCCATGCATGCCAGTCACTATATTGATGTATGTATTTCCCAAAGCATCACACACAAACAGATATTTGATTGAAATGCACACAAATGTACAAAATCTACAAATGTAGAGGCACAAGTTTTTGAACTGCTTTATTTTGGCTTTGGGGGGAAGGGCAGGTGGGAGAAGATGCGAGGGTGAGGGGGTGCCGGAGTGACAGGATCAGTGATAATTTGAGCATGATAGGCGGCAGGGCAGCAGGTATGCAGGAGTAAATGCTGAATGCTGGGATGAGTGGGAGAGAGGGATAGGATTTCACTGTATGACTGGTTAGTGGTGGGAGATGATGAGAAGATGAGGCAGGGTAGCAGTGAGAGAAGGTAACAGGGTGAGGAGATGACAGGATGACTAGATATGAGGGGGAGCGGATGAAGGTGACAGGGACATTTTACGAGCATCAAAAGCAGCTCTGGCTCTCACAGCAGTGTGGCAGCAAGCTCCTGAAGATGATGCACAGCAGTGTGGCAGCTAATTCCTGAAGATCATGCACAGCAGTGTGGCAGCAAGCTCCTGAAGATCATGCACAGCAGTGTGGCAGCTAGTTCCTGAAGATCACGCACAGCAGTGTGGCAGCTAGTTCCTGAAGATCACGCACAGCAGCTCACCCTACCCACCCCCTGTTGCCTCTCTTTTCGACATATACCAATGTCCCTTTACTCCATTGCTCACTTCCACTTTATTTTTTGATTTTTAATTCTTTAAATTCGATTCAATTAAATTTAATTCATCTTTTCATACTAGCATTATGCATGAAATTTTATCATAATATACTAGTAGCTGCTAAATTTTACAACCATTAATAGGATGGTATACAGTTCAATACAGTTTAATACAGTTCAATTTAATTAATACATTGAACATAACATAAATAATAATAATAATAATACACTTTTTTTAGTTTATCCATTTACTTATGTATTGAATGATTGTTTCTGATTACCTGACCAGTCGATTGAGGTAATTGTCCTCTTTTGTAAGGATAAGTCTGAAAGGCAAGAGCTCCTGTCTTTATTGGACAGAACTAACAATCAGAGTAGGAGGGGGGGATGGTCCAGCCATGCCCCATAAGCTCAGCATGTAAAGAGGGCATCCAGCCCCCCCCACCCCATCCTGCCCACCCCCACTGTGGGCAGTGATATGACCTAACCTTTCACATGACATCATAAAGGGCCCATTTATCACCGGCCGCCAAACATCGAGAAAATCACAACATCCTTTCAGGAAAATCTTGTGAAAAATAACCAGACGTGTGGAGATGGAAAGTCCGGCATCTCGGCTGGCGTCCAGCGCCCGCAAACGCTGTGACCCTCCGTGATTACCGCCGCCATCGGTGCCAGCCCTTAACTCTCTGCTCCCAGACACTGCGCCGTTCACAAGTGGCACTCGTCTGAAGAATGACAGGAAGAGTGGGGCTCAGAGGCCGCCGAACCCATGTCTGCACTCCCAGACACTTCCTGCGGGCCTAACTTTGCTTTGTTGGCAGGATCCATATTGATTCATTCAGAAGATATGCATGTTATTTCCCCGTAAAAGAACATATAAACAAATAAGAGTGTCAGAAGTCGCAGTTTTGTTTCAGTTATTCGGCTAACACCCATTCATCTTCTGAAACGCTTATCCTCTTCAAGACCATGGGGGGTCCAGAGCCTATGAATGCAAGGCTGGGAACAACCCAGAATGGGGCACCAACCCATCGCAGAGCACAAGGCTGGGAACAACCCAGAATGGGGCAGACTCACACACAATTCAGTAACCACAATCAGCCTCAGCATGTTTTCAGACTGTGGGAAGGGGAGATACCAGAGTACCAGAGTCGCACAACAACACAAGGAGAACATGCAAACGCCGCACACATTGAACCCCAGGAGGGACTTAAACCCAAACCCCAGAGATAGGCGACAACAAGTGTTAACTATTACACCACCATTTTGTTCACCTAACTTTATTTATTAATTGAAGTAATTCATTTACTCTTTCCAGCACAGCTAATGTTGTGTGAGAGTTTGCAGAATATGGTGTCCTTTGCAATATGTCTGTTTTAGGAATGTCTAATGAAGTACTGTCTCCCCATTGGTTCTTCATTTGGACAGCCAAACCAACCTGACCTAACTGGAGCGTGATGGAAAACGTGTGGTGGAACAATGGGGCTCCGGCCTGCATGTTTGCCCTCTTCTCATCGTACGAGGAGATGTTTGATCAGACCCTGGGAGTTCCAGGATTCAGGGCTTTGGTTGGTCAGCATTTAAAACCATTAGCAGGCTTTGCAAACACTGTAGCAGCCATAAAAAAGATTACTCGCGATTACATCTTTTCTTACTTTGATCCGGGTCACCTCGCATCCACGATCTGTCGTTACATGAGCAATCTCTCACCGAAAAGCAAAACCCTTCAACAAACAAAAAGAATGACAAGAGCGGAATGCCAAGCATACTTCGAAGTGAAGAGGAGGATTCAGTCGGGGAAACAGGTATTGAAATAAACCGTCTGAAAATCCCGTTCGAAGAGCAACACCCTTCACGCGCAATACCAATTCTTATCATCCAAAGAAAACAAGTTCTCCTGAAAAGCCATAATTACAGCTGTCTTTCAGCGCTCAGTACAGAGAACTGGCTGTATTCTTACCCTCTTCAACCGACCAAACCTCAGCGCTCACACTGCTATTAAGCTCCTAGCTCACGTAAAACCTGGGACAACAGGTATAACAGGAGCAAGATGAAGCACTGGTACACTATACTCCTTTAATATGCCAATAAACTCCCCGTATGGGAGAATATGAAGATATGTCCCCTTGTATGCTTGGACAGCGGGATGCCCCTCATTCGTCCTATAAATAAATAGCTAGATACACTCTATGCATAATTTATTAGCTTGGGAGAGTATAGGCCTGAGAGTCACAATCTGGGCACATGTTTTGGAGCTGATACCAAAAAACAGAATCCAGTCTTATGTGACAGGTGAGCTAAACACATGGAGTAGTTACCCGACTTCACCCTACCCACACACCCACACACTGCCTCACTGCATGCAAGAGTACCTCAGCAGAGTAGTTCAGCAGAGTACTTCAAAGAGTAATTTTTTTTTTCAGTGCCTGCTAGTGAAACGATTCCTGACACTGTCACAAGTTAGCTTACACTAAATATGTCTCTCTGTTTTAAAGCCGTCAAGCTTCTCCTCTAATCCATGGTAATTACAGGGCTGACTAACTGTATGTGGGAAGATACAGTGACATTACTGACCGAGTTCACGATAAAATCTTTTATGGCTCCAGCTGTGTATTACATCCCCGTGAGGGAAATAGTCATTATTTACCCATAGTAACGCTGCCTTCAAAGATGTGTGAATCTGTGGCAGTAAATAAATTTTATATGCCAAACACTTAAAGATGGCATAATAGGTAATTATATAGTTTAACTTTTCACGCAAGGGACCGTTTGTAACTGAACAAGCTCTGCGGCATGAATTTGCATTCAAACCTGAGCTACACATTACTGAAAAGGTCTTTATGTGTTTCCCAAGAGAAAAAAAGATACATTTTTGCACTAAAGGCATTATCTCCAGTGTTATGCTATTCTAAATATGGCAACATTTTTATAGATCATCATCATGATCATCATCATCATCATCATCGTTGTTGTTGTTGAGCAGTCGCACACATAGGGTGGCTTCTGTATTGCACCCCCTAGCAAACAGGCAGGTATTTCAGCCTGACCTTCCTCGCACGGCCCAGCACAGAGCCACAGATACAGCATCCGCTCCGCGGTCGTGAAAATGATTTGTCTTCCTTCCACAGATAAATACAGACCTCTCACTGAGGAATGGACCCTCCAAAAGTGGGGAGGAAGACAAAGTCATTGTCAGGATATCTTTGCAAACACCTCGTCTGTCTTGATGGATGTGGGGCGTCATAAATAATACTACTGACTGTGTGTTATCAGGAGGTATAGGCAGACATGTTCTCTTTCAGGGGGCCTTAATGACACGCATTGCCTGAGTCCAGACACGACTTTGATATAATCACTCAGTAGGTTGCATATATATGAAATCTCTCTCTCTCTTTCTCTCTCTCTCTCTCTATATATATATATATACACACACACAGTATATATATGCATACCAGGGATCCTGAACCAAGGCTTGACTGTAGAGAGAGCCAAGGAACCAAGGTTACAGTCTCCATCTAAATAATATCAGGCAATGAGAGCAATTAATGGAAAGTTACCATGAATTTTAGTGTAACAGTAGGAGTTTTATTATATGATTTATTACACGTTCCTCTACTGCTTGATCCCACCAATTACGCCAGTACTAAAAAAGCACATACTCTTCCCCCTGAATAAATATTGAAAAATTTCCTGAATATCCAAGGATGAAAACACGATTTATGGCTTTTTATGAAGAAGCGACTAAAAAGGACTATGTGTATAACAAGGGCACGTTCGATAGTACCTATGGGCGTCGTCCAAATTCCTCAGGCTGAACAGCATGCCGCGAAGCTCATTTCCAACGTAAAAGCTGGAAAATCGCACGTGCCAATATTTTTATTGGAGCAAAACGATTCGGCTCAGGCAGGTGATTAAAAGGGGTCCTGAAAGCGGGGGAAATGGCGGTGACTTCCTCTGGAGCTGGATATCCAGGCGTGCAGAACCGATTTGAGAAAAGGCATCGCTTACACCTGCTGCTCTGCTGCGAGGAAATGAGAATGGAGCCGTTAAATGTCACGTAAATATGCACCAATGGCGACATCAGCCATTCAGAGCTGGGAGAGTCAGCGGTGGAAAATGAAAGATAATACCAAATGGAAAGCTGTCACCAGCAAACCTTAGACTCTTCAACTTATACCTGAACCCACTTGTTCCCAGCTCTGATCCTGACAGGGTACAGTGCTGGTTTTCCAGTTCATGAGTAGAATGCTTCAATTACTTCTTTTTTTAAAAGCTACAGCCAACCAGGACTAGGGCTCAGAATGAGTGCTGTAACTTGTTGCTAGGTAATGCGAGTTCTGTAACTTCTTGCTAGGCAAAACGAGTGCTGTAACTTGTTGCTAGGCAATGTGAGTGCTGTAACTTGTTGCCAGGCAATGCGAGTGCTGTAACTTGTTGCCAGCCAATACGAGTGCTGTAACTTGTTGCTAGGCCATGCGAGTGCTGTAACTTGTTGCCAGGCAATACGAGTGCTGTAGCTTGTTGCTAGGCCATGCGAGTGCTGTAACTTGTTGCTAGGCGATGCGAGTTAGCAGTCAGTTATCCACCAGGTGTGATAGACAGCGTTTGCGAAATGGGAACAAAAATATGAACAATATAAAATGTACGCAAAATACGAGAAAAATATTTCTTCTTTTCTTAAATTATCCATCCATCTGTCACCCATGCAGGATTATGCTGAGCCTGGGGCTAATCCCAAATAGGATACAAAAAGCCACAGGACACCCTGAATGAGAGGCTAGTCAATTACATTATATGTAAATAAATGTACCTTTAATAAAAATCCCAATTACGTGGGCTTAATTCAGCTTGTAGAAATTAACTGTAGTCCTGGATTTCTTGTGCCCAGTTATCGCTGTCTGCAATTCCTTTTGCGTTTATCTTTATCTTTTTTGGCTGGTATTGCCTTTGCAGGACAGTACCTGTGATGGAAAGTCATCACTTGAGACCCATAGTCACCTTTAATCCCCCTAAAGATGCTCTAGGGGCACATAGGAGATCAGTGGCTGACTCGATGCTTTGACCCAATGCTATGTTCTCACACATACATGTATGTCTCAAAGCAGAGCATGATGGGATACAAGCTAAAGAACTCCTCCATGCATGTGCAATTTCATCTCATTTCTGGATCTGCAAATGGAGTTTTACACATGACACACCTGTAAACGTACCACATGACTAATGTATGAGGGATTCCAACTGAACCTTACACAATTAACCCAGTTCACTATTCTACCAGCACGTTGATTCTGTTTATTTAAGAGGAAGTTTGCACTTTAAATGCTCGCTGATTCAACTTGTAAAGGAACACAATGAGGCTATTCAGAGCTATTTTTTTAAGTGCCTTAAGTTAGTGAGTTGAGATCTTGCTCTTGGGCGAACAAGCCTGACATTCCAGCATGCAGGTGCATCCCCTGTAGAACATTCCAGGACACACGTCCCTGTCTGTCTCTTGTGCATCAGGAAACCAGCCACCCCTCTGGGGGGCGGGGGCCCCCCCCCCCCCCCCCCACACAGCATAGGGACAGCCACCTTGTACCACCCAGGGAGCTGCAGATTAAGGGTCTGGCTCAAGGGCACACAGACATGTGACTAATTTGCCGACCAAACCAGCGACCTTCTGACCGGGGGCACGGAGGCTTAGCCTGCTAAGCCACACGCCGCACACCGGCTCTCGTTCCGTCTGCTATTTGGTGATAATTGTGTTACGTCCCTTTTAACTGAATGCTGGCTGCAGAATGATTCACAATGGCAATGCTGACTTTATGCTAAATCACTGCCACATGGCCATATACCCCGAATGCTTCACGGCAACATCGGTTGTTCTTAAGTGATGCTCATCCATCACTTAAGTCTCACATTAATCATATAAATTAATATGTAATTCTGCTCCATTAATGCCATCGGTGCAAACTGATTGAATATTAAACATATTAGCACAATACTTAAACCAGACACTGTGTTTCATAGGGAAATTGAAACGTGATGAAACTAAGCATATAATTGCAAAAGTGTGACAGTGTGTTTTGGTAACTGTGTTTCCTTTAAAACCAGATTGATTTAGAAATGCATATATTAAGGGGTCAGATAAGGGTAACAGTAACAATGTAAAATGTAATTATGGTGAAAAAAGGCAGAAAATAATATAAAGGTCATGCAGCTTTAAAAAGATGCTAATTACTCTAACTGAATGTATGCCACTGCAAAATAATAGGTTTGTCATCTTGTTGTCCTAAACATAAAAGAGAAGATATATTCAGATCTTGAGGCAATTAACTTTTGTTTCACCCAAAATCACTTAAGTGTTTGTATATTTTAACTAAATGTAGTGAAAAAAAAACATGTATAAATATAATTTTGGCTTCTTTGTGAAATGTGATAATTTAGATGAAAAAGGAAAAGGAGTTTTAATTTAGTTATTCAGATAGATAGATAATTTATCTGAAAATTGCACATTATCATCTCAACACAAATAAACAAGTATTGCTAGAAGAAGCAATTGACTAAAAAGTGCAGCGTGAAGAAACAGGCTGTGCAAAACTCAACAAATGAACCATGAACCAAACCATAAAGGGTTTCCTGTGGATTGGAGAGACTTAAACTGTGGCAGCTCTTGCTGTTGGGTAAGCAAGGTATTGCCAAGTAATTATGCAGCATTTGTTGACGGGGTAAGCACAGCGAGGAAAAATAATGCGCATGGGCAGGAAAAGCAGCGAAAGGCCTCCTGCAACACACGTTAGGCGTTTAGCACAATGCTTATACGAAGAGCAGTGATAATGTAACGTGAGAAAAGAGGAACAATTGTACCCTCCTTATAATTGGCCGGGAAAAGCTGCGATGGCCCCGGTTTTAATTATGTTAGAAATAGGAAACGGCGTCCCGTAGTTGATTTATCAAAGCCGTGGGATCTTTATTGAGCTGCCCTTGAGGAAAGAATTAGGGGGATGACGCACGGAACTCAGGTGTTGGCGAGTGCGAAGGACGCGCTTAGAGAAGGGTCCACTCGCAGCAGCCAGCCGCCGCTTCGGCTCCTCTTCTTCCGGTGCTTGAAATAATACCATCTCCCGTTTTTACCTGACTTCAGCCAAATCCTTTCTCGACGGTTTGACTCAGGGTCTACCCTGGCTCTGACGACGACCCCCCATGCATAGGCAGACGCGCAAACACTACATATGAATGTCTAAATTTGCAGGTTTATAAACGTGTGCGTGAACATTCACCAAATGAAACATTAAACAGGATATAATGCGTGCGCGTGCCTGTGCAGATGTCTGTCAATAATCACTTGACGGGAGGGAGCGCAGAGGTTCTGTGCTGGTGGTAATATGACAAAGATTAAAATGACATGGAATAATTCACTCCTAACTGCCATGGAGCCCCCTCCCTCCCTTCCCCCACAGCTGTCCGTCCCGTCGATATGATTAGAAAGACTCCTCCCCGGCTGAGTGAGACGCTTAATTACTCCTTGCGGGGGTTCACAGCAACAAAGGGGGAGGGGTAGGGGGGCAGTTCCTCCTAGCCGGCAGCTGCTGCCGTCTAATAGAAGCGTAAATAAATGAATCAGTTCGGAGGGAAAGCCGTGGCGTGTGTGCGCGCCTGTGTACGTGAGTGCGCATATATGTTTGGGTGTGTGCGTGCATGCAGGCGTGTTCGTGCGTGTGCGGCTGCAGGGTGTGCATCTGCATATGTGTCCGGGGTGCGTGTCTGGTCTTGCTGGTGTATTTCTAACAAGAGATGCGCTGCCTTATTTAATAAATAAATAAATAAATAAAAAATAAAAAACACCAACTCCCAGAGGTATGTGAGAAAAGCCTCCCTCTTCTGTGCTGTCAAGGATATGTGCGTAATAGTCACTCTCTGACGTGATCCGGGCTCGCAATGTGTGCTGGCAACACCTTTGGTGAGAAATTATTTATAAGTCAGAGACAGGAAACAGAGGCAAAAATACCGCCGTGTCTTTGGACAGAATCCTGTGATTCTGCGGTAAAGACGGCACTATTATGCCGTAATGTTCTGTGTATTTATCAGCTGCTAACCCCAGGGCACTTCCTCATTTCTTACAGCCCTGTGTTTTGGTGGATAACTCCATAACATCCCCGTGCTAATTTTGGTACACTTTGCAGCTCTCCGCTGGGGCTGTGTGTGTTCCTGTGTTTGTGCCTGTGTGTCTCTGGGTGTGCGCGCTCGCTGGTTTCACTGTGTCAACATTTCTTTAAAACAAAACCCTCCCTCGCCATTACAACTGTTTAAATACTGCTTAATGTTGTTCATAAACACCTTTTGGTACCAATAATATGTTTATTGTATATATCCTCTTCTAGGTATATTACAGTATATGTCTTGACGCTGTTTGTAATAGATCTGTATTCACAGTGTGGACAGGCAGATTGCCATGGATACGATTGAGCACACTGAGAAGGGGCCGTTAACATTAAATGAAACAATTATCAGAAGCAGTAATCCAGAAAGTAGTAATCGCTACCAGGATGACTGCGTAGCTTCACAATCCAAGGCCTTGTTATGATGTGCAGTGCCATAAGTCCTTGCAGACATCTTGGGGCTATGCCACCTAGCCTTTTTTTTGTTTGATATTGTGCAGCTGTAGGATAAGATCATTCCCTGACCCTCATGTACATCTGACTGTGGAAACCAAAGATGTTTAGTGCAGATTTAACATAGACAAATTGTCAGATTGTCATCAAAAGAAATGCTTAATAGGGGCGTAAAAAAATCCTGCGAATTTCATACGTCTGGCCTATGTGGCGAGAATCTCCATCCCAAGACGTCCAATGTGCATGTGAAGGGTGGGAGGATCTTAAACTGTGGCTGAAGAGGTCAGTAGGTAGCAATATATATGATGTAGGTTACACCAGATAACAACAATTCATCACGATACAGACAAAGGAATATAGATAAATGATGGATAAACGGAAGCTACACTTTCATTAAATGACACATGACAAATAGTTCTTGTCTCCTGCAGCCAATATTCCGGTAATAAGTCCTAATTGCAGTATTAAGCCAGAAGTGAGTCTTGTTTATCTTGGTTTTATGTTTGAGAGAGTTTATGGCGCGATGACACGTGTGCATGTGGTTATTCAGCCCCACCCTCCCCATATCCGCGAAACATGAATATTTCATAAACATTTTTGCCGTTCTTCCCTAGAAATGAGACACAGCAAACCCTTCGGCCGAAATATAAATTAGACGTCAATGAAAGACGAAAAGAATATTACCTTTAATCATCGAAAGAAATTCTTCCTATTCTGCGTGGAGTATTTATAATTATTTTGAAATGCAATGCATACGTCCTCAGCAGCAGCAACAGGGGCGGGGGGGGGGTGTTAAGCAGCGGTGAGTCATCGTGGGTCTGCTCACATAACGCTGTGATGTTAATCAGCCCACCTGTGCTGCACACTGCCCTCCAAGGCAGAGTCTCACGTGTGGCTAAATCATCACCACGCTGAGGCTGTGCTGTCTAGTCTAGTCCCTGATAATTTTCTTCTTTTTTTTTAACACCATAAACACACCAAACAGGCAGGGGCACTGTGGGGGGGGTTTAGGTAGGATGATTCCAAGGGTCCGTGAGTGACTAAAAATTTTGGAATTTGGATCGGTCTTGGTTGAGGGCCCGGTATCTCTCGTAACATCCCTGCAAAGAAGTTCCACGGAAGCCTCACGACTCCGGGATTGGGGGGAGGTGTTTTCAAATCCCCGCCCCCAGCTCTCTGCGTGTTGAGTTTGCGTGGTCTCCGTGCCTCATGTCGGTTCCCTCCAGGGACACGTGTTTCCTGCTGGGGTCCAAAGACATGGGGTTAGTGGGACGGGCATCCTAGGTGGCTCATAGTGTGTGACTGTGCCTGTGTGCATGCCCTGGTGTGGGCTGCCATCCCATGCAAGGTGTACCCTGCTTTGTGCCTAATGGATGGGTTTTATGCAAAATTCATGGAAAAAATATCTCTAAAGCCCAGGAAAGCGGGTGGGAGTGATGCCAGACGCGTGAGCTCCAACTAGTATGTAGTATAACTGTATTCTATAAAGAAAAAGCACAAATTAAAGTTGAACCATGACTCAAGCTGTATTCAGATGAAAACAGCAATGTTACAATGGTGAAATGGGACCCTGAGTTTACCCTTGAGACTCAGTTGCACTGAATGAAGGCTTAAAACGGTAGAAACCATGGCGCTCATGTTGTATAAGGAGATGACTCACCACCATCTTTATATCTTGAAAAGATGAAGAACTGTTTCATTGGTCCCCTGTCAGAATAATTCACTCTTGAAGTTCTTTGGGAGGTACCCGTCATTGCTGCGGAATCTGTCTGGGAGATGCGGAATGCGGCGTTACCATGGTGGATGCGACCCAGACACGTGGAAGGGGAGGCGTGTGGGTCACGCCGGCGCCTACGAAAGCAGCGGCCACCAGGCGAGCGAGCAGCACTGCACTTAGGAATCCCTCGCCCTTTGTCTGGCGTGTCCTGGGGAGCGACGCCTTGCAGGACCGCTCTGCATGGGTCAGTTAATACCAAACGTGGGCTGCCGCGCTGGATCAGTGATGAACAATGTATGTGGTAGAAAGAAAATGGTTTGGGATTTTACTGAAAGGGTTTGACAATCATCTAACACAGTGTCCACACGTAGGGGCTGAGGGACCGAAGGGGACGTCTACACATTTCATTCAGATTCATTCAGGGGGGGGGGGGGGGGGGGGGGGGGGGGGGGGG
>JABFEA020000021.1:20037547-20050020 GCA_019775915.2 Cyphomyrus plagiostoma | reverse complement strand
TGCCCGTTGCTTCCGGGATAGGCTCCGGACCCCCCGCAACCCAGTAGGATAAGCGGTTTAGAAAATGGATGGATGGAGGATCAAGCTGAACGTATATTTATTGCAAGTATTACGTTGTCATGATCTGATGCAGCTCTTTCATCTTCATCTTGGATGTATAACTAAGTGTAGGGTGTGTAGGTGTGAATTCCTCATGAATAACATGAGCAGAACAAATGACACGACAGAAGACAATAGTTCTTTGTCAATCCCATGTTAGTCAAGTCACTATTAGTCCTTGCTGTTGGACTGAAAAACTCAAATCATAGAACTTGATGTGTGGGTATGGAAGGCTGCTACACTGAATTGAGCATGAAGAAAATGTAAAACGATACCCAGACACTGGTTTCAGTCAAACCCTTTAAAAACAGATCTGGGTGCTGCAATTACCTGGGTATGTCTACTCAAAAACGTTTAATCCTCCATTAATCTAACTAGCATAGATAGAAAATGTGCATGATTATATTTTAATATTGAATTTACAAATGAAATACAGTCAACAGTTGCGTGTTGTGTCTTTCCCCATCATGGTTTCAATAGTTTCCGCAAGTTTTTGAGAGTTTTGCAAAATCCGCAGATGGCGCACAAAGTCTCGTAACTTCACAAATAGATTATATACATAGAGTAGTGGGTGGCAGGTGTGTGTATGGCAGCCTCTCCCAGTGACCTCCCAGGGAGCTGTACCCCTAACCCCTGGGGTCAGCTGTATGTGGAGTCACATTGTGCTTCTAGATGCTTCTTTAGAGCTCTTCATGTAGTTTCCCAATGACAACAACAATAATAAAAACAATAATAATAATAATAATAAATTATTATTATTATTATTATTATTATAGTTACCCAGTGGTTTTTCCCAATTAAAATTGCAAATATAGGCTTGGCCTTGGCCCTTAATTATTAAAGGTTTCATGATTTCTACTAGTTCTTAAGAATTCTTGCTTAGTCAGTTGACTTATGTTAAAAAGTTACACCCTGCCTATCCATCCTTCCTGTTTCTACCTGTTCTGCATAAGTCTTACCTATTAGTCTCATTCCTGCTTTTGGGTAATGCACTCCAGCTGCCTCTGGTTCTGTTCCTTTGTTAGTCTCCGGTATGAAAGTACTTTCCAGTTCTGACATTAATGCCATCGCCTCTGTGTGCTGTGTTTCCCATTTGCCCTTCCTTATTATTATTATTATTATTATTATTATTAATAATAATAATAATAATCAATCCTTCATTATTATTATTATTATTATTCATTATTATTATTCATTTGGATCCTTCGGGATCCTGTTTGTTTCTGTTCAGTAATAAAGCTAATAAAATCAGTAATAAAGCTTAGCTAATAAAATCCCATTTTATTCATTTCAATTCCTGCTCCCACATCCTCTTGCTTGACACAAGAGAATTTCAGGACTCCAAAACTATCCCCGTGGCTTCCAAGCGTCCATGCATCCGGCAAACCAAATGCTCCAGGTGCCTCGGATCACGCACCTCTGAGCCCAGTTCATCTACTGGCAGAAGCCTTCTTCACCCTCCCGGACTCCTGTTAGTGGAAAAATGACAAAGGTGTGGTGGGTCCCGGAGGCTGTGCTACTTGTACGACTGTGGCGGAGGTGCTAACACAGCTCACCCTGGGTTCAGATCCGAAAGCGGTGGAGAAGGTCTGAGCAGAGCTCACAGGGGCTCACAAACTCTCTGGACCCGGCCTCCAGACTTAGGTCCCTCATCACTCTCCTGCCCTGCGGCCCTGGTGATCCCCTCCTGTCCCTGTTCCTGCTCCCGTCTCTGCTCCTGTGCTATAAATCCCTTGTCGCCCTCCAGCCCTGCTGTTCCAATGGCACCCTCCTGTCCTGTGACTCCCTTGTGGTCCCTTGACACTTTTGGGTCTTGGCCCATGAGTCCCCATAGTGTCATTGGGTCCCTGTTCTGAGAACCCATGGGCGCCCATTGGTCCCAGCTCTGCTGTTCCCATGGCATCACCCAGTCCCTCAAACCTATCAAGACCTCAGAGAATCCAGATCCCCCACGGTCCCAGCTCCCTGGTGTCATGACCTGTTTGTTCGCTCCGCCTGTTTGTTTTGCTTGTTTCCCTTTATCCCCGTCGTATTAAACCCCGTTTGCCTGCTTCCCCGCTTGTCTGCAAACCGTTACAACACCTGGGTCCCAGAAGATCCCCATTCCCATTACTTAGGGCTCAGTATTTGCCCCAGGACCCTGATTCAAGATTCATTCAAGATTTAAGAGGCTTATTCATCACGTACACAATTGTACACAAACAACATGTAGTGGAGTGTAACCCTGGTCACTCCGAGCAGCTGTGCATGATATAGAAAAATAAGGAAAAACAATAATAGATAAAAATATATGAAATGTTCAGCCGTACATAATCCATACATAAGTGATAGGTAAAAGGTATTGTGCTGTGCAATATAAGTGCAATGTGCAAGAGGCCTGAGGATTGTGCCAACAATTTGTACAGAGTGAAGCAGCACCTAGAGGCATTGAGACTTGTCTTGGTTTAGGAGCCTTATGACCTGAGAGAAAAAGCTCCTCCTTAACCTTTCCGTGCAGAAGCCTTTGCCTGAACTCAGCAGGCAAAACAGAGAATTACTGGGGTGGGATGGTTCCTCAGAGATTTGTGTTGCTCTGGTCCTACAGCGGCTGTTGTAGATGTCTGGTAGGGAGGGCCAGGCAGATCTGGTGCAGCACTCAGCTGCTCCAACCACTCTATGGCAGGGCTTTCCGGTCCTGGACAGAGCAGTTCCCCAACCACGATGTGATGCTCATGGTCAGGATGCTCTCTACGGCAGCCGAGTAGAAGTCCTTAAGGACAGAAGGAGAGACCATAAACCTTCTCAGTTCCCTCAGATGGTAGACCTGCTGCCTCGCCTTGCTGACCAGAGCACGTGTGTGTGTGGAACAGGTGAGGTCCTTCTGTAGATGGACGCTGAGGTATTAGAAAGTGTTAACCCTCTCCACTGTAACACTGTTGATGTTAACAGGTGTGTAAGAGCCCTGCTGCCTCCTGTAGCCCAGAATCAATTCCTTCGTTTTGCTGACATTCAGGTGGAGGCAATTATCCTGGCACCACCTTTCCAGGTTCTCCACTTCCATCAAGTAGGGCGACTCATCGTTGTTGGAGATGAGGTCAGGCATTACTGTGTCGTCAGCAAATTTCACATAGGAATTTGAGCTACACAATCGTAGGTGTAGAGGGTGTACAGCGGTGGACTCGAGACACAGCCCTGCGGAGCTCCTGTGTTGAGGGTGATTGTGCTGGACACACAGCTGCCTACTCTCACCACCTGGGGTCTTCCTGTAAGAAAATCCAGAATCCATCTGCTCAGCTGCTCACTCAGTCACCCTGTCTCACCTTTGTTTTTCCCTGACCTATGGTCTCCCCCAGTCTGTCTCTGTCTCTGGTATTCATTCACTTGCCTGTCCTGTTTCTGTTCCATCGTGTGTCCTGTCTCCTCTCCCTGCAGTCCATTGTCTTCGTCTGCTTCCTGGCCCTAGTAGTGCCCTGTCTTGTCTTTTCCAGTGTGTGTCCATTTACTAGTGGTTAGTATTGTCCTTTTGGAGTTCTGTCTTGTTTTGTCGGGTTCTGTTCCATCTGCCCTGGATATTGTCAGCCTTTGTCTTGTCCCAGGTCTCATCTGTTTTCAGCCCCGATGTTTGGTTCCTCAGTCCCATCCCACACTGGTTTTTGGTGCCCAGAGGGCACACTTTGGGGGGACAGAGGTGGGGTACTGTCACGCTCTGCCTATCCATCCCTCCTGTTTCTCTGTAGTGTGGATCTAACAAGCTATGCCTGTTCTGTATTAGCTCAACCTCTCATTCCTGCCTTTGGGTAATGCATTCCAGCTGCTGCTTGTTCTGCTCCCTTGTTAGTCTACTGTATAAAAGTACTTCCCAGTCCTGTTTTCCCCAGTCCAAACATTAACAACACCACCCCTGTGTGCCGTTTCCCCATTTGCCCTTCCTTATTGGTTTGTGTCCCCCGCGATCCTGTTCGATTCTGTTCAGCCCTTAACTAATTAAACCCCATTTTAATTTAAATACTTGCTCCTGTGTCCTTCCTCTCACTTGACATGACAAAAAGCCCATTTCCTGATAGTTGTTGATGTTTTCATGCAATTCTGTTTTTTTTTTTTTTGCTACCCCAAGGTAAGCACAAACTCTGATTCCTCATATCTTGGTGTCTTAAAGGGTAAGATACTTTGTCATATGTCGGCTTTATCTTTGCATCTCATGTCATACTGAGTCCTCATTGCAGTGCCTGCTATTTCTGGGAAACTGGGAGCTGTTGCGTGATGCTCTCTGGTTCCCACAGGCGCCTCAGCATTAGCTGTTGTGGTCGCCCTGATGCTTGGCTGCTGCTGAGACGTCGCTCGCCAGTTCACACTGGTTAGGGTCAGGCTGAGCCGGAACGTCAGGAAGGGTTTCTCTGCATAGCACCTCGAAGGCTAGGCGATGAAATGCTCATATCGCTGTCTGCCGTGTGTGGCGCATGCAGCGAGATTTACAGCTTATCTTTTAGTTGTTTATTCATTTATTTTTCGTATTTATTTATTTATTTGATTAATTATCTTTGTGACAGCCATTGCAGGACACAGAACACCACTGTGACGAAGGGCATGTGATCTCTTTCCGCAGAATAACGTGATAAGAATTATTAAGTATTATCTTTATTAGCAAATGTTGACTGATGAACACTTAAAAAAAATAGTTGTGGTAATGATAATTTGAGTCTCTAACTGAAAACATGATTTATGGATGTTATTGTTTGCCTCTTGTTCAAACCAATGATACAAATGATCACAGTCTAGCTAAGCATATTTAGCTATTGCGCTCCTATTTGTCTAATTGAAGCACCTTAATCTGTATTTCTGTTTTATGTTTATTGGTGGCTGGAAGAATATGTAGAGTGAGATTTTCAGTGTATATTGTGACTCACGGTTTAGAATGTACATGACAAACTCCTGAATCTTCATTTGTTTGTTTGCTTTTTTATTTTTGTATCTTTTCAGTTTAGTATGATGATGTTCTCCAATATTAGTCAGACTATCTACAGGCTTGCTGTACTTGCTGTATGGGAATGACGTTACACCCTGGTTAACTGCCTTTCAGGCCAACTAGCCAGGGTAGACATTAGCAATGCCAGTTTTAGCCATGTTCATCGTTAGCCATGGTTAGCAATACCAATTAATAACAATGTATTACATGGTATTTTGCGCATACATACAGCAGTATATCCACAGACAGAGGTCGGACAGTACTGTGTAAACGACGATTTAATGAGACAGAAGTGCAGTAGCCTATGAACAGGTAATTACTACAGCTTTTTATGGCTGATGCACAGAGCAGCCATCTTGAACTCTGAGGTCAGACTTGTAGAAGTTCTTCTGACTTTCGGAAGTCCCACTTCAGGGGGCATTCCAGTTGAAACTTCTAACTAGGACCTCGGAAATTCTGACTTCCCAGTTCAAATGGAAAGTACCATCACTCACCATCTGTCACCGGCCTTCTCAGTGCTCAGTAGTCTGTTAACTGTGAAGTAGACACTGGGGGAAGGATTGGCAACAAAATGCAGCCTGAGAATTTGCTGCTGACTGATCTCCCATCACGATCAACTGGTTCACCACCAATGAAATAAAGCAATATCCGTTAATGATCTCCTTCAAGCGACCTGGAACAATATGAGATCAACCAGGAAGCATCCCTAGTATACAGGTTACATAATGCCGGGATTGGGAAAGAAAGACTGGCCCTAAATAAGACCAACACAGTCGGAAAATTCCTGAGCCTCCAGAAGCTGTCTTCCAAAGGGATGGGGAGTTATAGTTCTGCAATCTACCAATTTACACAGAATATATTTCATGGAAATATTCATCTCACTTCCTGGAGCACGAACAAGCAAAGAGATTCTGCCACTGCGGTACCATAAAGGGCCATATCCTTATGAAGACTTGCTCTTTCATGGGTTTTGCATGTTTGGTATGCTCATTCAGGTGAACTGAAATAAAAACCAGCGTTTATTTAATTATTAAACATAATCAGTAAATCAGGATGTTATTTTTGTTTGGATGTTGGCATGACTCTCCTCCACCCCTCCCCCATAGATTACGTGCTATCACTAGTATTATAGCTCTACTATAATCGTTCCCCCCCCCCCACCATGTGCTAATGGGAGGTGGGTAAATGCCACCCTCTGTCTCTAACAGACTGCCACTCACTTTTTGGCACAAACAACCAACCACAAATAATTTTAAATTAAACAATCAGTTCTTATGCACGGGGGAGGGGGGGGGGATAGATGCATCGGCTGTGGGAGGCAGGGGCACTGCTAGAGATTTTGGACCCCATGAAAGCATACTATATTAGGCCCTCAACTCAGACCAATTATGTTCCATTTTTCATTTCCATTTCACATATTTAGCAGATGCCTCTGTCCAAAGCAGTTTACAAGTGAGGTAAATAAAGCACATCCATGCTGTCAAGGAGTCAGCTAGGCACCAGTGCAGCTAGACTGAGCTTGCAATGGATGTCCAGGAGAAACAGGGCTGCTGCCGCCTCAGCAACATAAATGGTTATTTATTCATGAAGAGCTGCCCTTTCAAAGATTTTGCCTTTTTGAAGTGATCAGGAATAAAAATCAGCACTGATTCAGTTAGTTATCTTATTCCGTAAAACAAGATGTTTTTGTGTTTGGATGTTGGCATCTAGGAGTGAACTGGGTATAAGAGTCAACTAGGAGTAAGTGTGGCTAGGCCAAGCTTACAGTGATTGGCCAGGTATAAGGCCAAGCTTACAGTGATTGGCCAGGTATAAGGCCAAGCTTACAATGATTGACCAGGTATAAGGCCAAGCTTACAATGATTGGCTAGATATAAGGCCAAGCTTGCAATGATCGGCCAGGTATAAGGCCAAGCTTACAATGATTGGCTAGGTATAAGACCAAGCTTACAATGATTGGCTAGATATAAGGCCAAGCTTACAATGATTGGCCAGGTATAAGGTCAAGCTAAAAATGATTGGCCAGCTATAAGTATAGTTGCAAAATTTTTAGGGTCCCTGACACTCGGGGCCCTTGGAATCCTCCCCCCCCCCAACCATGGCATCCTTGACGCTGGGCTATAGACTAGGCCCCTAGCAAAAGACAGGGCTCCACCCCATAGCAAAGAAAATAGAAAAGTTTAATAGCCCAGATTACCAAATTTGTATTGGTACCAAATTGGTATCATATTTCTTGTTTTTATGAATATTTATCCTTAATGAATGTTATGTTTGTGTATTGTGTACTTTTTTTAACTTATGTTAACTACAGAATATTTCTCCACTGTCATCATATGACAACAAATAATTTTACAGAAACTTGAAATTATACGAAAAAGCATGAAAAGTAATGTGAGAGACTTAATCACGCAGAAATGTGTGGCTTATGTAACTAAATGTGGGCTATAGCATATCTGCAGCCAGAAAGTGAGTGATGAAAGCATTTTTAGATCTGACCTTGGATGGAAAGCCCAGGCGAAGCGCTTGAACCTCACAGAAGAAAAATGGTAAGAAAACAACATGGGCTATAAACAGCCAAATTGTATATAGGTTTTCTCAGGTACTATGACGTCCAAGGCATTAAAAAAGCATCTGACTTAATAAACCCCATATTCAAAACAAACATCTGTAATGTGAAAAGATAGGGTAGCTGTGAAGGAAAATGAAAAGTTTTGTGTAAGTAAATATGTTAATGGTTTGTGTATAGTTATGTAATAAGGTCCGCCAATCATCTGGACAGGCAATGAAGCAACAAGCCTTTACGTGTCACTGGCAGAGGACACGCTGGGGGCCACCGGCACGGAAGATGTTGGCTTCGATTTACCACGGGCAGCTCGCGGGCAGCTCGGGGGGGAGGCTGCCAGCACGGCGTGTGGGGCTTGGCGGGCCATATTCCTGGGACCGTTGGAGACTCCTGCTCTGACCCAGGTGTCATCGGTACCCAAGGGGACTGAATCTCATACTGAAGAGACGCTGTTAGCTGGGGGAGGGGGGCATGCATAGCCTTGTACGCCCCCCCCCCACACACATGTCCTGAAATAAATATACTTAAGTGAATGTTAAAGTGTGTGTGTGTGTGGGGGGGGGGGGTACTGACATTTGTACAATAACTTAGCAGAGGTCGTCCCTTTGTCAAGTTGCCTCGTATATTATTAGAGTTGGGTGATGATACTTTATGATTGGGTGAATGGTGTCTCTTTTTTTATCGGGGGGGAGGGTTGGACTTGAATTATACCCCTGCTTTCTGTTTCCGGTTTGTGGTCTATGTATATATATTACATCGCGGGGCCCCATAAAGTGATTAAAAAAAAAAAAAACTGTTGTTTTGATGTTGTAGGACCATTTTTTCAGTCCCCACGAGGCGAAATTCAATTTTATCTCTAAATGCAAGGCAACAAAACTAAAAATGTGAAAAGTCTTGTCTCTTGTTTGGTTAGTATGGATAAGGTTAGGGCTGGGTATGGGTTCAGGTTGTCATTGTTGAGATTAGGGTTTTTCTCGTAGAAATGAATGCAGAGTCCCCCATAAAGATATGTGTACATGTCTATCTATGTTTGTGTGTGCGCATAGGTGTGTGTGTTTATGTATGTGTGTGGTGTTTGTAGGGTCTCCTATGTACTTCAGATTCTCCCAGTTCCTCCTCCAGGGCAAAATCATGTGGTAAACAAATTGGTGTTTCAGAATGGCCCCTGGCATATCCTGTTTGTGCCTCAGTGTGCCCTGCGATGCAGTGCCATCCGTCCAGGGTGTTCCTCTGCCTTGTACCATATACTGCTGCAAGAGGACTGCAGGCTTTTTGCTACCCTGTACTGGATATGGAAGAGAGATTGATGAACATTTCATGCATTTTTCCCCTAATTAACTGCTATTAAAAAATGCCATCTTGCACCATTGTTTACTGCATCACAATAAAACTACAAAGGCAACACTAGTCAGGGAGGCTTGCAGAATTCACATTTGTTTATAATACTATTAAATTCTCAGTCATATTGTACATAGAAAAGAAGTCTTTTATTTTATTTCAATACGAAATTATTAAAATTAAAGAATACATGGTGCAGTCTCATTGGAATTTCCCAGTATTGGGTCATTCACACTGGAAATGCTTCCTAATCAGACTTTTCCAATTAGTTTGAAGCATTTATATTTACAACAGATAGCAAGAGACAGCTAGGAATGACATTGTGGCTTTATGTAGTGAAGCTGAGTAGGAATGCTCAGGTTTTCATGCAGTTCAGCAGCAGGATAATTAATCACATGGCTCTGTCCTTCCAGGGACCTGGGGGAATTGCACAGTGACAACTAGCAGGCACACACACACACACACACACACACACACACATACACACACACACTTTAATCTGGCAGAGACTGGGCTCACTGGTATTTATATATGTGTATAATCGCACACACAAAAAATGTTTTTATAAATAATACGTCAGCTGTTGGAATTTCATCATATGGTATCATTTGGGAATTCCAGTAGGTCTCATGCAGCTGTCTTTGTCCAGCCTTCCTAATATATAAATACAATTATCTATAATCAGTGCAAAAACCGAGATAATGATACGATCTAAGAAATCTATAGATATAACTTGGTAGGGAAGTGCATATCACGCATTGTGAAAAATACATATGACATGGATTTATTTATAACAAACTCAGAACTGTCAGATGGGGTTGATTTTTTTTTCCCTGACAAAACCTTCCTTGTACCTCTGAGAAGCTGCTTTCTCTGCCATCTAAACGTTTGCAGCGTAGAGGATGGATACATTCACCGAGTTGTAAGCCTGCAATTCCAAAAATACAGCAGCATTATCCAACTGCAAATGAATAGCTCAAATTCAGTATTAAAATCTGTATTCATTTTTAATAAATTAATTAATCAATCTTGCATGTGGGAGATGAAGCTACTGCAGGAACCGTTCATGTCGGATGGATTGCTCATCATAATTTTATTTTCTGGGAATATATTAGCCCTAGCTGTGTCAGCATGGACAATAGCAAAGCTACAAGGTGAAAGGGAAGGTCATGCAATTTTCCCCAGGAATGTAATGAAATCTCTTCTCCTCAAAGTCCATCACTACCCACACCCTGTGCATTACTGTAGCTTTGCGCCGATCGGTGATGCCGCTTGTTGATTTATTTCAAATGACAAGCTGACATTGTTGCATCGCTATTTTTATTGCTGACCTCTGGGCGCTGTAGATAAGCAGTTCCTGGTCTTGTTCTGGAAACGGAAGCAGCGCTCTTCCAAGAAAACAACTTTTTTTTTTTTTTCCCATGACAGAAAACTGAAGCCTTTTTTTAATCAAACCCATGCAGACGATCCAGGGCCAAAATATCCCCGTAATCCCTGAGTCAGGAGCACACATGCACCAGAACTCACACTGCAGAGAGGGAGTGGGGCTCAGTTTAACTGATACCTTCTATCTCAACTCTGATTCACTGCCTTAGATAGTTTGCTTTGTGTATATTAACTTCTGCTTGGTATTAAATAATGCTACTGACCTTATAAACCTTAACTAAAATGATAATACCTGGAGAGAATAGCAGCTAAGTATTACTGGTTTAGAAAAAGGGACCTAACCTGAATTACTTTTGAAATAATCATTATTATTGTTGTAGTAGCCTAGTGAGTTTTATAGTTGCTAAAGAGCTGTATGTTCACTGTGTGTTTTACATGTGTTTGCTCCCAGTTGGTGACTCTAATTTACTCTTTATTGATCATGAGTATGTTGTTTGGTGATCGATCCTGTATAAATAAAGTAACAATGGATTCTCACACTGTTATGGGCAGCTGCGTGGTGATGGGTGCTGTATAACAAGAAGGTGACAGAGTATGTCCCCCCCTCCTGTCACCTGGCCTGTGCTTCCCGGCAGAGTCCCAAGTTCATGCCAGCTCTGCATTGGCTATGCGTTTTTGGAACATGGATGCATGGATGGATCATCAAATTTCCATAAATTCGAAGAGGGTGATGTTTTTGTTTTTGCTGAATGTGATGTAAAATTGGGGAAGCCTTTGACAGTTGGCGATTAAATTAGTAAAATAAGGGACAGGTCACACCGACAGGTGACACCATTACAGTAAATATCCTCAAATTGGATATTAATCTTTAGTAAGACAATCCCACGAAAGGGATTTACTGTACACTTATGAACATGCACCTTTTTTGTCTTTGCCATCTGCTTGGTGAGACCTTGGGTTTCTAACTGTGTCTAAAATAGGAATACACAACAAGAGCCTATTTTCAGAGCTGATTCTCTGCAGGCGGTGAGCGAGTCTACAGGTTCGGTACGGCGTATGTGCTCATGTGTGACAAGGTGTCTGGGAGACCAGCTGGGACTTTCTTGTTTCTTAAAATTAAGAAACACTTTGCAAATTGAAATGTACAAAATGGTGGTTAGGGGCTATCAAGAAAGTGCTTTGCTTTGATAAGAGCGTAATGCTCATAGCGGTACCTTAATTCATGTTCCCATTCCCGCTCACTTATAGAAAAACCGCTTTTAACTGTTCCTCTTACATTAATAATGTAAGTTATTACTTTTTTCAAATAAAACTTGCCCTGCTGCTATTTTTTACTTTAAGTCATTATTGCTTTTGTCGAATTCAGATCAGTGTTCATTCAAGTTTCCTGCAGATATTCTGTATAGTATAACCATATCCATTGATTTCTTTTATGAAATTCAGTGGTACTTAACTTTAGTCCCTAGTGTGACTTTCCCATCTCCCTGAGCATATAAACATCACATGCTGATAGAAACACTATGAATGTCTCTTGTGGTCCAGCCTACATGTCTTGGATTTACCATCACTGCCATGTTTGTGCTAAACCCTGATAATCTGACATTGCAGTACACTTTTTAATCCCTGAAAATGCATTGATTTTCTGTTTACAGATAATCGCTGCCCACGGGGATGTCCTCCATCTTAATGCTGTACTCATTTTGTTCACATATTTTAACGCTGAAGAGAACAGCACTGACACACAGCAGCATGGTCATTTGCAGTGAAGGTAAATCTACTCCTTCTCTTGTTTGTGGTCTTCTGTCTATGAACACCCTGCATGGGATGCCAGTCCATCACAGGGCATGAGGCAGGAGAACACCCTGGATGGGATGCCAGTCCATCACAGGGCTCAAGGCAGGGGAACACCCTGGATGGGGTGCCAGTCCCTCACAGGGCCGAAGCAAGAGAACACCATGGATGGGGTGCCAGTCCATCACAGGGCCGAAGCAAGAGAACACCATGGATGGGGTGCCAGTCCATCACAGGGCATGAGGCAGGAGAACACCCTGGATGGGATGCCAGTCCATCACAGGGCCGAAGCAAGAGAACACCATGGATGGGGTGCCAGTCCATCACAGGGCATGAGGCAGGAGAACACCCTGG
>JABFEA020000021.1:20021055-20037339 GCA_019775915.2 Cyphomyrus plagiostoma | reverse complement strand
GGGCCGAAGCAAGAGAACACCATGGATGGGGTGCCAGTCCATCACAGGGCATGAGGCAGGAGAACACCCTGGATGGGGTGCCAGTCCCTCACTGGGCACGAGGCAGGGGAACATTCTGGATGGGGTGCCAGTCCCTCACAGGGCACGGGGCAGGGGAACACCCTGGATGGGGTGCCAGTCCCTCACAGGGCACGGGGCAGGGGAACACCCTGGATGGGGTGCCAGTCCCTCACTGGGCACGAGGCAGGGGAACACTCTGGATGGGGTGCCAGTCCCTCACAGGGCACGTAGGGTCCAGGACATCCAGCCTTGTACGTGTGAGGCTACAGTGCTCCCACTGAGCCACCTGCAAGCAAGAAATGGTAGATTTAATATATTTTCATTCAAGGAACCTCATTCAATAAGAAACTAATAAATAAACAAAGGTTGTTTTACAGGGAAATAAATAATTCACCAAAAATGATTACTTATTCTCCCGCCCTAAAGCATCTTTTGAGTCCAGTACAATGGTTAATATTAACTTCAGACACTTACTTTGAGTATAATGTTTTTGTTTCACGTGGAATATCAGTGTGTAGCCTTGTGATTCACGGCCTCAGGGCTTTGTGCCTGCAGTGTTCACAGTGTTTCCCTCAGCTATCAACGTCACTGTACTGTCTTGTGGTGGACTGGCATGTCGCCCAGGGTGTTCATCCTTCCTCGCACCTGATGCGTCTTGGGATGAGCTGCTCCCTCTAGTGGATAAATGGTGAAGGCAGGTGAATAAAAATTTCAGACAATGTGTTCTATGGATTTGGGGAACCATTTGTTTTTTCTTGCAAAGCACAGTGAATATAGTATGTCAGGGATTTCATCAATGTGTATAAATGCCTGACCTATCCAATTTGTATTATTTTATTTTTTGTGATGCAAATATATGACATAAAAAGTCAAGCAAGAAAGCAAACATTGTCTGTTTGGCTATTGTCAATTAATCAGCTATGGTTACCTACAACTACAATTTTTTTTTTATTATTATTTTTTTTATTACTTTCAGTGTTTGGCTCGTGCCCACATTTTGGATTTAATTTTTCACCCTCACCAACAACTCACGCATAGATACTTCCAAAAAATGTCTGCAAAGTGTTTAACAGTTCATAACTCTAATTGATTACCTTGTAAATATGAATTGATTCTAGAAACACAATTTTCTGCTCTTTGTTTAGTAATATTTTATTAATAGCAGAACATTTTTCAGACAGATGGACCAGTCCTGAAGGAACATTTCACCTCCTTCAGGAAGGTGCTGGACAGACATGTAGCTGAAAGACTCGGCAAGAAGATGCTGAACCATTAGTCAATGTCGGTGCATTTTCCCGAAGGTGTCGTCAGTCTTTCCAAAGTCAATAGTGCAGTGACGACATAGCACTGTAGAGTCCTCAGGATCAGAGTGGGGTTTATTGGCCATGTCATTTCACAAATAAAAACCACAAAACAGAATGCAGTCAGGCATAAAACCTCTCAATCAACAGTCAACTTCCAACCAATGTCAAATACAGGTAAATAAAGTAAATAGGCGTGCAGCATGTGGTGCTGTGCAGAATATTAGCAATAATAATTTTTCACTTTATCGACCATGGGTGGGCGCTGTCAGTTGTTTGGAAGGGGCCACTGTGTGGGGAAAGACAGCAAGAGCAGCAAGTTCCATTTAGCTAAAACTAAAACACTTGTTTAACCTGTTTGAAAAAATACTTTAAAAATCTTTCTTTAGTGTTAAATAAAGTCTAACCTTTAAGTCCAAATTTAACATTTCATATTAAAAAGCAAATTGCAGTCTAGATCACTAGCTGAAGCAATGAGAGATACGCAAAATGTAAGTTCCGTCCATCCATCGCTGGGGGCCTATGCCAAAAGTTGCGGGAGATTGATGTGGATGTCCCATGGCGGGGCTAAATGATTAGGGGAAAGAGGGGGATGTGGATACCCCATAGCGGGGCTAAATTATTAGGGGAAAGACAGCGATGTGGATACCCCATGGCGGGGCTAAATCAAGTGAATAGCCAATTTATTTAGTTCACCTCTCCTATCAGTGAGAAAACACTGGTCTCTGTTTTCCCCTGAGGCCTGCACTGTGCACTCAGACCCTGACCTCTGAGGTCACACAGCACTATGGCCGTTTCTCAGAGCAGCAGTTTCTTACTCCTGTGTTGTCCTCTTGCAAGGACGCAGCTAGGCTATGGTTTTTGTCAAGGTGACATTGGTAATTGCTGATGTTGGCCCGATGGCAGTGCCGTTCAACCAATCAGACGACATCTTCTGAGGGGGCAACAGCATAGCAAACCAGCAACAAGGGGGGTGGGTGGCAGCCAAAGGGAACCTCTGAAGCAAAAGCCAATTCCCCGATCCAGAGAGAGGTTTCCGTATGCCATTAAAGGCCGTGCATTTGATCCACATTTACTTTCCAATGGTTATATTTAACTGAACGTAAAACATATTACTGCTAATTTCTGAATCATCCGATCATATTTCCCAAGGCACAATTATTCCATAAAAAATCCAAACGTCCTCTTCACTGTCCATTCACTTTGTAATTCAAATATATAAAAAAATGCAATTAGTTTTGGTGAGAAACTGTCGTCTAGTACCTTCTGTCTAGTAGCACTATGCCTGTTAATTATCAGACTGTATTGTGCTGGAAGCGTAGAAGCGTCAGCCACCAACAATAAAAAGTGCCTCCCAGCTAGCAATATTTTGTGCTGCTCGTGGTCCATATTTAATTATTTACACTTTAAAATTAAAAGAATTCATCTCTTTCAAACTGTTACTGCAAACACCCCCATTTCACTTCATGCATTACATCTCTGAAATTGTACAGAAGAAGATATAAACATGGAATTGTGATGAGAGTATGGTAAGCACCATAATAACCTAACTCTTACCATAATCACCAAGGAGTCTCTATGTTAATTTTTTACAGATTCATGTGTGTTATAGCGTTGCACCCACATACTGTGTTGTATAACCCAGATAAATAGCACTGTGCTGTTTTCATTAGGTTGTACAGTATTTTACTTTTATATACCTGTCATTATAAGGTTAGACTGTTGTATTGCAAACTACAGTGCTTTAATCATAAACGTTCAACACCAGATGAAAAATGAGTCATCTGTATTCTAAAACATAACTGTTTAAAGAATCCCACTGCTATTTCTGATTTCCAATTTCTATTATGCAATAGACTTATGCACCAGGCCTGTGTGGCCCAAGGATATATCATTATTAAATTGTGACATTCTATATGCGTGTCTCTGTCCATTTTCTGCCTGTGTGTGTGAATATTGAGCTGAATATTCAGTAGATATGATGGAGGCCAGATCTGCAGAGCAGGAGTTGGATTATTTGAGAGCCTCTGGTGGATGGACTTTGGAGTGCACGGGGACCCATACATCCGTGTTCAAGCATGGCCAACAAATCATTTCTGAACAGCAATTACATAATTACGTAATTATACAAAGCAATTTCAATTTCCAGTTTTTCAACACTGCCACAACGACAAAAACCCATCGACCACTTATATACAGTATATAAAACTTATATTCACAGAGATGATTGATATTGTATCTCATGAACTTTGTTCAATATTTTAGTATTTATTTACATTCTCCAACTATCACAGTGTGGAAAAATATGGTAAGGGATGTCTCTATGCGGTTTAATATACCTTTCTTTGTTGATTTTGCTTCAAGGTGAATATTAATTGTGCTGATAATTGTAGAAAATGAACACACATATAGGGATGAGGGACATCTTGTTATACTTGAGGTCAGAGTCATCCTCAGATGTTTTTCAAAATACGGTAGTTCCCCTTGTATCCGCAGATGAGACATTCCAAGACCTACCACGCACTGCCTAAACCGTGGATAACAGCGATCCATCCATGGACCCCCTATATAACGTGATTTTCCTGTATTTACATATGTTAATTGATAAATTATGCAAGTAATGCATTACCAACATTAAATACAGTAATAATAAAGTACATTATACATTATTGTAGACCTGCAGTATAGTATAGTGTAGTATACTATACTATAACTGTTCCTCTTACATTAATAATGTAAGTTAAGTATGTATAGTATGGTATAGTACTACACTTTCTCTTGAATGAAAGGGATTCTAATATTTTAGCGTAATTCTCCAGAGCAATAAAAAAAATATCATGTATCAATAGAGGATGGGGCAATAAAAAATCATGCTTTTTATACCTTTCAATGGACGTAGGAACAATGAAAAAACGCATCGTTGCATATTTTACAAATTTTTTCGACACCATGGTAAACTTCAGACAATTGAAATCACCAATATGGGGGAACTAATGCACATGATACTAAGCAAGCCAGAGGTGTTTGTGGTGCCTTGGGTTTCATCTAATATCTTTCACAGTTTCCAATTTGCCACACATCAGTTACACAAAATAACAAAACTGTTATGCATTCTTATGCCTGTATAAATATGCGTTTTTACAAAGTCATTATTTTAATGTGCAAGTGTGCATTGCACATTTCAATGTTTTACTGAGTTTTATTCCTTTTTCAAACAGGAACACACAGACTTTACAGAGTGAGTAGTTTAAATCAGTGTTTCTCAAATCTGCCCTCGGGGATGTCCACACTGTCCATGTTTTTGCTCCATCTCCAGAGAATCAGGAGAGACCAAAAACTTGGATCATCTGGGGGGGACCCAAGGACTGCTTTGAGAAATTTCTGGCTTAAATTGAAGACAAAGTTTGAGTTCAGATCAAATTTTCCCCCTAAGAAATAATGGAGAATCAATTAATTGGTTCCTGGCCCCCAAAAATTACACCTAACTATGTTTTTTTTTTTTAAGCATGAACAGGATAAAATAAGAAGAGCATATACTAAACACATCTAAGCACATTTATCAAAACAGTCATTTGTAAAGTAAGAAAATAAACGCTTTGCGTAACATTTTTTTATTAATGGCCTCCAAAACGATAAAGAATGTGCCCTAACACTACCCCAAGCCATGCCCCAAGATTGCGGCAACACTAGGCTATGCCATGTGGTCCATTGTTTATTTCTATTATTACTATGTATTCCTTAATTTGTTGATAAATCGCAAATTTTTAGGTTGGAACATTTGTACAACTATTGCAGAACATTTTGGTGAGCAATGGCTAACAAAATGATATAAAGTACAGTGTATTACCTGATACTTTCAATAAAAAAGCACTATCATCAACAAACGATGCTATCACAGTGAATGTGAGGCTGAGACTGAAGCGTTACCCTTTGTTTCAGTTGAGAGATGTGTTGCGTGACTCATTTCCCCGCTTGTACAAGTTATCTTAACTGCTTGGTTCAACTTTTAAGAAATTTGAGTTCTAATTAGTTCAAGTACTGAGTTATCACTGTATATCTCGGGGGTTAATGGCTGCCTTTGTCTTTTTAACAACTGCCTTTATACAACCTTGACATCCTACTATAAGGCATGGTAGCTCCACTCAATGCCTGTGACACAGTGATCTAGAGCGGTCAACCCTTCTATTTTTTTGTCCCAAATATTTTCTCAGAGTCACAGAACTGTGGTTCTAGACTCAGCATTGCCACTGCTGTTGACTATAGATTTTGATTAACTTTTAGTAACTAATTTTGACAGCAAATACCAATTTTGATGCTTTCTCACAATTAACAAGAACTAGTGGTTATATAATAAAACACAATCACTGAGTTAATGACAAGACCCAGACGTCTATATAAGTGGACAAAACTTTTTTATTTAATATATTCACCCTGTTATTGAAACAGTAATTTAGATGTGATATGAATGTATTAAATCACCAATCTGAGGGCTCCTTCAACTGATGCAAGCCTTTATGTCCTTCATAGAGCGTTGAAATGCCAAGGTGAATTCGTGAAATGGTTTATTTGTTTTGCTCACTAATTACAATAAATTGCTGTATTGAGAACTTCTAATTAAGAATATTCTATTATCTGAATGGGGGGGGGTTAGGCTGTACAGTTGCCTCAAACCTCTGGAGACCCAGAGTCTCTACGTGCGTGGAGGTTTCAGGTTCTTCATGTTCTCCTCAGGTCATCATAAGGTTTTCTCTCGGTACTCTGGTTTCTACTCACAGTCAAAAAAACACGCTGAGGTCGACTGGAGTTGCCAATTGTCCATAGGTGTGAATATACCATATAGCAGACGTCGCATTGCTCCAACCCTAGGTGGAGTTCTTTTTCACTATCTGGGTGGGCAGGTTCAACAGCTGAATATGCAGACTCTACAAATGTTTTTGTTTTTATGCAAAATCCTCCAACAAAGTACTGCGGCACTGGAAGTCAAACGCAAAAAGGAAAGTGGTGCAATCCTGTCAGATGTGTTCACAAAAATGAACACATGACACTCCGGCAGGGGACACTAACTGTGCTCACACATCCCGCGAGGTATTGGAAACAAGTCAGCTGGGATCCACACCCAGTTCATCTTTTAATAGCAGGTGTGAAGTTGGAACGCGACCAAATCAACCTCATTGTTATTTGTTGGCTATTTCATTCTCACCGCGATTCACGGGTCCCGAAAAGCCATCTGGGTTTGGTTAACGGCATTCTGTGTTTGGTCGAGTTCCTTTATGTAGCTGCCATTAAAGAACCTAATTAATGAAGAGCAAAGGCTGCACTGCTGACTTCTACCTGCCATTTCACGCACTTGGTGCTATTTCTCACTTTTCATTATACATCTTGCCGATCACTGCCTTATATAAATGTAGTTTAAGGCACTTTCCTACTGCTTTCTCTCTTTTTAATTTCAACCACATCAAGAAAATCTGGAACAATATCAGCTTTTGCAGCCTACCCTCCGAAGCTGTGTTTACACTTGCTTAGTGGTTACTTAGAGAAGGTTCTCACAAACATCGAGTTTGCAAGTCGCGTGCTGGTATATTGAAGTTTGTTTTGAATAGGCCAGTGTTTCTCAATGTGGCCCTAGGGGACCCTCAGAAAATCCACATTTTCGTTCCCTCCCAGGAAAAATGTGGAGTATCCGGCAGGGAGTTTGGAAGGATCAAAAACGCGGACCGGCTGGGGGTCCCCATGGACCGGGCTCAGAAATATTGGCATAGTCTCTCCTCTGCCCCTCAAAGGTGCTATGATATTTAACAGGTGCAGGTTTTATTATTGGCCCCCTACAGGCAGGATGTCCTACCACCCTCAGAACTGCCAAGCTGTTTGTATGCCTTCTGTCATTCGTAATTTAATTGGGGGCTTATATGGAAAGGGCTCAGGCACCCACCTGCGATGCTGTGTTATTATTTTGACCCCCCCCTCCACGCCCCCGCAAATTCTCCCACAAATGTTTTAAGAGCAAATGAAGACTATGCAGTCTTAATTTTACGCTGGTTCTGCTGAGTAGCACGCCTCTCTACTGAAGCTGAAAGAGTGAAGTGAGGTGTCAGCATGCTGAAATACTCCAGGACCTTGACGGTTTCTTAAAAATCTTCCAAAGTACAGAAAAAGCTGTAAGGATTATAATCAGCTTCATTGTGGAGAAGCTGGTGGTTTTAAAGACGATTTAAACAAATGCTATGTACAGAACAGCCGGGTCAGTTTGACCCCGGATTAAGGGCCCTACAGCAAAATCACTCTACAGATGCCGGCATATGAACCAGTGACTTTCCAATCACAGGCACAGCTGCTCACCTGCTGAACCACGCACCGCCCCAGAGCACGAACCTCATCCCTGTAGAACAACGTCTTGCTGCTAATCATAAACTCGCCTGGAAAGTTCTTGAGCGTAAGTGTATTTGCCAGATATACAAACATACACTATCCATGTCTGCAGTGAAATGCTTTGTCCACCCGCCTCATAGTTTGTGCTCAAATAAATACATACAGTAGTACAAGATTGATGGTATCAAAAGATAAATATAAATAATAAACAAGCTAAAAACACAAACTCTAACAAAATTAAACAAAATGGCAAAATACAACAATACAAATAAAAACCAACGTGTCAGTAACAGCATTTATTCAAGGCGGTGATCAGCAAGATGTATATTGGAAAGTGAGGAATGGCATCAAGTGTGTGAAGTGGCACATTGGGTACTGTGATGTGTCAAGGCTTCAGGCAATGGACAAAACCACAGTAATGTCAGTCTGAAGAGAGTCAGTGCTTTGTATAATAGTTAATTTAGCTATGACATTCCAGACCAAATGCACGAAGAAACTTTATTTTGTGTCTCTGAAGTTTTACTTGGTAATGCAAAATTTTGATTGCAATTTTACTGAATAAATGAATTTAATTATTTTTTATAGTGACTACTGGCCAATACAAAATTTTAAGTTAGAAAACATTTTAACTATTGTTGTAATCTTCCCTAAGCATGGATTTCAAGAAGATCAGAGCACATACCCTTCTATATAGTGACTTATGATTTTGGTCAAAATTACAATAATACATCATTTTTTGTAAAACACCTGCATGTACCAGATGCAAGTGTTAAAGGTTATATATACAAGATAAATCAGAAGATGAGCGGTCATTATAAAGAACTAAGGTTAATTTCAGAATTCGTAATAGCCTATTTCAGGAAAGGCTCCATCTGTTAATTTTTAGAAACTTTCAAAAGAAAGTTTAACCATAGGTTTTGTCTTTGATGACTGGATTGCCCTTAATTTTAAAAAGAAGTGAGTGACGTAGACCTCTTTGTGACAGCAATTGCTGGATTGATTTTTGAGACCACAATGTGTTCCAACATATTCACACTAAGTCCGTGACCCGACCCTGACCACTCTCAGCATGTCACATGACTGTCCACAGTCACATGACTATCCACTCTCTCATATATTCACCTATTATTTTCTTTCCAGAAAAGTGCATGTCGAGGAGTCCAGATGAAGCCAGGATAGAGTGGTGTCCAACACACGTTGGCTCAGTTGAGTGATGGCATCATGGAAAAAGGATAGTCTCCTCTTTCAGCTGCTGCTTAGAAGAGACAGTAGCAGTTGTGGAGTGGACAATCAGCGCCACGAAAGCCAATATGCGAAGATTATTCCTGCCTTTGTCTTGAATCAGACTGAACTCTAAATGTGATCTGCATGAACAGAGGAGGGAGATTTCAGTGTCACCATTATTGCCGTGGAAAATGGGATGATATTTCACACTTCAAAAATCTAATGGGTCTGTCATGAAGGTTTAACAGGGCAGTAATGTGACAGTCACGACGTGTGAATGAAATATAGGAAACACTTTGCATTTAAATCATTGAAATCATTGTTATGGAGATTTACACCAAAAAAAGAATCCTTTTCAAATTCTTACAATCAGTGGCCAAACATGTCATGCTGCTTGTCCACAATGGTTACACTGTTTCACATATCCCACCTAAATGCTTTGTAAATACCAGTGTGTAATCAGATGAATCTTGGCTGCTTCTTGTATGTCACTGTTCATAATGTTATAGTAGAATACACGCTGCTATTAAGGAAAATGACAAATAATTTTGGATTCAGACTGAAATTTATAACCTTTTCCTGAACTTCTTTGACCTCACTGTAACATGAACAGTAGAAATATAGACAACGCTGAAGATTTTTTTTTTGCATAAGAAATATTTTAGCGTATTGGATAATGTACAAAATCTTACCAAAAGTGGTCTCTTCTTACACTGCATATACAGTATTGTTAGAGTGATTCACAATTGCTCCGCGCCATTTGCATATGCCTACAGAGGAAATATCAATGGTCATCAAACCACTTTAAATTAATTATATCGTATGAGAAACAAACTGACATAAACACTGACTACACTGGAATTCTTTTGTTTTCCTATTTCCCATCTTCGCTCATTGGAGACATGCACGCTTATGTAGGGAGCTTGTCTTGGGTCCAGAGTTCAAAGTCAACCATTTTTTTTTGGGGGGGGGGGGGGGGGCAGAGGGGTTGGGCTTTGTTGTAGGGCTAAACATTAATTTTACTATACTGCCAAGGAAGGTTTTTTTTGTGGGTTGGGTTTTTTTGTTGTTTTTTTCTGTTTTTTTTTTTTTGTTTGTTTTTTTTTTTTTTGTTTTCTTTGGTGGGGGGGGGGGGGGGCCCCCCCCCCCAGACGCTTAGGGCTTTGTTGAAGGGCTCAACATTCATTTGACTATCCTGCCAAGGAAGGTATTTAATCCGACAACCTTCCAATCACAGACACTGGTGTCCTAACCAGCTGGGACCAAAAAAAAAAAATGGTAACAATTGATCAAAATTGCATGCATTTGCAATGTACAGTAGAATGAAATTGGTTTTCCAAGAGTCAGCCACATGATTGTAGGGAGCACAGACAGGTATAAAGTCGTAGTGTTTGCCACAAAGTCATTGGTCCAACTCAAGTTGTATGCAGTGTTTTCATGACCAAATGGAAGCTCTTCATATTTGTGAAGGTTTTTTTATTATATTGTACTCAATGCTTTATTTATGCCTGTTATATTACACTAAAGTTAAGCAGAGGAAGGTAAGATAAGACATCAGTACAGCATTCCAGGCACCGCTGATATTTCTATAAACATATTTCATAACAGCGTCTCCAGCATTATAATACTATAGAAGCAATAGTGGGGTCTCATTTCATTATTAAATGTGCCACCAATAAATTAATTTTAGGTAATTTTGAAATTGGTTCAACAAATTAATAGTTTTTCCGAAATTCTATCACAAGTATTATTTATTTTTAGAAGTGCTGAACTGCTTTATGTATGCTGCGCATATATTTACTGTATTTTGCATGACTGTCAGAATATGGAGACAACATTCGGTGTTTGGTTTCTTGATAGCTTCATATAAGGGTGTAGAGTTTGGTGAGCATAGTGGGCACATGTCCTCACCAGTACTATGGGGGTAAAGTGTGCGTTTAGCAGGGCAGGGTATCAGAGCTGATTTGGTCCCTACTAGTGTTGAAACCAAACCTACACCCTTGGCTTTGGAGTTAGATTGAGTAGCTTTTCTGGTGTAAAAGTATAACCAGAAGCACGGAGTTACGTAATTCATGTTCATTTGCTGCTCAGCTTTCAGACGGTTTCAGCATTCTTTTAGCTTCACTCAAAGCTTTTTTCCCTGTTTTTTGGTTAAAAATATAAGCATTTAAAATGTCAGGCTATTTTTGTAATCGGTTGTTGGTTTAAGAATGCTTTAGTGTACTGTCTGCAAAGGCTGTCCAAAAGGCTTTCAGTCACGGTAGAAACTGTATAAAAACACAGCAACACCTGAGTCTTTTGATTGATTGATTGCTTGATTAATTAATTAGTATTCTGGTATGTTATATGTGGACAAAAGTATTGTGACACCTCGCCATTACACCTACTTTATGACATCCCATTATAAATCCATAGGCATCAGTGAGGAGTTGGTCTCCCATTGCAGCTATAATAGCTGCCACTCTTCTGGGAAGGCTTTGGAGTGTGTTGGACGTGAAGATCTTGCTCACATTCTCCATTCCAGTTCATTCCAAATGTGTTGCGTGGGGTTGAGGTCAGGGCTCTGTGCAGGCCAGTCACATTCTACCACAACAACCTCACCCAACCATGTCTCTATGGACCTTGCTTTGTGCACTGTCATGTATTGTCATGTACTGTCATGTCATGCTGGATCAGGGAAGGGCAGGGCTGTCCCCAAACTGTTCCCACAAAGCTGGAAGCATACAAGTATACAAAATGTCACCTTAAGCATTGAGAGTTCCCTTCACTGGAAGTGTAGCCCAACCCCTGAAAAACAACCCCATACCATTATCCCTTCTCCACAAAACTTTACAGCTGGCACGATGCAGTAAGGCAGGTAACGTTCTCCTAGCATCCACCAAACCCAGACTAATCCATCAGACTGCCAGACAGATATGTGTAATTCGTAACTTCACAGAATACATTTCCACTGCTCCAGAGTTCAGTGGCGGTGTGCTTTACACCACTCCATCCGACACTTGGTGATGTGAGGCTTGCATGCAGTTGCCCAGCCATGGAAGCTCATTCCATGAAGCACCCAGTGCACAGTTTTAGTGCTGGGGTTAATGCCAGAGGAAGTTTGGAACTCAGTTATTGCGTCAACAGAGTGTTGGCGACTTTTACACATTATGTGCCTCAGCACTCAGCGACCCACTCTGTTACTTTACATGGTCTGCCATTTCATAGCTGAGTTTCTGTTGTTCCTAAATGCTTCCATTTTTGCAATAATACCACTTACAGCTGACTATGGAATATCTTGCAGGGAAGAAATTTCACAAACTGACTTATCGCAAAGGTAGCATCCTATGACAGTACCATGCTTGAATTCAGCGAGCTCTGCAGAACAACCCATTCTTTCACAAATGTTTGTAAACCTGACTGCATGGCTTGGCACTTGATTTTATACACCTGTGGCAATAGGTTTGAATGAAACACCTGAAATCAATGAACAAAAGGTGTGTCCCAATACTTTTGTCCACATAGCGTAACATTAGTGAGAAAAGATGAGTTAATCTGGTTGCCCCTTACTGATTGTGACTATTACATTAGCATTGTGGAGGGGTTTGCAAGCCTCATCAAGAAAGCTACACTATTGACCAAAATTTCCAATTTTTACAAATTGCAGAACTTTATTCCACTTACTCCAGTTACTTATGTAATTGTCCTATGACATTTGTAAACATTCTTTCGATGTTTATAAACATTACAGCCCATATTCCTGTATAATTTTTAGAGCATAATGACAAAAATGCTAGGTGTTTGCATAATTTTGCCCACTGGTACTGTATATGTCATCTGGGTGGTAAGGCTTCCCTTGTGGAAACAGACCAGAAAAACTATGACCCAAAAAATACCCCTAATGACCCACCAAGAAGAATTGTGTACTCGGCCCAGAATAGGGTTACTGGGACCTACCCCTGGAGTCAGAGCGCTAACCCTCAGACTCACTGGGGCACACTGGTGATGAGGGAGGCTGTCAAGTTGGAGAAGGAGACCTTCAGGGCAACACAGGCCAGAAATGCTACAGCAAACGCAGTCAAGCTCAGGAGTGGGAGGAGATAGCAGAGACCATGGAGAGAGACTCAAGGCCTCAAAGGTGTTTCAGTCACCTCAGAAAGGCAAGGTGGCACCTTGCTCAGGCTATGTTCAGCCAAAGTGGGGAAGTCCAGATCTACAGTGGGATAATGTAGAGGGGTGCAGAGAACGTTTTGAGAAACGTCCTAACCGGGGGGGTGTCTTTTCCTTCTCCATTCCTTTTTGTCATTTTGTGGTCAGGATATGAAAACAGAGCCTTAGCAAGAAGGATGTCCAGATTGGGCAGGCCAACCCATCTGGTGATATAGGTGGCTGCCTATGGTGCCATTTTCTGGGGGGTGTGCCAACTAATCAAATGGCCAGGGCTACCCCTACTCCAAGTCGCCTGCCCAGGATGGCTTCAAAACCTCAGCACCTCCAAATCAGAGGACACAATTGTCTCCTGGATAATGATGCATTGTTACTTTAATTTTAGGTGTGAGAGTCTGCCCTCAGTAAAGGTGATTAAGTGATGGTAAGAGGTTAGATTGACTGGGAGGTCAAATAGGTGACTGCAGTTTATGGGCTCCAAGGAGTTCCATGGTGATAAGTGTAAGGTTTGCAGTTTACCCTGCAGTCTATGTCCCTATGGTCACCTATAATGGTATGTAAAATGTGTAAAAGAACAAGGTCACAAGTACAAGTGGCCGAAATGAGGTTTTTCTGCAAGGTTGCTGGGCTCACTCTCCGTGACGGAGTTCGGAGATCTGGGTGAACCTTGAAAGCGGAGCCACGAGCATCGTATAAGGATGCCACTAGGATGCCACCTAAGGGAGATATCCCAGGCACACCCTACGGCATGGAGGCCCCAGGGGAAACAGGGCACACGCTCCATGGATAATATCTGCCAGCTGTCAAGGGAATGTCCTGGGATCCCCCCAGAAAAAATCTGCAGTCTGCAGCCATGGAAAAAGTGCTCTGGCCTGACCTGTTTGGCGTACATCCAGTGTGATACAGTGGGAAAATGAGACGGTAACAGTTCATTTTCCTGTTCTCCAGTTCTCCCTGTTCTCCAGTTCTCTAGTTCTCCACATTAAAAAGCTGATTAGCTGAGAGTGCATACAGCCTCCTGATTGTTTCACTGTGATCACAGAAGTAAGGCTGACAGCCCAGCCCAGTCAGGGAGTCCCGTGGGCTCGGGCTGTCAGCCCGCTCCCCGCATCATCACCCACCCCCCGGCATCTTACTCACAGACGCCTCTTCCTCTCTCATTGGAAGCCACCCCAGAGAAGAAACAAAGGCCCGTTCTCCTTGTGACCCGCCCACACAAGCAGGCCTGCGCCTCTACATGCGTGTGGATATTATAGGCGGTACAAGTGAAGAATTAAAGTGCTCCGTGTGATAAAAGATACCATTATATATGTTTAAACATTTTGTTTTTATTAATGAGTATTTGATTTTCAAATGTTATGCCTTTACTTTGGCAAAAATTCTGATTAGCAAAAGAATTCCCACAATTCCGTGCTGTAAAAGCAGTCTGGGAATGGAAGGTATGAAAATGTACATGCTTCACAGAATAAATTGCATCGTTCCGTAATTCGTGGCATTGTTTCACAGCAGGAGGCTACATGTGCTTTATATTGCATTGTAACCAGCAGCGGTTTTCGGTTGCAGCATGTGTGAAGACACAGAGAATTCTTAGCATCCCTGGACTCGAACCTTCAACCTGTGTCCTGTACCTCACTCACCATTTTTATCTAAAAAGCCCCCAAATTAACTTAACCACAATTGGGGTGTGGCTCAGTTGGTTGGGTCACTGTGATCAGAAGGTCATGGGTTTGAATCCCATGCTCTGTAGTATAGTCATATCCCCATTGGGCCCTTGAGCGAGGTCATAAACCCCCCCCCCCCCCGGGGCACCAGACAGTTGGCTGACCCTGTGCCCAGACCCCAAACTTTGCCCGCACCCCTATATGTGAGTGTATATGTGAGTGCTAGTGTAAACTTGCATGATGAGATATCTAAACACATTCCAGGGGACTTGTGCAAATGAAAAGGTTAATTTTCATGCTATTTTACTTTTGATGGTGCACATGGAGTGGTAAGGTTTACGAGTTCAGTGCTGTTTAGTGAAATACTGTGTATCTTCTCTGCAGTGTGCGAAATACCCCGCCAATATTCGGGGGGGTCATCAATACCGATCTTGAAGCCCCTTAAAATTTTGCTTTTGAGGCTTTCTGGGGGTCTCATGGGTTGGACCCCACCCGAAACCCCCCGTATTTCGTACACTGCCTCTCTGCTTCTGTCGACCTCACTGGCTCCTTGGAAGAGCTGAATGTGATGCATGAGGCGATAACCTCAGTCCAGGTCTCACGTCACCCTGACAACAGAAGGCACCACGGTCACCTGCACATGTGTGCAAACCCATCAGGCCTGAGAAGGATCTTTATTCAAGGGCAGGGCCACAGGAGCACTGGGCCCAGCTGAGAGCTGAGTGGCCCTCTCCACTGTCATTCACTGATTCGTAACATATCATTGGCTAATGGTTCAGATCCTGAAATTACAAAAATGCTCCTTTGAGTAGGGAAAGTGATCTCAGTCTTCAGAACACATTCAGGGCTGTTTCGTATGTTCTCTGAGATCAGAACCTACATTATGTTAATAAAGCATAACAAGTTAATTCATCCGGCTTTCTCCAGCTCATCTGTTTGCTGGCTGTGATGTTTTCATTGGTCACTGCATTTGCTCTGATATATTGTGTACACTGCATACCACACTCACACGTGTTTTTTTTTTTTTTTCCAAAAAATGCAGAAATATAGTCTCACAACGAAGAGGCACATAATCTCCTAAAGCCTTGATGGCGCTGGAATCAAACTGGCCTGACTAAGATTTCTTTTCCGCTGTAGACGATCTGCACTGGCAGTTACCATGACAACGAGTAGGAATTCACTTCACACTTCACTAAGTGCATTTCGCCGGCAGCGCTCCACGGCGCCCCTCTTCAACGGCCACGAGCGCCGCTGCTTCCGCATTCTGCAGACGTCCTCGGTGCTGCGGTCAGCAAACACAGCTGGGAAGATAAGATGCTTCATTATATACGCCTACTTGACAATTCGTGTGTGGTGGATCAGTCACGTGACACAAGCATGAACCTCATAGACACAGATAAACAGAGGAAGGACACATGGAGATGATGGCGGTGGTGTGTGTGTGTGTGTGTGTGGGTGTGTGTGTGTGTGTGTGTGTGTGGGGGGGGGGGGGGGGGCGGGGGGCGAGGTTGCTGGGACTGTTGACG
>JABFEA020000021.1:20010724-20021045 GCA_019775915.2 Cyphomyrus plagiostoma | reverse complement strand
GGGGGCGGCGCGCCCGCGCGGCCGGCCGCGGCCGCGCGCGCCCCCCCCCCCGCGGGGGCGGGGGAGCAGTGGGCTAGGCTGCTGTGTCTGTGTTCGAATCCCAGGATCAGCAGAGTGATGCCACCATTGTGTCCCTGAACAGGACCCTTAGCCCCCAATTGCTCTAGGGACTGGCTGCTCCTGCTTTCTCAAACACGCATGCTGCTTTTGGTTTAAGTGGTTGCAAAAATAAATAAAATACAACCATGTAGCACAGTACCAAACCATGTGCGTATGTCAGAGAATGCTTTTCACACATAAACAACAAAAAGAAACATGCTAAAATGCGTGATCTGCTATGTGCGCGTTTGAGATTTTTAATCGCCAGAATGGACAGACTTTAGAGATCAGCCACCCACAGAATAATTCCCCAGAACAGACAGGCCCTATTTTTTATTATGATATTTTCAGTGATAAAGAGGTTTAAGGCACATGCATGACAAAAGGCAGAAGCGGAGGACATGGAGAGGGGTGCCGTGATTTTACCCAGTGGTGCAAGAAGCGACCATTGGTTGTTAAACGGGACTCTGACTCTGCTGGCTGCAATTTAAAAGTGCTAACAGCCTACGATAGTCAGATGCAGTGAGACACATAAAAAACTACACAAGCATATACATCTGTTTGCAGCTAATGGCAGTACGTATCTCCATAGTGCTCTTGATCCAGCGTACCTCCACTAAGATTACAGAAATGGGGGCAAATGAATGTGAGCGAGACCTATATCGACAGACTTTGCCTGGTGATAAATTGGCATGGGTAATTTCTCTACCTGTCCACAATGCAGGGGAAAAAAATGCGACTCGCAGCCTTGACACTGATGGAACTGCGACAGCATGCTAATTGCTGCAAAGCCATTAGGGGAAAAACCATTACCAAGGCAAAGAGGAGGAAAATGAGCGTTAAGGCTGTGACAAATCAAAATTCTACAAACACACAGTAACAAAATTAAGCTCTTTCTATGCTTATTATGACAATTACCTGTTTTATGGGAAGGGGCAATTTATATCCATGGTTGTCTCATTAGCACTGAATTCGTTTGAGCGGTGGTAACTGGAAATGAACCCCAAGGACAAATGCTGGCTTGTATTGAAGCCACAGTGACGTCGACAGCCCATCAAATACCAGGCAGCTCTATATCCGTACTCATCAGTCACCCACATAAACAAGGGAGCTGTCCTGCAGGCTAGAGACGCCCTCGTAGGAAATCTGGGCCAAAAGATTGTGCAAAAACATTTGACACATACTTGTATTCCCAGCTGGATTATTGAAACTCATTATGTGATGTGCACATTTATTTTAAAATTTGTTTTACATTACTTAAGTCTTGTCATAAAACTAGAATTAAAAGCCTTAAGGTAAAAAAATAGTCAGTTTTGTTTTATTAACAGAATCCCAATGCTTTACATTCTTGGGTGCTTTTCTTTACTTTGTTTGTTTGTTTCTGGTGGTTTTGCAGTGGGTTTGAAAGTCTACGAGAATCTGCATGCAGGTCACACACCTGCCGTGGTGTAAAGATTCAGAGGCCGGGTGTCAAATTGTTTGAATTTTCCATTTGCTGTCAGGCTGTCACGCTCCTCTAGGCATCGGGTTTCGTCTGGGCTCCTTCGGTACTGTGTGCCAGGACACTGTGCACCTGGGCAGCAGAAGCATGGGCCAACGTCCACAACAATGCGATCCATCGTCCGATGACAAGTCTAGTGTTACGGTGGCCACGTGACAGCGACAGTTACCCCCTAGTCATTGTGATCAGCCCTGTAAACTGCACCAGCCCCCATTATTCTCAAGGTAATGCTCAGTTGCCCCAGCACACCATAAAGACAGTGGGAAATGCACTCTATGATAAACCGGTATCCCATTAGCTTACACTCAAAAATAACTCTTGCTCTAGAGTACTTCTGCATTTGCAATAGTCTCAGCTTGCTAGCTGGGCACGATGCTTGGGTTTTTAAACAATGTTTCTTTTTGGAAATTCATTGATAAATCAATCATTCAATCACATCAATAGGCATCAAAAATGTAGCATATTAAGATGCAAAAAGTCAGATGCTAGCACTTTATTGGAGTCCAACTGGCTGCCCACCCAACATTCGCTAATTACGAGGCACAGAGCCTGCCTGAAATATTTAAATGACATTTGACACTGCTGTCTTAGGTATTGCGTGTCAAAAACAGGACCAATATCTTGCAGTTCTAGAAATTTTAAATTTGCAAAAAAGGGTGAGGATTTTACGGATTTGCTGCTGAAAGACACAGGACAGTCTGGAATGTTTCTGTTTTCCTTTAATATATTTACGGATTTAATTTAACATTGCACATGGTTTCTTGTTTTTCCATCACATCTCATATTGCTGCCTACAAAATTATATGAATATAGAAAATCCGATCTAATTATGACTGCTTTACAAAAGAAAAATAATAATAAAAATAAGAAAATAGGTAAGGGAAATTAGGGCGTCCTAAAATACATGGTAACATCCTAATAAATAACAAAAATACATCTTAGATCTGGACACCATTAAAATTAAAACATGCAAAAATGAAGGATGGCAGTGTCCCTCTGAACTTCGGAACACCAGGAAGGATACAATATTAATATTACACATTTCTCTGTAATACAAAACTATATGTTTTCAGATGTCTAACATTTTCAGATTTCTAACAATAAATAATTTTGGGTTGATATCACTTTCATTGAGTTACCCATCAGCACGCTATCGTTACCATTTGTAAGTCAATGACACAACAAGCGGTTAAGTGTTGAGGTCATTTGCTTCTCTTATTGTGATGCCTGTAACATGATTGTGGTAACTGGTAAGGATCACCTTCATCGTATCATCATAACAGTATTTAGTTACATTGTGCATATGCTCATCAACACAAGTGACTTTACTTTATTTGTATATAAGATTTTCCTACAACTCTTCCAACTTTTCCTGTAACTTTTTCCAGTTCTGTCTCTCTTTAAAGAAAATATCAAGTCATTTGTTGTTTTTTATACTTTCTAGTAGCCTTTGGTTATTTTGGGGTGAATCCCCCCGGTCATTCTAAAATATAAAATAAAATATTAAGTAACCATTTAGCAAGGTTTTTACTGAAGAGGATAATGGTCGATCCTCACAGTGACATTTTATGTGCACAAGTACAACATATTTTAGGGAGAATGATGTTGAATTTACTGTTTATTGATTCTACCTATTTAGGTTCCTTTGTCAGAATAACTGATTTTAAATCACTAGCCACTGAAACTTTGATAAAGATACAAAAAAATGTCTTAGCTAGTACTGTTAGAGAACAATACTTTTCTACAACAATACCTTCTTAAGCTAGTGCACTATATATATTGTATAACTCTAATTGTACACAAAACACATCTTCCAACACATGGCTTTTTTTGATATTCACCAAAATATATTAAGCCAGTGAGATTTTTTGGGGGTTGGGGTGGCACATATTTTTCTAAGTGTTTTATGGTTTGTTTGTTTTAATTGGATAAACTCAGTAAAATGCGTAGGGCGATAGCACATCTTCCAAGTGTACAGGACATCCACTGATTCAGTATTACGACCAAGCATTTTTTTCTATAGCTGCTTAAGAGAAGAAATGTGTGAATGTTGTTCCAAGTTAACATTTTTCATGAAGTTGAACATTGCAGTATGCAATTGTAGTATATAGTATCTGAATTTTCAATTGCATTTCTGTCAGACATTGAATACTCAAATTCAAGTTCTATGCATGATCTGAAATATCTCAACTCCCATCAGGTGCCAGGAATAATAATCACTCAGTGGGTATATCAGATTGTAGCAAATGGTTTATTCAAACATAAACCATTTTGTGCATTACATCATTAAAAGAAATTAATTATTTTCAGGGATTTATAATATGGTAAATTTTACTAATGCAAAATTCAGCACTGTGCTAAACACTGGCAATGTTATTTTTGTGTTTTCTAGGTGTTTGTTTTGTGTGTGAGTATGTCTATGTGTTTGTGAGGGTGTCTGTGATCACATGCGTTGCCTTGCTATTCCCATGACAACACTGTAAACGTCACTGAACACACAAATTCAGTCACACGCATGCACACACAAATGCACGCACACACTAACTCACATAAAACAGAAGTAGTTCCTATGAGTAATTAAATAGGTGTAGCACTGATCATCTGTACACAATGCAAATTTATGGAAGAACCTTCCTTTTCAGTGAAATTTAACCAACAAAATTATGGATATAAATTAAAAACAAACACACATACTTTTCATTCAGCAGCTCCACTTAAGTCAGTGGTATTTGGTTAACAAAATAAAACAAAACTGTTTGCCACCAAACGATGGCAGAAATCTTTAGTTTGGTTCAGTAACAATGAAGCTAATAGCAAAAGTACATTTGATAACCACACTATTCTCTCTTAAGTATTAAAATATCTGCCTTAAAACACACTGCATCACATCTGAGGAAAAAAGATGAATCTTTGATACAGTAGGTCTCTAATTACGGTGACTCGATCATGCATTACGTTTCTGATCATTAAGGCAATCAGCTGGACCCTGAAAAGTAACTCTTTTCCCCTTCCTCTCTGGGGGCCTCCAACGTGATGTTGAGTTGTTGTGTCCCACGCTTGTCCTGCTTCCCGGACCGGCACTTCATGAAACTGTAAGAAAGGATGGAAGGTCAATGGAGGTACCACGGCGTCCCTACGGCAACCGTTTCTAAAATTATGCCTGGAATTCCTCAGAAACAAGCGTTTCATAAGTATAGTTCTGCTGCGGAGTTAAAGCCTCTATCCGAAGCGAAGATTGGGTGTCGTATGGATGAAGTTTCGGACTCCGATACCGTAAAATATTCAGACCAAGTAAGAAACCAGGTTCAGAGTGAAGAAGTAACAACATTGGCAAGCTAAATTTGCTATAACCCTTGCATAACGATTCTTTTTAACCACCCATAAGTATCACTAGTTGATGTCTACAACATTATGGGACAAACTGATGAAATGTATCACTCATTCTTTGGATGGTGTTCTACTATGTATTAACCAGAGTATGAAAATAAAAAGCAATCATCATTAAAACATCCATTAATGTCATTGTTATGGATGGCAGCGTCAGATCACAACGCCAGGGGTTGTGGTTTGATTCTTTCCCCTACTCTCTCTGAGCAGTCTGCCAGTTCTCCCAATGTAACAGAAAAAGGGAAGGGGGTGTGTGTTGGGGGGGGGGGGATTCATGCTGTTATCTGTCACTGACAACAATTAAAAGCAGTCATTAAGCAAGACTATTGACCCTCAGTTGTCTGCCTCTGGTCTACTATCATAGTAACACAGTAAATCCATGAATTGAATACCGCCTGGCCCAGCAGTTAGCAGCATAGCAATTCTTTTGTTAAAATCACAGTCAGGTTAAAAATAGCTATTGGGACAGCACCATATCCCGGTATGAAAACGGTGGTATTTCTTAGTGAAAATAACGGCATAGGCATCTAGATAACATGGGAGTTCATGTTAATGACATAATATCTGTTACGTATTAACATCCCCAAGCAGCATTTGGACTGAGCCTTGACACAGAGGTAATCTTTTATCCTTGGAAATAAAATGTGCTCCCCAAAGAGATCTGAAGAACAATTAAGAACCAGACAGAGCCATGCATCACTGGTTTAATCATTTAACTAAATAAAGCACCTAAAATACTTATCGTCCTTTCTCACAAGAACCTAAAAAATTGGTGCCTGCTTTCCTGGCAAGAGAAAAAGCAAAATGGTTTGCCATATTTCAGTATAGTGAGCCAATTTATTTCTAAGTTATTTCATCAGCAGATCACAGTTAGATATAGTGGTCAGCAAACGAGCACACAGCTGTTAATACACAAATACCCGTGAGACGCGAATTGCCCGGGTTTCCACAGTGGAAGCTTAAACACATTATCAACATGGCGACTCTGAAAGCTGCCCTACTCAGGCATCAAGAATCATTAAAACCAGTTAAAATGAAAATGCCGGCTAGGCAATATGGGACACCAGTGAGTGGGCAACAGATATCTGATAGGAGCCAGTAAAGAGGCCAGATGAGATTGGAGGGGCTTCTAACGACTGTGGTTAGCGGGTGCCACTTTGGCTAGCTCCGGGCTAGGGATCCCAATGCCACCGCTTTTGGGGAGAGTCCCACATCAGTGGCACCAGGGGACATGGGAGTCTTGTTTACACTAGTAATTTGGTGTAATTGCGGCGCTTTCCCCGTGGATGCTGCCCGTCATATGCTCCACCAGAACTAAGCCATTTATATCCGCGCCCATGACTTCCCTGTAGTCTTGGGTGGAATGGAACCCTGAGTCAACTGGAATGGTGCTTTTGTGAGTTGCTATGGGATTTGCCCGGAGCTAAACGGAGAACGGCATGACCGCCATTAGCAAACCAACATTAGCTCCTGCAGAAGGCTGCCTGTTAGCCCACTGATACTTAGCTCAGTGTAAAGTCTCCCTGCATTGAGGAGGTCATACACACTGACAGCAGGCACATAAATAAACGCTGAATCATTAATTTATGGTTTATCAGCGCTTCGAGGTTTGATGCCAATGCTAATTTGTCTCAGCTGCTGCCGCCCCCTAACCAATGAGTTGGCCTCCTGATCTTCTGAAACACCAACGGCAATATCCCATCTCTTTCAGCTCTCGCTCACAGTAACAACTGAAAGCCTGGGAATTCCCATAGACTGGTGCCCATAAAACAGCATGATAACAATCTGCTTCTCGCGAGCCGTACGGAAAGCGGCAAGAAGTCAAAACAGGGCCCATCCACCGATAACGGCAAGCAGGGTGCCGGGAGATGACATTTTCTCCATCCTCCTCCTATGGCCGATTCAGCTGGAGCTCAGTGTTACAGTGCCCTCCATAATCACAGAAGGAGCTGGAGCTCAGTGTTACAGTGCCCTCCATAATCACAGAAGGCTACAAAGACATAGGTTTCTCACTAGCGCTGGGAAGATACCACACACCAGCTTAGAATGCCGGACAGAAAGGGCTGGATTTACTGACGATGGGGTAGCTGTGTGAACTTGCTTCAATAAGTGCAAATTTATTACATTTTCTGGCGGCACGTTTACTTGTTGACTCACTGCTATATGCACAAGAATTTGCCCCTGGGATCAATAATGTTTATCTTAATCTTAAATTCATTCTTATCAATGTCCAGGGCAGAGATACTCATTATCTAAAAGCTGCACCTGCGTGTATAAGCTCTTTTTACAGGTATCTCTCCTCTGATGTTTTGTCCTCGTTTTTCTATATTTAAGGAATGTTAACATATTTTTTAACGTTATTCATCTGTACATGAGAGCTAGATAAGAGCTCTGAGCTATTAGTTAAGTTCTCCCCAAACAAGGTTGAGGGGCTTAATGGCGTTTCAGCAGATACAGCACGACAGCAGACTAACATAAAAACAGTAAAATGGGGGTTGCCACTTTGCAAACACCAGCACCTTAAATAATGACATCATGCTTCAAGATATGGTAATTCTGAATAAATACATATTCCATATGAAGGGGGGATTGGGGGGGAAGTGAAAAAATGTCTTGTGCACAAACACTCCTGTCCATCCTGACTACTTACGGGTGTGTGTGTGTGTGTGTGGGGGGGGGGGGTTGCCTTTAAATGACACTGGCCTGTGTTAAAACACTTACAGTGAGAAAGTGCCACTTCACAGAGCTAAAGGCCTGAGTTGGCTTCTGCGCATGGAGTTTTCCTCAGGTTTAAATCTGGCCATCTTTATGCAATGGCCAAAAGGACATTGCACCTACTTTTTAATATAAAAATCTTGCTATGTGGGTGGCAAATAGTCATCTGTGTAGCATTACATGTCGGGGGCTATGAAGCTTTGGGGCTATGGGGCTGTGGGGCTTTGGGGTTGTCAGGCTGTGGGGCTACGGGACTATTGGGCTATGGGCCTATGGGGCTGTGGGGCTATGGTGCTGTGGGGATATGGTGCTGTGCGGCTGTGGAGCTATGGGGCTTTGGGGATGTCGGGCTATGGGATTATGGGCCTATGGGACTATGGGGCTATGCGACTATGGGGCTATGGGACTATGGGACTATCGGCCTATGGGACAATGGGGCTATGGGGCTATGCAACTATGGGGCTATGCGACTATGGGGCTATGGGGCTATGAGACTACGGGGCTATGCGACTATGGGGCTGTGGGGTTAGGGCTTCACTTCCTGCCTCTCTGTGTGCAGACCTTGCATGTTCTCCTCCTGTTTGCGCATCCCTGTCTCTGAATCAGCTTTGCTGTGCCAGTGTGTGCCCTGTGGTAGACTGGCATGCCTTCCAGGATGCCCCCTGCCTTGTGCTTCCTGGAATAGACTTGCTGCAACCCTGTCCTGGAGAAAAAAGGAAGGATAATAGATATTCAAAATAAATCTCAGTTTTCACCATGACAGGGTTTCTGCAAGTTTGCTAGACATCTACACCAAACACACTGTTCACCTTCTGTTAGTAAAAGTAAATTGGAAATATCAGCGAGTTTCTTTTTTCTTTAAAACTGTTCCAGTTTTGTATCCTAGTTCATTTTTATTAATACTAATTCAGTCTCTGAATCATCCAGTTGTCTTTATTTTTACAAATAATGACAAGTAACAGGCAAAGACTTAAGGTGAACCAATCCCTAAAGTAACTGTTATAACCTGGCATTAAGGTGCTGAAATTAGATCTGAAATTCCCTTTGTTACAAATTGGCGTGCCTTTGTTCTTATGACAAGCAGGTCCAACACAATGCACAACCACCCAGGACAGCTGGATATTTCACTGGAACAGCTGGATATTTCACTGCAGAAATTCAGGGGAACCACAACAGGGTCCTTTTGGGTTCAAATTTTTTTTCTATTCTCTTACACTAACAATGGTATTAAAACCAAGGTAAAGCTTAGTAATATATTTAAATAATAATATTATTTAATACCTTGTTAAAAAACCTCTATTAACAAGAAAAGAAACCCTCTAAACTCTACATATAATGTTAACCTTATCTCAACCCTACCACCCATTGCACATCACATTGACAGATGTTCAGAAGCTTGCAGCAACATTTTTGTAATGGGACTTATTTTCATTCATTTTCATCTTCCATCCATCCATCCAGCCATGAGCTGTTTTGTTTCCAGTAGGCCGTCAAAAATATTTTTCTTTCTGCCAGAAAAGCAAGTTAACTCAAAAACAAAATAACTATGTTTTTTGCGTTAACGTGCCACATCAGTTTATGGTCAGCTTCTCATGAATAAAAAGCATGGTTACAGGTGTTTTTCCACCGCTGTTACACATAGTGATTCAGAAAGCTTTCAGCCTTGCTCAATACCTGGAAGTGTTTCAGCAGAGGTTGCTGTGAGTGGCACCTTTGTCACATTTCTCATCTGCTGAAAACAGCATCGACATGCAACCAAAAGGACTTTTCAAATGACCTCACTGGATAATTAGTGTGTACAGTGACTCCCATAGTATTAACATAACTGAACACTGAACTCTAGAAAATATTTATTTCTGTTCCTTTTTGAGCTAGAAGTATCAGTGGCATTGAATATGGCTTTGTCTTGCTTTTTTTTTAGTTGAGTTAGACTTTGTAATACTGCCTGCATGGAAGAACCAATCAACGTGAGCAACAGAAATATGATAAAGTGCCAAATAGGACAATTCCAAACTGTAATATGCTTTCATTCTAGATTCTTTAACAATTCCAAATGGGCTTATGACCGAAGGCTCAGCAGCCACTCCAGAAATAAAGTGTTACCACTATCAAGTTCCTGGGCCTAACCATCCTGCCCTTTTTATAGTGAGCTCACATATTCAATCTATCTACTAACACTATCTACTAACACTTACTGTGGTCAAAGTCCCGGGTCTGGATTCTATCCCAGGTGGGACAGGGCACAAGGAAAAGGTGTGCCCTGAATGTGACCCCTGCCTATTGCTGGGCACGGAGTCAAAATCTAGAGCCAATTAGCCTAACTGCTGGAGGAAGCCCAAGCACCCAGAGGGAACCTGTGTAACGCCAGAAGAACATGCAAACTCCACAGAGAGGGAGAAGAGAAGGGATGGGATGGGATGGGATGCAAACCCCTAGCCTAGGAGGTGTGAAGCAACAGTAGGCTCCCACTGAGCGTTGGTGCTACTTCCAAACTCCACACACTGTGGCTAATATACTCTCACCTAAAGAATTATTAGGAACGCTTGTTCAATTTCTCATTAATGCAATTATCTAATCAACCAATCACATGGCAGTTGCTTCAATGCATTTAGGGGTGTG
>JABFEA020000021.1:19991306-20010624 GCA_019775915.2 Cyphomyrus plagiostoma | reverse complement strand
GGCAGTTCTGAAGGCGAAAGGGGGTCAAACACTGTATTAGTATGGTGTTCCTAATAATCCTTTAGGTGAGTGTATATGTTCTCTAAGGAAACTCATTATTAGCATACAGATCCTGACATGTAACATTTCTGTACATAAATAGCATGGAAAGAAAAGAATGAAACGTATACCCTAATCCAGCTAACTGCTAAGCATTCAATGCTATACTGTCATCTGTGTTCGCATTCATGACACCTTAAAGTCCCCACTGCATTCCAAAGCACCCGCAGCGGTGACAGGTAAAGAGAGAAACCTCTTTATTACTGTAGCATCTAATATGACATCGAAATCCGTGCTGGCGTTTGTCTCCTGATGTCGCTGGAGCGCAGACGATAAATAATTCAGCCCCACATCAGTCAGCCAATACTACGGTGCAAATGCAGAAATGAAATCCCTTTCGGCCGAATCTTCTTCGTCTACATGGGAAAAAATAAACAAATAATAATAATGACGATGATAAAAAATGGCAATAAAAATTCTTAGCAGCTGGGATTGACAGTTTGTGTGCCGCGTCACAGACTTGCTGCTTCATGCTGGGCTTGACAGTCATTGCTGGAAGCCTTACCAGTCACACAGGTGACTAGGACCCTCCACTTCTGCCTCCCAAGCCCCATCACTTCTGTATGCTGACAAGGATGGGTGATGTGCTGATTGTCTTAAATAATGTGCAAGAAAGCACTCATATCACAACATAAAGAATCATGCAATATTATAAGATTGTGATCCGCGTTGCTATGGTGATGCAAACATTCGCTGAAAATGCTGGACTATTCTGTCATTCCCCCCACACAATAAATCTGACTCTTCTGTTTTGTGTTTTCATATTTTCCCTCAGCTGATACCCATACAGCCTCGGCTGTGCCAAATCTACCATGGTGTGTTAGAATATAAATTTTAAAAAGCTATTTGAATTGTGGCCTTTCTGTCATTTCCCCCCAGCTTTGTCTTTAGCAACATACAGCATACCTGTAGCACTAAAAAGCTTCATGCGTGGACCGAATGACTGAATGCAGTTTTATGTCTTAGAATAAAAAAAAAATAAAAATCTCTTTCATATTAGTCCAGCTGGTTGCTGTTTATATACTCAGGAAAGTGGGGTTTATCTGTATTCAAAATTTTACATTAATTTAAGCATGGAAAGATATAAACATTGTGCTTCCAGTAATTAATGCAATATAACAAATACGGTTCTAAAACCGCCGACATACAGTAACGACTGATGGAGACATATTGCATCCAAATGAAAATGACTGCATGTAGCCAGTGTTAAATAAACACTTTTTAAACTTACAAAGGGAGTACTTGAGCCTCTTGTCTTTCTCAAATGAAATGCAAAGGCCCAATCTGCTGCCCTGCATCTTTATACAGACTGGCAAAATTGCTCTAACCTATGGAAGCATTCCCTCTCTCTTTTCCCTGAAAAATATTGTATTTTAAAGCCAAATCTGTGAAATTCTTTTTTCACAGGTTCTTGGAAAATCAGTGATGTAACTATATCGAGCATCACAAATAATAAATAAAAAACAACACAAGAAGTACAGCTTTCAGTGCTATATACACTTTCATTTCATATTTTTAAAGATATGTCAAATAAATAACAAAGGAAAATGCATCCAAGTTTGCTTCTGGGCAACTCAGAGCCCTGCTTCCTACTCTGATCATCTGGATTCTCACTTCAGGATGTACTGCCAAGAACCTACAAATATCCTTTTCTGCTAAAAAAAATTCCATCACTGACCAGCTATATTATTTTAAGGATTCTTTACATTCCACCCTTCATACTGCATTATTTACAGTTTAAAATTATTGCAAGCAACTGCTAACTCATTTTATTCATGCTCTCTTCCTTTTCCATGGAAATATATTTTTTTATTTATCTGGATTTAGACCTTCTAACAACCATCAGGATGACCTTAACAGAAAAGTGCAGGAGCAGAGGTAGGCCTTCCGGAGTACCAGACCTGCCTTGTTTGACTTTGTCAAGTCACATGTCATTTGCTGGATGCTCTGTGCATAATCGCCACTCCCTGTTTTTCAGAATTATGAGATGCTGAGAAACAGTAGCCAGCTGTGGAGGAGAAGATGCCCCACAGCTGGGAGGTCACTGGCTCCACTGCTCCCAGAAAACCAGCTTCTGCCCCCCAAACGACTAGCACTCCTTGGTTATGTACAAGTTTTAGCTGCCTGAGACAGTGCTCATTATGATAACTGTCATGGTATGCTTAAAATGAATTCATTAGAAATATACTTTTTAGTTATGCACTTCCTAATTTGTATTATTCCACATAGCTTACTTGTTGATTTGTGCTTAGAAAAAGATATTGTGATTTTTTTCAAATGCTCATTCTTCCATGCCATTGAAAAAATAATACAAAACCACTTGGAAAATACTGTCAGTTCATGTTGGGGTCATACACTGGAACAGCGTATTGCTGTACCCACCACACGACAAAACACCTCGGGATCCCAGTTGGTGACTTCCCAGGCCGATACACCGATAGTCCAGTCCCACCCTCTGAAAATGGCCGTCTATCTGCCGCAGCCAGGTGTTGCTTGGGCGTCCTGTCAGCCTGGTCCAGCTGCTCAGGTCCTCAGCAATGAGGATCCCGTGAGCCGGATCACCCTCAGGGAAACACACCACATGGCCGTAGTGCCGTAACTGACCCTCCCTCACTGTGCAGGTAATGTGCCTCATTTCGGGCTCCCTGAGCATCTGAAAATGCCGTCTGTGGATGAAAACGGCACAAGCAAGAGTTTTCAGCTGAATCTCCTGGTTGAGAAAAGTAAACTCTGGCGGTGTGAGGCCTGACACCCTGATGTTCAGAAAGAAGGACCTACTGTCAGAAGATGTGGCCTGAACAGGGAGGAATGCTAAACAGAAATGCTGCCAGTTTGGTAAACTCTGCCCAAATGCAGCACATGTACAAAAAACGCCTCATGTCTGAATCCAACTTAAATAGAAATACTTATGCGAGAGTTTAAGTGGAATCTTTATAATACTAAAACTCTGTCTGCTCTTCAAAATTACAATTTATTTCTTGTCAAGGGTTGATGTAAATTTCCATCTGTACTATCCCAAGTTTCAAAACTAACAGGATGGTTGGATATTGGTGTTCTGTACAGCATTTGAAATAAGTTTTTAAAGGCTAATGATGAAAATGAGTGTGAACTCTTTGTGGTCTAAGAGCAAATCTAGTCCAGATCAGTTTAAAAGATATAAATAATCAACAGTGCTTGTTTATTATACATGTACTCCTGTCCATGGTGTGTGTGTGTTCTGAGAAGCCTTCTGTTTTGAGCTTTCAAATTTTTCCCCCAGCTGATACCGATACAGCCAGTGCGTTTTTTTTTAACTGTGTTTGTTTTTCAACTGCATTAAAGAAAAAAATCTACACAATTAAGCATGTAAAACTTTTTTTGATATTGATCTCCATCTGTTTCTCAATACCATTGCTTTGGGGTTAAAGATCATTAGTTGGAGAAAGATAGCTTAGCTTAGCTGTGAATGTATCTAAGAAGCGTTACATAATAAAAAATAAACCAACCTGTGAAATAAACCAAAGACACTTTCCCCCATATTTCACACTTGTCTGAATAATTCAGTTATATCTGCTGTGTGTGTGTTCAGCTGAATATTTTACGGAAGTACCTGAGCAACAGTTTCACTCTTTAAGCCTGAATTTGAACAATCTCTGGTTTGTAAGTCTATTTTCTTAACCGCAACATTACCGTTTTTCTGACCAAAAAAAAAAAAAAAACAGTTTTCTTAAACAGTGAGGAGTTTCATTCTTCAGTTGGATTCCAGTCATTTTGCTCTAAAAGCATACAGGTTCCAGCTGAGGACGTTGGTTCAGTGCAGCAAGAAATATCAGCTTCTTTCTCATTATTTTTGGAAAAAATATTCCATGATTACAGCCACCATGATCTGCAGCTAGATTCATCGCTATCACTGTCTAATATAAACAATAAAGCACCCTCATCCATGACGATTGTCTTCCTTGGTGCTTAACAATAATATGCCAAGATATCTATTCAGCGTTTATGCAGGCCTTAAAGCACAAGATCATTTAGGGACCCACAAAATCAGTTGAGGAATTTTAATCTGCCCCCAATGCATCAAATCGCAGCTATTTTAAGCTGGGGGCCAGTGCAGGACAGAGGCTTGTCGCTTTAATTGAGAGTTTTTGTGCCACTGTAGCCCCCAGCAGGTCATGAAATGGCAGCTTCACGGCTTCTGCTCATGTGGCACCCGCTCCTTATCCGCGGAACAGTGACGCGCCCTGTCATTCTGGCCTAACCAACCTGTGGGCGGTACCACCGCCCGCCAACCATCCATAGGTCGACATCAGGCCTTTCAGACAGTGAGAGCGGGGTCCCTAAACTCCTTTGCATCTCCCAGGTAACAACCCTCAATAGAAATATTGCATCCAAGTAAATGATAATTGCACATGCTAAATGGGCAACAGTCCGACGTTTATAGCTATATGCTTAGTAAACAGCCAGTCACACTATGTGATAAAAACCCTGTTCTGCATATCATTGTAGTTACTGGTAAAAGCAAATACAAATGAAAGTGGCATCAGTATGACAATAAATACAATAAGAAGCTACTAGCCTGGCAAGGAGCTGTGAGGAGCTGGGAATTGCTGTCTTGGATCATTGACATGTTCGGGTTCAGTTGTACAGGGGGAAGCTGGTGTTAATGTGGCAGGGAATGGCAGGCATTGGCAGCTTTTACAAAAGCACCTTTTGGCGAGGGGGGGGGGGAGAGGTTGTCACTGTCACTAGTACACGCTCATATGCAGAAGGTATTCCTAGCTGTAACTGTGTCATGACACGTATGTTAATCACTGCCACTGTGTGACGGCTGGTGCAGTTTGTTGTGCACATTTGGTACTGATGACAATAATTGGAAAACGAAGCAAATATGGTATTAATAAGGCAATGTCACTTTCCAGTTATCATGTATCGCACAGTAGTAATGCAAAGCGAGGCAAAACAAGATTTGTCTTATAGGGTCTTTTAAGGGGAGATACAATGACTGTACAATAACACTAAGGTTGCTGATGTCTGTCACAAGGTTGTTACTGTGATTCATAAAACTGAAAAAGAAAGTTTTTAACTCTCTCCAATGGTTATATAGATGTGTATTAAAAAGGGGCCGGCTGGTGTATTTTATAAATGGCCTCATAGCTAACTTGGGGCTGCTGCTACCTGGAAGATGCACCAGCACCCCACCCCAATGTCACAGTGGTTAAGTGCAATACAGTGTGTTTAATGAGGCATGCCCTCGGGACTGTGAAATACAGAGGCCAGCTGCTGACCACAGCTGGGTGTGGGGGCTTCCTCAAAGGAGGCGGAACACTGCCTGTTTGGCTAGGCAAAATAAGCATAACTTCTAAAAATGAAAAATACCACTACAATCTCTACTAGTAAGTAAACACTTTTATTTGGAGATGTTCAAAGGTTCATTGCCTCATTAGTTAAAGAGTCATTTTGCTTTAGTTTGGGGAGGTGTGTAGATCTGTGGAAGTCTAACAATTAAATGCAATATATATGTTTAAATTCCTTCATGCTTGTGGGGGACATTTTTAGCAGATACGTTTGTAGCTTTGAGACCAATTGACCCACAGGATAACTAGAGAATATATGCAATGCGTCTGCTTTCTGCATAACAAAGGTACAGTTACTTAATATTTCCATGTGATATCGGATAATCAGATAATATCAGACGGGAAATTCAGCCTGAGAAGGAATGTTAATTTCTGGGAAGGAAGGAACTAGTAAAACGAAAATGAATAGAATGACAGATTCTGAACAAAAGGACTGAAAACAGGCTCTGAGTTGTCCGTGCTTTTCGAAACAGCCCTGAGCATGTATGCATACAAGAACATGGGCACTGAACTTTCCTCAGGGTAAACTTAGTCTAAAATGTATCTTCTAGGATTGCCTAAGCAACGCATAACGCATAAGCCATTCACTCCTTCAAAGACCAAACTAAACCATTTATGTGACAAGGTTTATCATCAAAATGAGTGATTCGTCTGTAGATGCTGAAAATAAATATGAATGAACAAGGCTCAGTAAAAGTAACATTATTTTGTGAAATAAATCTGAAATAAACAGTACAAAACACTCATGTTATCTTCCCCACCTTCATCAACATATCAATACTTACTGTAACCTACATGGACTGTCACCTGTGACCTATATTTCAGGTCCTACTTAAAATGAGACAAATGCACTGTGTAATTTGAGTCAAAGCCTTCATTTATAGAGTTATAAAATTAAGCCACTAATTTTAAATTATGCTGAAGGTAATTTGACTTGACTGTCTGCCAAGCTAATTCAAGATTACAGGAATCAGAATAACTATGCAACTATAATGCCTTGCAGCTCATACTCATTTTCATAATGTGTGGGTTGTTTGGAAAATGACACAGCATCAAGATCCTCTGGCTTGCACCTGTCAAAGTTTCCCAGTTGAACTCATGTTGATCTTTGTATTGCCGAACAAGCTCTGTGAGGCAGAAACAGCTCACACTTCCTTACTGGCCTGAACACAGACAGCTTGAACAGCTGTATACAATTATCCTTTATGACCATTAGGACTGATGTACATAACTTCGGCCATGTCTAACAAACAACTCTTGGTAACACTTCAGGGGCACGAATAATGTAGTAGTACACTCTTGTTTAATGCATTAATTAACCATAAATTAAACATTAGATACGTACTGATCCCATGTTCGTTCATCATTAATCAATCATTAACAGTTCAGAAATTTCCTGCAGATATTTGCTCACAGTTTTCACTTGAGTAGTAACTGAATTACAAAGTTATTTGGGCATCCCCTCCCAAGTAAAATTGTTTTTATCCCAGCATTCTAAAAGGGCAACTTCACCCAGATTCATAGAAGTTGGTAATATTCTATTACTCTTATAGCCACGGAGATGCCAAGGTACCCAGAAGATCAAGTCACAGGGATGTGTCCCAAGCCACATCGTTGCACATATTTTCTTCCATCTACTTTTTGGCAAGGTAACAGCCTTCCTTTCTTAATCATGGGCCATCCCTGATGATAGACACACCAATGGAAACTTTATCTTCTTGTAAATTTTTCATAGACTCCCCCAATCTCACGGAACTGTTGTTCCTTTCAAGGGTCCCTTTATTCTTTACTAGCAATATATTCCAATAGTTCAGTGACTTGAGTGCTCAAGCTACTTTTTTTCTTTTGAGAATGGTCAACCAGTTTTCTTTTTTCCAGTGTCTATGTCTAGTTTACCTTAGACAGTTTCCAAATCCACTAAATCCACAGGAATAAGCCACCAGTCGCCCAAACCCAGCTCTTTGGTGGAACTTCGTCTTCCTAATATTACTCATAGTAAACACATAGTAAGTGTGCAAACCTTTTTTTTTTATGCGTAGCAGTGGCAAAGTAAATTTCCATTACGGCTAAATACCAGAGACTGTAACGCATTGAGTAAATCACTAGCAAATTTCACTAGTTGTAATTATAACAGCAACGAATGACTACAAATATAATAGTTATAATGTTGTACTGCATAAGTGGGTGACACAGTGGCTCAGACTGCCATATTTTAGCTTTAAATCACTTCTCAGCCCTGTGTTTACATGTTCCCACCGTATCATATGTGGTTTCTCTACGTACTCTACGTACTCCGGTTTGTTTCCGCACACCAAAGATGTGCACAGCAGGCTGACTGGTGCCTCTAAATTGCCCATAGAGTATAACTGCATGTAAACTATATGGACGAAAGTATTGGGGCCCACCTCTTAAGTGTTTCATTGAATCCCATTGCTACAAGTGTATAAAAACCAAGCGCCAAGCCATGCAGTCAGGTTTACAAACATTTTGAAAGAATGGGTCGTTCTGCAGAGCTCGCTGAATTCTGTCATAGGATACCACCTTTGCGATAAGTCAGTTTGTGAAATTTCTCCCCTGCAAGATATTCCATAGTCAGCTGTTAGTGGTATTATTGCAAAAATGGAAGCATTTAGGAACAACAGAAACTCAGCCTCACCCCTTCCATGGCTGGGCAACTGCATGCAAGCCTCACATCACCAAGTGTCGGATGGAGTGGTGTAAAGCACACCGCCACTGAACTCTGGAGCAGTGGAAACATATTCTGTGAAGTTACGAATTACATATATCTGTCTGGAAGTCTGATTGAAGAGTCTGGGTTTGATGGATGATAGGAGAACGTTACCTGCCTGACTGCATCATGCCAGCTGTACAGTTTTGTGGAGAAGGGATAATGGTATGGGGTTGTTTTTCAGGGGTTGGGCTACAATTCCAGTGAAGGGAACTCTCAATGCTAGAGCATACCAAGACGTTTTGGGCAATTCTATACTATACATACAATACTATACTATACTATACTATACTATACAATACTATATCTATACTATACAATTCTATACAACCCCACTGTACTTCCAACTTTATAGGAACAGTTTATGGGGAGGCTCCTTTCTGTTTCAGCATAATTGTGCCCCAGTGTACAAAGCACGGTCCAAAAAGACATAGTTGGGTGAGATTGGTGTGGAAGACCTTGACTGGCCCACACAAAAGCCTGACATCAAGCCCACTGAACACGTTTGGGATGAATTAGAATGGAGATTGCAAGCCAGGTCTTCACATCCAACATCAAAGCCTGACCTCACAAATGCTCTTCGGAATGAATGGGCATTAATTCCCACACACACACACTCAAAAATGTTGTGGAATGTCTTCCGAGGAGATAGGCGGCTGTTATAGCTGTAAAGGGGGGACCAAACTGATGCCTATGGATTCATGGGATGTCATAAAAGTTTCTGTATGTGCAATGGCCTGGAATCCCATTTAGCCCAATATTGTACCTTATTCTGCCTGTGATAAGCTCCAGAGCTCCCCCTGACTCTGTACTGGTCATGTGTGGGAAGATGGAGGGATGATTATGGGTGCTAATGGATGGATCATTGCATGTAAGTGCTTGATTATTACCATGAATGGGGCGTGAAGGCAAACACAGCGTTTAATTCTAATGAGTGTCGTTAGGAGTGCTAAGTAGTTTATTTCGTGGTTTTCATCTATAGTCACTCCATGTCACAGTGCCGGTTACAATCTAGGTGGCACCCTAGGCAAGTTGGCAACCCTGTCTAAGACAAAGTGAATCCGGCTTGCTAAGTCTGCACCGCCCCTTAGAAGATGATGTCCTAGGCAGCTGCCTATGTCGCCTGATGGGCAGACCAGCACTGTCCTGTTGCCACCCTTGTGGAAATCCCAAGTTAAAGATGAAGTTAGATTTACTAAGCAAAATCCACACCTTTCTTCATCCACATAGTCAGTTACAAATGGAACGTGGCTGGATTTCCTCCCTCACTGAATTTGGACTGTTTCCAAAGAGAACCATATGTTTCTTTATGCTGTTATATGTTGCATTTCTCATTTTCAAAATACAGGAGGGTGATGGGCTCATGGCAATCTGAAGGAGAGCACATCCACATTCAATAATAAATAAGTACGTTAAAATAAAATAAAAAATGAACATAAGCAAGGATTAACACTGATTGAATATTATTCTGTGGGGACCTTTGAAATGGCTTATTTTCAAGGGGGGCATGGGAGTTTGTTCTTTGCAAGATAGAGTTTGAACCAAATACATATGGATACAACGGGGTACTGGAGGACAGCTATTAGTCATGCCACATAAAAGCAGTGTGGATTCAAAGTGAGAGCGGGGGCAGACTCGGACCACAGGACCTCGTATAATCTGCTTGCAGCAAGAACACCAAAGACACGGTAAGATGTGATTTCCTTTGTACTGGGTGGATGTGCATGTTTACAGGCAAGTCGTTTATGCAGTCAAGACCAATCTATCAACACGATGTCAAGCAGTCGTTTGAGAATCATAATATTGACTATCATACTTGATGCTCAGGGCTTTGGCACGTCATTAACATCTTGACAGCTTTAAAAGTTTCCTCAAGTGTTTGCTCCTGTTTTCTCATGAGCTGCATTTGAGCACTGAAAGTTTCATGTGGGAAGTTTGTGAGATGTTAGTGTACAGTAGACTTCCATTGACCTAAGGATCCTTTAAGTTATAGCTAGGGCATGGAAACATTAACTGTTTCAACGACCTGCCTTGTTCGTTTATGGAAATTTGCAGAAATCCCCGTGTTGCACAAAAGATACAGCTGAGCATAGTGAATAGTGAGGCAGCTCAGGACATACTACCTGTTATTTGGCTTCTGAACGATTCATACACCTTATATAACAGAAGAAAGCTTTCCTTTGGTTTGAACAAATACGGACAGTTAGAAAACTGTAGTTATATTAACAACTAGTAGGGCTTTTTTATTTCTTAAATTCTTAAAATTAAAATAATATATTTGGTTCCTCATCCAGGGCAAGTCCCTGCTTTGCTCCCATATTTTCTAGGATAGGCTCTGGACCTCCATGACCCTGCATAGGACCCTGTTCCTGGACCTCCACAGACCTCCATGACCCTGCATAGGACAAGCGGCTACAGAAAATGGATGGATATGCACGGATGGATGGATTAACATGACTTAGAGTTAGAAGTAGTATCTGTCTAGAACTACATGCTGTTTGTCATGACCTGCTCGTACGATCCTCCTGCGTGCCACGCCTCCTCATTCACCTCACGTGAAACCTGATTGTCATCAGCTGCTTCCTGTTATTTCGGCTTGTCTTGTGTATTTCGCTCGCCCTGCACACGTTCATCACACTTTTACCCATACTCATACTGTATATAGAAAACTGCTAATAATGGCTACAAGCGATAGTGAGAATTAGATTAATAATTGTTTTTTTTTGCATATATTTATATATCTTTTGAATTATAATGATATTAAAGAGTGTGCAATATTACCGTAAACCAATATAATGATTAATTTAAAGATTAATAATGGCCAGTTTATTAGGCGTGCCTGCTTGTTAACACAAACTGTCTACTCCTACAAACAAAGACTCATACAGCAGTTCCTGACTATACACAGCACAAGGGAAGCAACATCAGGAAGTCCAGTTACAGTTCACCTAAGCATCAGAACAGCTACCGCGGTATGTTTGCTGGTGCCAGTTGTGGCGGTCTCTGCACCCCAGAAACTGCCACCCTCCCGACTTTACATGAACTACAGTGTCTGAAGCTTACAGAGAATGTTGTGGCGAAAAAACAAACAAACAAACAAAAAAACATCCAGTCAGTGGCAGGTCTGTTGCCAAAAACACCATGTTAATGAGAGAGGTCAGAGGAGATTAGCCAGACTCATTAAAGCTAAGTGGAAGGCCACAAGTGCAAGTACAAGAACAGTGGTGGTGTTGTCAAAGGCACTGCTAAACATACAAATCATCATCTCCTGAAGTAGTTCTGGGGGGTGAAATGGGGCTCTGCTACAATGTGGCATGGATGCATCATAAAGAGGCCATATGATCTATAGCCTATCACAGGCGCTGATATGTTACATATGTATAAATCCCTTGTATTGTATCTTTTTTTCAGAAATAGTCTTGCCGAACAGAGTCACAGAGATACAGAGTACAGAACACAGGATGCCAGGCCGTGGCAGCGCCTGCAGTTTCACTCACATGCAGATGGCCATGTACAGTCACAAGGTCACTTCAACAGAATGTCTTTGAGGCACCCAGAGGAAATGCATACAATCATTGGGCAAACTCTGTACACACAAAACCTGGAGCAAAATTTTACACCCAGGTTTGCTGCCATGGGTCCTCAGCGATGTATACATTCAGATTTGTTTTTAGAATTTTTAAAATTAATTTATTGTGTACGTTAAAAAGGGAGACACGTCTTAAGAGAGATGATCCTTTAAGTACCACTTATATAACACGCTTGCCAGAATATTTCACAGGTTAGATATGTCTCATGTTCACGCTCAGTGAATTGCAGTGAAAACAGTCAAGCCAGACCAAGGTAAACAATGTTTTTAATAGGCCTACAAGTTTGCAGTGGTTTACCTATTTTCTTAGTATTACTATGGATGAATATGCTGCCTGTACCTGAAAGTGCAGTTTCACTGGACAATCAGCAACTCATGGGCCTATGTGAACTGCATGCAGAAACCGACATATTTTAAAAACCACTCCAGAATAACTTAATAAATAATATACTCAAATAACAACACATATTTTGATAGATTTAGATGTCAAACATTACTTTTTTAAGCTACATTATTGCAACACAATGCAATGCAATGCCCTGTTGTTTTATTTTCAAGATCCTAATTGACACCGGCTAGTACTGTGCCTGGTAATGGTGATTTATTATGATCTTTTAAATGGCCATAAACGCATTCACTGGTATCATTAAAATGCATGGGTGCTGATATGTTGCAATGATGAAGGTAATGAGGCCATGAAAAAAAAAACTGCGTCATTTTCCCCTGTTCCTATACGGTAAACCGCTGATAGTACACTTAACCAGTTTGTAACTGTCACCCCACAATACCCATCCTGGGCTTTGAAACCTCATTACTCATATGACTAGATGCCGTGCCCCCTCCCCCCAGATCATCACCCAGACCTTACTCATTATCCATTAGTAAATGATGCCCGCCACAATGTCATACACATTTGATTCTCATAGACTACAAGTGCTGCTTTTCAGTAGCCCAGTTGAATTTAAACTCTCCTGCTTGGCTAAAACAACTGTGTTCTCATAGTGATTAAAATGGTCCTTTTGGATGCAATCCAGGAAATTGATGTGCATATACTTAGCATTTTAACAAGCATATGTGTCATTGTGTCTTTAATTGTGTTTTGCATGTGATTATATCACGAACATTTACAAACGTACCTTTGTATATTTCCTGTATCCTGCATCTGCTGTCCTGGAAGACCAAAAGTTCTTTCACTGAGGGTTTGTACAGGAAGTCAGTTGATCAAAAGAAGAAAAAAAAATCGTCCATACTCATAGACTCAATTATACATATTTTTAGATTTCCGTGAGATTACATCAAGAGGAATGTTGACGTTCTCTTGCGGTGTTAAAGGGGCAGCACAAGTTTTCATTTGAATTGTCCAAACTTCTCGCTCTTCTTCGCCCCTGCGGTTTTTGCATGTCTGCCATTTTTGCTCCAGGTAATACATACGCAATGCCGAGCATGTATTCGTTGCTCACTGCAGAAATTCAGTGCATGCCTTCAAAGCATGAAAAGTTCATGTACAAATATAAAATCCAGTTCATGCTTTAAGGAGGTGCCGAAATGCGCATCTTTGTTCTTGATATAGCCGCTGTCTGTGAATTTGATGCAGCTGTATAAAAAGAGAATTTCTTAGACGTCTAATAAATTACCTCATTCCTATCTTGTGCCCATGTCGTTCAGGAATGTGCATGAAAAGTTGGTCAACATTGAACATTTCGAAGCGAAAGCCAATTATTTTATGTGGCACAGATCACAGTGACAGGTACCGTCGCAGTTTTAATGACCATACTAATAGTAGTAGATTTACAATTTAGGAGACCTTGAAGCATAGGATTACTAAAATCGGGATTCAAAAATTCTTTGTCACTTTGTAAACCACAACGTACACAATTGTTACAATATCTATTAATGAATCTCCAAATTACGGACAATACAATGAGCCTTAAACATTGCAAATTGCCGTATCAGAAGGGTAAATATAATTTAGTTACAAACACGCCTTTTTGCCGACGATCATCTGATCTAAGCATTTAACTTGCTAATTATATTCGTCTTGCATTATACATCAGTGCTAAAACTCTCCCATTAATGTAATTCCAAAGTAAAACCGTGTAAAGTGCCATCAAGAAATAAACTTTACATAGGAAATATCAATTATGTCTATGAGTATCTTTATTTTATGGTAATTTGGTGGTTTACAAAGATATGTTACTTAAAGCTGGTGATCTTGCCGTTGCATGTTTTAACTGAAATCCTTTCTCTAGGGAAGTTCGAAGCGACGGGAATATAGTTATATTTTTAGCGCAAATAAATAAACATCTAACGGAAATACCAATTCGATGTGTGCAACGTTGCTGTGTGTGATTTCCAAATGCAATGTATGAATGTTCATCACTAAGACTTGTACTCTCTGCACGCTGTACCATAAATCGCAATAAAGGCCAAACTGTCTTTTTATAGCCCTGTAATCATACATCGGTTTGAAGCGACTTGGGATTCGTGCTGTTTCCTCGAACATTATCTGTACCGTTTCCTTTTTCCGGGCTTTGCTTGTCCAAAGTGCATAAGGACTGTGTCACCGCTTCTTCCATCTCCATGTACTCTGCTTTATCCCCAATAGAAGAAGCAGACACTGAACTCCTGAATTTCTTGAAGAAGTTTCCAGGGAAATACGGACAGGGGAGCGTGTTTTGTACCGGCGGTGTTTGGTCGTCATTGTCAGTCTCTCTGTGATAAAAGTAATTAAAGTTGGAAACGATGACAGGGACGGGCAAAGCGATGGTTAATACTCCCGCTATTGCGCAAAGTGAGCCCACTATTTTACCACCCACTGTTATTGGCTTCATGTCCCCGTATCCGACAGTGGTCATGGTGACGACTGCCCACCAAAAGGCGTCTGGGATGCTAGTGAACTGCGACGTCGGCTCATCGGCTTCGGCGAAGTACACGGCGCTGGAAAACAAAATAACGCCGATGACAAGGAAGAAGATCAACAACGCCAGTTCCCTCATACTAGCTTTTAAAGTGTGACCTAGGATTTGTAAACCTTTTGAATGTCTAGAAAGCTTAAATATGCGAAAGACCCTGACCAGACGAATTATTCTGAGAATCGCGAAGGTCATCGCCGGCTGCCCGTTGCCTTGTTGTTGGGCAAGATCTGTGCCAAGGGTAATGAAGTAAGGCAAGATGGATACAATGTCTATAGTGTTCATAATGTTTTTAAAGAAGGCGGGTTTGCTTGGGCTCGCGAAGAACCTGACGATTATCTCAAAAGAAAACCAGATGATACACGCGGTCTCCACGATGAAGAAGGGATCGTTGAATGGTGTGAAATCACTGCCGGGATGTGATGAGCTGTTACCCCCGCTGAAGGATTCTCTGTCGTCCCGGAACTCGGGCAAAGTTTCTAAACAGAAGATGACAATGGATATAACAATAACCAAAACAGACACGACTGCAATGCCTCTCGCAGGGCTTGAACTTTCGGGGTATTCGAAGAGAAGCCAAATTTGACGCTTGAACTCGTCTTCAGGCAAAGGCTTTTCTTCTTCTTTCACGAAGCCCTCATCTTCCCTAAACTTGAGAATCGCTTCTTCTCCCAGTTCATAGAACTTGACCTCCTCTGAAAATATGTCAAAGGGCACATTAGCGGGTCTCTTTAATCTCCCCCCGGACTGGTAATAATAAAGAATTGCATCGAAGCTCGGTCGATTCCTGTCAAAAAAGTACTCGTTCCTCAGGGGGTCGAAGTACCGCATGCGTTTTTCGGGGTCCCCGAGCAGTGTGTCCGGGAACTGAGTTAGAGTCTTAAGCTGTGTTTCGAACTTAAGACCGGATACATTAATGACAACTCTTTCGCAGCAGGCGTGTTCGCTGTAAACATTTTCGTAGCCTGACTGGGGGCGTCTGTCCGTGAGTGAAAAGGTCTCTTCTTCATCATCCATATTAGAGACAAAACTTTTTCTCCTGCCACTCGTCTCCTCGCCACCACCGCCTCCGTCCTCGTCTTCTTCTCCTTCGTCTCCAGCCTCCTCCTCCTCTATCATAATTTCCTCCTCGGATCCGAGTAGCGCCAACTCCGAGTGACGCAGGTCCCCGCCTAGAGTAGGACGGTTCCTTCTTCGGTGCTCGGCACCCCGATGCCTTTTCCTCCCTCTTAGGACCGTCTGCTGTTGCTCCGCGTGCTGCTGCTGAGCCGGTTGCGAAGAGGAGGGGCGCGAGGCGGTACTACCGCTGGTGTTGTTGGCATGGCACGAGGAGGCGGCGCGAGACTGATGCAGCTGGTGGTTGTTGGGGTGATGGCTGGTACAACATTGCCCTTCACTAGCCGATGCAGCCTCGGCGGCTGCCGCTGCGGCACGCGACTGGACCTGCCTCTCCCGTTCGCGCTCGCGCTCCCTAGCGCGCGCCTGTGCGTATCCGTAAGGCAGATGGCTGTTGCACCCGCCACTTTCAGCACCTACCATTGCAAACTCCATTTTAAAGATGATATATATATTTCCGGTTGGAGAATATATAGTCCCAGAGGCAACCGAAATAGGTACAAGGCTGAAGTCAATTTACATGCTGAAGCGCTGCATTCAACTGAGCGAAACTGCGGGTAGCATAATGATACCTTGTAAAAAAGCTTGCACCTATTACTCTATGCCTGCAGCCGTTAATGAAAGTACTTTTGACATCAAAATGATATGTTGTAACAGTCCAGGAATCGCGGCACTCCGGCATTGTTTTATAGTTGCTTGTGTGTTTAATTTTCAAAGTTTTTTTCTTTTTCAGTCCGACTCAAGAGATTCGAATGATGTTGATAACGAAAAAATAATGATCCTTATCTTCAAACAATGCATTTTATATGTAGCTCTCTTTCCAGGTTTTGCCATTAGAAGTATTTCATACTAAGACGGCGTAAATCATGTGTGTTTAAGATTTTAGAGCATCATCTCAAAACAATTGAATTAATATTTAATGCCAAATGACTCGCTTCTTTTCCAAAAATCGTCGCACTTCCCCTCTTTACGTCGGAGACTCCAAATAGAAATCAATATCTTTACGAACCATTTGTTGCTTCTTTTTCATGTTTTGTTTTCTCTCAGATGGGTCGAGTAGACGGCGTCTCCGTCTTTTTCTCCCCTCAGATGTTCTGATTAACTATATTCCGTTGACGCGTACAGCATCTGATAGGAAAAACACAGGAGTATTACAAGCGACCAAATAGCTTCTGCGAAATATTTCCAAAATAGCAGTCTCCTTTTCCACGTTCACAAGCTCGTCGAAAGAAATCTCACCTGGAGCTGGTATCTAGCTAATAACTTGGAGAGAAACACAATTTAGATAATAAGCTAATATAGGCCAATTCAGGCAACAGGAGATTCTCCGTGATTACATCTTCATAAAGATCAGTATACAGTTTCCCACACACAGAAATGCAGTCTCTGGTTCATGCATACATTTTTCTTTTCACCCACAAACCTGTTTCATGCAATCATATATGTTACTTACATTTCAAAAGGCCAAACATCTTCTTATATCTTCTATTTTAATTAAAAATGTATATATTGTTGATTAACCAGGTTGTAATTTCCACATTTGCGTGATTTCCATTTTGCTTAAGAAATGCGCGTATGACAATGAGGTAAAGAAATGAAAATAAAATCTTCACGTTTACGGTCTATCAAATTGGAAGCACTGCACTTTTTGAAGCGTCTAGATAGAGGATTGTGTTGGAAAGTGACGCCTTGGCTAAAACGAAAATATCGCCTTATGAATTGCGCTGGTCTTGGTATTTAAAATGGCAAAAGGGCTCTTCTAATAAATAGACATAAATCTAGAAACAGATCAAACAGCTATTAAATTCGTCTTCGTGTTGATGCAGCTGTTTTAAACGCAATTCAACAGCATTATTCATCACTTGTTCTTCACCTCGTAAAAGCTGCAGAATCTTCCGCTGCAACCGTTCTTGCACTAAGCAAATGGTCTCTTATCATAACAACGGTTCGTGATAATCAGCTATTTACAAAGTCGGAGTAACATACATGCGCCGTTCCGCTCTCCTTGTTTGCTATTGTGCATGTGTTTTGGAAACGCACAACACCGTAGTGTAAGGTTTGTTCTGTTGCGCATCCTAGGGTTAGATCATCCCTCAGTGGTTGCTGTGTGATATTACACGCTGCAGTCCGAAAGTGCACGTTCAAAAGACCTGATACAGATTTTAAATTCATAAATAGTTTTTATTCTGACATATTCTGATATAATTCGACTGAATGATAGTGTGGGGAGAAAAATAAAACAAAAAATAATTAACTCTATCTATTCGTCTTGTAACTGCTAATCCTGGTCAGGGTCCCGAGGGGCTTGGAGCCTATTGTAGGCAGTGCAGGGACAGAAAAATCAACATGCAACATTTGCATTGTTACGTATAGCGTATGTGTTATTATTTGCATCAGGTTAAACAGCAGTTTTCTGGAATAGAGAGGAAATATTGCAAAAAGGAATATTTAATTAGTGTTTTTAAAACCAAGGCTGATGTACATGCAAATACAACAAAAATACATTGTGCCATTAGTGGATAGTAATAAAATACACCCTGGCAGATATGGGACAATTTTGCATGTTAGGAACTAATAAAGATCCAGGCATTATTAGTGGTCTTATTGGAAGGTAAGGGCTGATGACGTCCAAGAGATGGACAACGCAGAGAGGAGATGTGGTCCTGAGCAGTTATCATTTCAGCAACTTTGACCTAAGCCCTTCAGTGTGATTCTGCTTGCAAAAAAAGCCAATGGAGACAAGGTGAGAAGTAATGTATGTGTTCCTAGGAGGTGAAACAGGCAGATTCCTAGTTGCAATGCTGTCTAAAAGCACATGAATGAACCTTGGATAGAATTCATTTGCATTGGCATGGAGGAATGGTGATTACAGGGCCCAGGCTCAATGCTGGCCTGAGATGAATAAGCAAATTCTTTGGGTATCATAAAGAAAAGACCTACATGTCCAGGTAACTAAGGTTACGCTGTGGTGAGGTAATCCCGTTGTCAGGGGCAACATCTAAGTTCTTGGATACAGATGCAGTTAAAATGGAAAATCCAGGTGAGGTGAGTGACTTGCTCCAATGTATATCAGTCAGGGAGAGGTTCATTTTCAGGTTGTAACACAGCATTCATGCAGAATTCCCAAGAATCAGCATGAAAATTACAGTGAGGAAAATAAAGGAACACTTGATTATGAGTAACTGTTTTCTTAGCTGCATCAATGGTATGAAAACTAAAGTAGGTGAACAGAAAGAGAAGAAATGTGGCCCAAGTAGAAGTCACAAGAAATTTGGTTATGAGGTGAGAGATTGATAGCATGATCATGCCAATTGGTATGATCCTGAGTGACCGGGCGGAGATATGGCTGTGGGAGTCTGCCAGGTGATGACCATTGATCATGGAGATCTGGTTGTGGGAGTCTGCCAGGTGATGACCACTGATCATGTAGATCTAGTTGTGGGAGTCTGCCAGGTGATGACCACTGATCATGGAGATCTGGTTGTGGGAGTCTGCCAGGTGATGACCACTGATCATGTAGATCTAGTTGTGGGAGTCTGCC
>JABFEA020000021.1:19971502-19984774 GCA_019775915.2 Cyphomyrus plagiostoma | reverse complement strand
CTTGGGTAGCCTGCACATCTGGGAAGGCACCATTAATGCTGAATGATATATACAGGTTTTGGATCAACATATGCTGCAATCCAAGCTATGTCTTTTTTAGAGAAGGTCTTGTATATTTTAGCAAGACAATGCCAAACTGCTTTCTGTGCATATAACAGGCTCCACAATAGAAGAGTTAGAGTGCTAGCCTGGCCTGCCTGTAGTCCAAACCTATCGCCCATTGAAAACAGCTGGTGTGTCATGAAATGAAAAATACAACAGAGGAGACCCCAAACTGTTGAGCCATTGAAATCCTATATCAGGTAGCATTTCACTTTCGAAGCTCCAGCAACTGGTCTCCTCAGTCAGCTTACAGAGTGTTGGTAAGAGAAGAGGTAATGCAACACAGTGGTAAACATGCCCCTGTCTCAACCTTTTTGAAAGGTGTTGCTGGCATTAAACTGAAATTAAGCATATATTTGTCGTAAAACAATACAATTTCTGTTTCAACATTTGATATGTTGTCTTTGTTTTATTTTCATTCATTAAATTTTGGTTTATATGATTTGTAAATCATTGCCTTCTGTTTTTATTTATATTTTACACAGTATCCCAACTTTATTAGAAACAAGAGTTGTTGATAATGGCTCCATATACACCTATGACAAACTATTAACTAACTGTCGATACATGGAAATTTGATTTCTCAAATTGTGAATCAGCAAAACTAAATCTGAACATATTTTTACTTTTGATATTTTTCTTTGTCATTTCTGCTCACCTAAATTAAATTGCTAATAATCAGGTCTGAACTTGGATGTCTTCAGCAGTCTCTTTTTTTATTAACAGTCCTTCATGAGTGTGACATTTCAGCACTAGGCCATCGTGTGCTTGTTCATTTAAATCAAAATCTTTTCAGCTAAGCTGATTGTGTGTAGTCAAATCTGGTAGATGTTTTAGAATATGTCATGTATACCTGGTTTTTAAAAAGTCACAAGAAGGAAGGGTACAATGTTTGTATAAGCTGGTATTTCTAATTAACATGCATAATTACGTATTTGCTACTTAAGCTGTAGTTATAAATACATTGCAGTAAAAGGGAACTAAATTAAACAATAACTCCACAAACTCATTAAAAGCACATTTCTATGCTATTAACCTAATTGACAGTGGTAGATTTCCATTTATTTGACATAGTTTTTCATTAGCTGAGGCTTTTGTCCAAAGTGATATAGAAGTAATGCAAATGGCGTATTGGCCTAATGGATAGGGACATGTGCTCATGATTTGAAGATTGTTGGTTTGAATCTCCAATCAGCAAGGTACCACTGAGGTACCTTGAGTACAATACTGCCCCCAAGCAATTAGCTGTCCCCTGCTATGGCACAGAGGACGTATTTCATTGTTGTGTGCTGTGGTGTGTTAGCGATTAATCACCTTCACTTTACTACATAGTATGGTTGCATATCTGTGGTGATAAGCACCTCCAGGGCTCCATTCATTCATTTCACCTGAATTTCCTGGCAAAAGCACCTTAAATGCCACAGGGAGACTAACGTGTTGTTTCTCACTTGCTGTGGTTGTGTGCAGACTTGCAAGAAGTGCACTCATTCGTTTAATTGTGCATACCAAACCAAAAATGAATCATGCAATTGAAAGGCACAATGGATGAGTGTATAGTCAGGGACATATGAACCAGGGGGGTGAGGGGTACATGTACCCCCCAATATTTAATTTAACTTAATTTGCTGTTCCAAAAATTGTAATTTAAATTGTGTTCCCTTCAACATCAGACTTTCTCCTATGCCATTAGTACCATGCAGACCTGAAATGCTCTTCAGAAAAAACTATTAAATAGCCTTACGTGTAATACATATCGCATTGGCAATTAAATATCAAGATATAACTGTTTCAGGAGGACTCCCATCCCTAGAAAGCACTTCATGTTGTTGCTCCTACTAATTTTACACTTACCACAGTGCAGCGTAAGGCTAACATAACTGCTAATAGTGCAATGTCCTTAGTAGTGGTAGAGCTGAATTTCATCTGTAATGCCCTTTAATAGATCTTATTCTGAGCTGGACTTTCCTTGTTTTAATGGCTGATGGTAATAACATATTTCCTCAGTACTATTCACTCAATCCATGTGAAACTCCTAGAGTCAAGCACACATTGGACCTTTGGACTTTTACTCCAGCTCAGGCAACAAGCATCTGGATGTTTAAACAAAGCCAAGCCTTCTGCCACCTTCCTGGCCTATCAGAATTCAGGCAGTTGAGTAAAAAAATAAACAGGTGTTACAACTGCTGGACTGATAATAAAATTGGGTCAACTGTTGTCACCACAACTTGGCCAGACACCAGGGAAAACCACTCGTGCTTTGACAGAATGAATCCCTTTCCAAGGATCATGGTTTTGGGCACAAACTTATTTGGAAATGGCGCAAAGATTTTCAGGAATATAGAGACACCTTTTTTTTTATCTTAAAAGGAGGGAAAGCAGTGGAATCTTATCAATAATGGTGACGTTTTGTGGGTGGGAATCCATTGCTGCTGTTATTACTTTTGCAGTCAGATGTCTGTTACTAACCGTTAGATAAGGAAACGATGAAAGATGGCCCTTTACACTGGTGCTGTAAAGTTCTGCTCCTGGAGATCTGCCGTTCAGCCCGTCTTTCAGCTCTCATGAAATCATGGAGCAGAGATAAATGGTTTCCTTCTGGGTGGTTCGTTGAACTGAATGGTTCTGTGCCCAGATGGACCTAAAGCTCTCTAGTGTCAGATCTGAATAACAGTGGAGTGTATTTGTCATTTAAAATCAAGGCCTTTTCATGTCCCCTCCCTCCGTCTCTCAACCTCCAGATGAGAACCTGAAAACTTCCTTTGTGAACATCATTGAACTTTGCTGTGCTTCTAGCTTTGTTGACCAAACAGTTTTTGGGAAATTTATTTTAAGGAATTGAAACTAATTTTTAGTATAATATTGAAAGTGCTTTACCCTGGCATATACAGCCTTGGAAAAAATAGAGACTACTCTATATTTTTATAAACAAATATGCATTTTTAAATCATGGCTTAATTGTGGTTCTGCTGGCAGAAGGCTATGCTGAGCGGCTGGATGCTTTCAGGTTGAAAATTCCTAAGACAACAGTACACAAGAATAAAGTGAAACAGGAAACACTGGGATTGACCAGAAGCCAGCCAGGTAAAAGGTGGAAGCCACAGTCTAATGGCAGAGATGACCGTTAACTTATCCGACAGTTTCTCATGGATCAGTGGATGACATCAAGTGACCTTCAAAAGGAATGGGAAACATTAAGTGCACGTGTGAAGGGCACTGCTAGGACAGTTCATATCAGTCTCCTAGAAGTAGGACTGAAGTCCCATAAAGTAAGGAAGATGCCCTTCATTAATGAGAAACAGAGAATAACCAGGCTGCAGTTTGAAGAAAAATATATACTATTCACACCTATAAATTGAGACATGAGTGAAACAAAAAAGTGTGTTGTGGTCTCTTCATTTTTCCTGCGGCTGCATTATTGTAGTATGAGAAAAGTCTCTTTCTGGTTTCTCCTAGTAAAGCTTAACCATCAGAAGATGTCAGGCTTATGAATATTGTTATAAATTAAGGAGTTTATGTATCTCTTTGCTTATTTAAGGTGTGTGTGTGTGCGCGCGCGCCATTCAAAATATTCCTTTAAAACTAAACTTTGCCAATGAGAGTCCTTATTATATTCCTGTGCTGCTTATATAGCATGTAGTTGCCTCTGGATATGTAGCAGTCTTGCTATGTGTGTGAATATGCCCTGTCTGGTCATCAGAGTGGGGCGGCATGGTGGGGCAGTGATTAGCACTGTTGCCTCACACCTCTGGGACCCGGCTTCCGGTCTCTGCCTGGGTTTCATGTGCATGTTCTCCCCGTGTCGTCGTGTACTCACTGTACTCCGGTTTCCCCCCACAGTCCAAAAACATGCTGAGGCTGATTGGAGTTCCTAAATTGTCTGTAGGTGTGCATGTGTGAGTGGTTGGTGTGTGAATGTGCCCTGCGATGGGCTGACCCCCCATCCAGGGTTGTTCCCTCCGTCGTGCCCGTTGCTTCCGGGATAGGCTCCGGACCCCCTGCAACCCAGTAGGATAAGCGGGTTGGAAGATGGATGGATGGATGGTCATCAGAGTAGACAGTCTGACATTATTTCGGTCCATCACTAAGAACTTTATTTTCCCAGCAAGCTTATGAGAGCATTTCCTTACTGAGTGGAATCTCTGAAATATACTTAGTATTTGTAAGGCAAATTGGTTGTTAATTTTTAGTCGTGATTGTGATTCCTAGGGTGTGACTTTTTGGCATCCTCAGGGTGTCTGTCATTCCATTAGTCTGGTATTAAACTGCTTCACTTGCTCCCAAGTATATATGCCTACGTAGCTGCTATTAAACCCAAATTCTACATTGATCAGAATAGAATACTGCACGGTCTGTTGGCTCTAGAGTTCTCATGCTCTTGTGAAGACACTAAAAACTGAACATGCAGGATGTCCCTCTGGCCACTGCATTGTGCTATAATTAGTCTTTCTCTTCATGGTGCCCTAGGGTGGGGTTGTAATTTCCCATGTAATTTCCACTTGTCAGCAAGCACAAGGTGAAAAAGAAGAAGGAAGCCCATGCAACCTTGCTAACAGTGGAGGTCTTTGCGTCCTGTGAAACGCATTGTTCATCACTTTCAGTACTCTTAGGAATGGGGCAGGGGTTTTTTTTTTCTTTGAGGCAGTGCGGCCAAATCCCCCTCGTAATGCCATCCAAAAAGTGCGAGGAAGTGTTATGTTAGGGAAATCTTTAGTATTTTCTGACTCTGGGGAACTTGTACAGCATAGCATACACTGAAATGTTCTTTCTGGTAAGTGATGTACAGTTGTGACTAGGGATGCACCATGATATTGGCACGACATCAGTATCACCAATTATCGGCATTGGTAAATATTTAAATTTCGGCCGATAAAGTGATGTGTTAACTCTGTGCACTGAATGTATAAGAGTGTCAGTGACAAGCTTCAGTATGTTGGCTGTATGGACGTATTTTGAAGTACAGTCAGCTCTCCATAACTGGGCGTTCCATGATATTTGGGGGGGAAAAATCCAGAAAGGTTTTTTTTTAATCTATTTATAATTATACTTTCTATATGTGTTTGTATTTTAAATATTCTTCTTTTGTATGTATTTCTTTTTCAAGCAATTTAAACAATATCAATCTGTAAGTGTTGAAAGAAAAAGAAAATGTTAAGTTGTTTGCTGGTATGTAGTTAGTGTTCAGACTCGTGCATCCCTGATTGCAACTATTAATACAATCATATGAAAGTACTCCAATGGGAACATATTCTTTTATATAGGTTGGAATACAGGTATCTATTTTATTTTGCATAATTTTATATATTCTGTGTGCCTGTCACCATCCTCCTTTCTGGTGATTGCTGGTCGGGTGGGCATTATTGTCATACTATCTATATACAGGCATACAGTGGCACAAGATAACGTTCCCCCATGACTGAAGTGCAACATACAGACAGCAGGTGACATGGGGAGGGTTTTCACAGTGCAGCTTAAAATGCAAAACACAGGATGGTGCAAAATGGGGGCTTGACACAAGGTTTTAAATACATACATAATCGTTGATATACATAATACAAGGTTAAACTGATGCTAATTTCTTCCCATGTGTGAAAATGTATGTTTTCCAGGGTGAAGGTTGATTCCGTTATGACAAGCTGCTGTGAAAAACATGTCCACACTGTCTGCGAATACTATCCCTGATGGCCATGGTAAATGTTTCACTTCCATTCATGCACTTTTTGTTCAGATGTTGGTCGTTGGTAGACCTGCAGAACTCCGGAGAGATAAGCACTGTTAAGTAGCTGCTGTGTCATTCTGTTTCCCTGTACGTACTGAAATACAAAGTAGATCAGATGTTGCTTAGTAAGTTTAAAGTATGTATCCTTGGTGCGACTATGATTGATGTTGCTTGTTTTTTTTTTTTTTTATAAAATCTATGACATCTGTCTGCCCCATGTTTTTTGCTCATTGACGTAACTTCATCATATAATGAGGGTGATGAGTGGCACAGCGGGTTAAAAGCCATATCTGTGATTGGATGACCACCAGTTTGAACCTGTGGGCTGGCAGAGTAATTATCTGACCCTGGGTTCTCAAACATAAACTACATCGCTGTGGATTAAAGCATCTGCTTAAAAAAAGATGTTTTTTTCCCCCACATACTTAACCTTGCATAACCCTGACCTAATTAGTGAGTTTTAAATAAAAACAAGTTGAATAATGATGGCTAAAAGCAAAATAATTACCGTGAATAAATGCACCAAAGAAAGACCACAGGATTTTTGGACTTAAATAAGCTCAGGGCTTTGCTGTAGCCATTCCATCCTTTTGCCGCCAGGGTGGGTCTCCCCAGCCTAAAGAAAGGTGGTCATGTGCATCGCAAACGCCACTCTGCGTGCAGCCTGACTCATGGCAAGGCGAAGTCTCAGTGAGTCAGGAATTTTCCTTCAGCCCCATATGAAAGGCTGCTTTATTCAGCCAGCCTACGCTGCCCGGGAGGCCGCCTCCTCAAAGGGCTACACTGGAAATGGTGGTTGTATTCGTTGTTCTGTGTCACTAGCAGCCATGAATACAAAACGCTCTGCTTCGGGTAGCCGGTGCTCTCCCCGTGGGGGTGGCTGGGGAGCATGAGGATGTGTTTTGATGTGCTGCGTATTTTAGCTTCCAGGCAGTAACTTATCCAGTACAACTCTTTGGCCAGTTCTTGTTAGATCCATTAGCTTCTATTGAAGCTACTTACGACAACGGCAGGGTCTCACTTTTTTGATGTCAGTCCGCTTCCTTTTATCTGAAAATGAGGTATGAGTAGTGCTGGCATAACCAGGGTTTTGGCCGAGTTAAACTCTGGTTCCCTTTTAGTTGTGTTGTGATGACCTTTGCCTTAGTTTTATATGCGTGGGGGTTATATGTGGTAAAGAGTTTCCTAAATTAGGTCATTTTTTCTGTGTGAAATACGGCAGAAGATGAACCACTTTTCCTGTTGCCCGGTATTGGCATTGACTTAGCAGTGGCTAATTATAGCTTGCTTTGAAACATTCCAGTATTTCTAGCTGGCTGATTACCATGATATTGTCATTAAAACATAACTACTGTTACACAAAAGCAGAAAGTCAAACTTTATTCTTTCATTGCTGAGGCAAAATATTTTATGAGTAGCTATTCAGTCTATGGACTGTTGCAAATTGAACTCTGGTGTAAAATGTTAACATTAGACTTTATTGCTGATTTATGTAGCCTGAGAAGAGCCGCAGACATTCATATACTGTATGCTTGAGCAGTATGGGTGGTCGCAGCTTTGCCTGTTGAATTTCCTTGTTTGTAGCTCTGTTCTCCTTACTGGTCTGGCAGACCTAATCGCTGTCCCTTTCGCCTGACACAACTCACATTAGACTTGCTCACAAAACCCACATGCCAATACATTGGTGGAATAAAAATAAATGAATCAACAGAAGGCTTGTTTCATGGTGAATTGGAGGCTGTAGTAGAAATTGATAATCTGTCTATGTGTGCGTGAACAAAAGACCTTTTCACAAAAATGTCATCCAGACTTTTGTCAGACGTTAAGCAGCAGTATGATGTGACTGTGAATCATTCCTGCTAAATTTTTACATTGCAGAGATTTAACTGACTTCAGCTTGACCTGTTTGCTTAGAGAAAATACCGTAAGCCTGAGGCTGAATTTAAGACATTTTAAATGTGATTCTACCACCTTGGCCTTCCCTTCTTTCTCCCTGCTTGTAAGAAATGCCAGGTCAATTGCCATCTGCAGGCTTGCCTGCTGAATCGGTGTTCTCACTCTACAGCACCACCTACAGGCTAAAATGGAGAAAATAGGTCTGTGACAAGCGTGCAGCTGTAGATCGGAATCTGATCTAAAAGGCCTTTTATATTATGTTGTTTAGATAAAACATTTTCATTAATATCAACATGATTACAATTCAAAGTCTGCTTTATATTAGTAGATCCTTTCTAAACAGTGTTGAAAGTATCTTGAAACCTGTTATCCCAATCATAGGGTGTACAGGCACAACTGACCAACCAATAAATCTTCTGATTTATCTCAAGTTTGTTTATTTGTCATGCCGTGATACTGAATAATTTTAAAACACTCCCCCAGATCAGAGGAGTGTGGCCAGCATAGGCCAAAACCCATATCTTTGTATGTAAAAGCAGAATAGTGACCACTAAGAAATACACACACCACACAAACAAGCACTATTATTCAAACAGCGTGTTCAAAACGAAATGCATATACAGCGTTTCCTTCCCTGTTTGCAAATATAAAACTATAACTATTCAGCATAGACATTTTCACTATTGTAAACAGGAGTCTCAAAATATTCAAAAAATAAATTAAGCCAAGGCCTGTGTCTGTGTTGCAGAGGTTCAGTAATGCAGCCTCCACATTGTTCTCTTAAAATGGAAGGAATGTTTATGAACAAAATAACAACTAAAATGGAAATCTAAAACAACTGCCAAATGGCTTTAAAACAGAAGCTTGACAACCATTTAAAATGTGCTTAACTGGAAAGGCCCTCATTTTAAGTTATTACTCTTTAACAAAATAAAGCAGATATTACAAATTAAGATATATTTAACCTGTGGGCCTTTTGTCAGTGTTTTAAATCAAAACAACCTCCAGCAAATTCCCCTGAGATGCTAACTAATTTGATTTTAGCTGTGGATTCTAGGAGTCTGTGCAATGTCATGACTGAGGATCTTGTGTTGTTTACGACCAGGAAGGAATACTATTGGTTTCTATAAAAAATCTTTAAGAGCCCTTTTTAAATGCACGATAAAAGTATATTGATATAAAAGGTATTGCATTGTCCTATATCTGTTTCTGAAAATATCGATATACCATAAAAATTCTATGTACTACCCAGACCTAGGCCTACATAACATGGTTGTTGCTCGAGAAAATCGCAATGAGCGAGCGTCCAGCAGCTTGAGCTGTTTCATTGGTCGTATCCCTACTTCCCTTCTTGTTCGTTTTTTTGGACCTGTGGTCATCAGCAGCACGTTCTTGGGTCAGGTCCAGAGGTCACTGGCAGAACATTTGGAACATGATGTTAGGGTTCCTGAACGAGTAAACATGTGTTTCATAATTCATTGGGAAGTGGGGCGGAGGAGTCAGAGGCTTGCTGATGAAATTCCTGTGCTGTGCATAGACCCTCGCTTCTCTGACGGCAGCTGCTGTAGGCTGCAGGGGAAGGAGACCCGTCCGGTTTGCAGCACAAGAAGATGCTACCAGGTTAATGCAACCTTGTAGAGTCTGCTGCTAAAGCTCTGGGGTTATGTCATCATGTCCATTCCGTCGACGGATAGGCCACTGGTCCCGTGTGGAACCTGATCCTTGTGGAGGCAGGACTTGGACCATGAGGGTGGCTTGGACCCACTTTGGCGCTGCCCTGAGAGGAATGTGACAGTGACATTATTGATTTAGAGTACAGTATGTCATGTGTGTTAACAGTGCAGGTATTCATAGCTGCATCGTTTATATATGCTATTAATCTGCTTGGGTGAACTTCTGTGCTCCAGTTTTCTGTGGATTTTCTCATCTCGCCTAAATTATTCTTTGAAAGGAGTGTTTCTAGAATATAACGGGCGTTTAAAATGTATCTGCAGTATAGCTGTGGGTAAATGAGGTTTTATTTTGAGACCTGTTTTTCCCTTCGTGATTGAACCATTTTTGAGTGCAGTTGTACAGAAATCCATTTAAGCACTTACACAAATGGGTCTTTCTGAAAGGGTCAATTTTTTCCTGACTATAGGTCACTAATGTTATCCACAATGCCCTCGCAATGCATTTATCGAAAATATGAGAAAATAAATGCACTTCAACTTTTTTTTTTGCATCATCTTTGGTTGTAATTCAAAAATGCAATTTATGTTTGTCCCGCAGGGGTTTGTCAGTTGTGGTTTCTAGCTAGTGGATAGTTGAATTCAGAGAAATCCTAAAATGCCTTGTAGCATCTCCTTTTCTATGTGCTCATTCACAAAGAATATCGGCATCGTGCCAAATGAGAGACAAAGCCTGAAATCCAAATGAAAAGGAAAATACCTGTATAGGCTGACAAGCGTGTATGACGAACAGATCCAGATTGTGTTCCTTCTCGGAACTGTGATGCTATTTAGCTTTTTTGTTTTATCCGCTGTCCCCTGCTGCAGGTGAAATGAAATTGTTTGGGGTGATGCCAGAGCTGGACTCAAGTTTGGAAGTGCCCCCCAGTGCAATGTTGACTCAGAGCAGCCATAATGGGACTCTGCCACCCCTCCTCCTTGGTGGCCTGCAGGGGGAGCCCATGGGGCTAGGGCTGCACTGCTCCATGTCCTTGGACTCCAGTGACCTGAAAACAGACTTTACAGGTAACTGATGGACAATGACCCAGGAGAGGCACAGAGACTGGTTAAACGTTACCTTAAACTGCAGTGTTACAAATTGCCTCACTTTGTTACTTCATACAGTTTGTTGTAACTAAATGTGACTCCTTTGACTGCAAATGAGAATTAAAGCGTAGAATGGTTTTCCAAGACACCAAGATCATTTACTATGATTTATAATTTAGGATTTTAAGAAATATTTGACAAAAGAACTTTCATTATGAGTTCATATAGTGTTTTGTGGATCTCTTCCCCTCCATAATTGGGCTCCCCTAATTTTGCTAAATTGTACATTAATCTTAAATATTCCATGGTTTCAATAGAAGACAGGAGTGTGCAGAGAGATAATAGAGTGGGCTTGGTATGTCCGCAGAGACAACCAGCCCGTTCTTTGTCAGCATTCATATATAAACTAGGTAGTGCAGTCACATGTTGCGTGCATGCAGAGCAGGAGTGTATCATCGGAGCATGTCCCTCCCACAGAGAATCAGCCGGTGAAGAGGAAGAAGGGTCCGGCCCCCAAGATGTTGGGCAATGAGGTGTGCAGCGTGTGTGGGGACAAGGCCTCGGGCTTCCACTACAACGTGCTGAGCTGTGAAGGCTGCAAGGGCTTCTTCCGCCGCAGCGTCATCAAGGGCGCCCAGTACGCCTGCAAGAACAGCGGCAAATGCGAGATGGACATGTACATGCGCCGCAAGTGCCAGCAGTGCCGACTGCGCAAGTGCCGGGAGGCGGGCATGCTGGAGCAGTGTGAGTGCGCCCCCCGTTGGCCGAAGGCCTGCTCCGTCTTCCAGCCGACGATCTTGTGTCAGCAGGCATAGGAGGTGGTTTCTGCCTCAGTAGGTCAGCCTTCTGTGTCTGTGATCAGAATGTTGCCGGTTTGAAACCCCCCTCCCCCCGCTCGGCAAAATCATCACATTTCACTTGTGTCCTTGAGTGAGACCCTGTACCCCCCAAAATGCTCCGGGGCACCAGATCACTGGGTGACCCTGTGCCCTGACATCAAGCTTGGCTCTCAAATGTATATATTTGTGGGTCTCAAAGGACAGCAAGGTGGGATATACAAAGAGAAGCATTCCAATCTACCTGTATGCATACTTGTCCGAAAAACAAATAAAGCTTTATTTCATTGCTGTACTGGGATGATACACTGCCCTGCCTATGTGAGCAGATATGTAGAAATACTATTTGCATATTATTTATATTTGTTTCCAGCCGTCTTCCTGGTTAGGTGACCCCTGACAGGCATTACACTGCAGATGAGATGCCAGTGTATTTCAAGGGCATATGAAACTATGGGCAATTTAGAATAAGCGTAGCATACCTTTGGACTGTGAGGAAACTCAGATGACTCAGAGAGAACATGCAAACTCTTCAAAAACAGACCGGAGGCGAGATTCAAATCAGCAATCCTGGGGGCGCGAGGCAACTGCGCTACCCGCTGAGCCACCATACCGCATTAGGAATATATCCGTTACCCATTTAAACCATAAGTAAAGGTATTATACAACCGTTTGGCAGGAATGAAAGCACAGAAGGTGGGTTCACTGAGCACATCATGCTGTGCTTAAACACGCTCTGTTCCCGTGACTCAGGTGTCCTCTCAGAGGAGCAGATCAGGCTGAAGAAGATGAAGAAGCAGCACGAAGAAGAGTCAGCCCGTAGCTCTGTCGTTTTGGCCACCCCCACACCAGGGGCCGAATCAGCTCAGCTACCGCCGCAGCAACAAGAGATGATTGAGAAGCTTGTGACCATGCAGAAGCAGTGCAACAAGAGGTCCTTCATAGACCAGCCCAAAGTCACCGTACGTTGGTTCTAACGGCACAGGGCAACTCATATTTGGGCCCACCCTGGGTCTTCATGCCTTGCAGCTGCTTATCAGTTTGGTTTCACTTTGTCTGGCCCCAGCCTTGGCCCCAGAGCCAGGACCCCCTAAACCGGGAGGTGCGGCAGCAGCGATTCGCCCACTTCACCGAGCTGGCCATCATGTCCGTGCAGGAGATCGTGGACTTCGCCAAGCAACTGCCGGGATTCCTGGAGCTGACGCGAGAGGACCAGATCGCCTTGCTCAAGACGTCCACCATCGAGGTGAAGCCCAACACACTTCTTCTCTGAGGAAGCATATGGCAAGTCGGTTTCTGAACCGCACCCATCAGATTGGTGACGGTGGCATTTTATTTGTAACATTATTCCATTGGAGTCCTGCCATTTGCTGTTCTTCAGCTAAGCCTCTGTTCATTGCCGAGGTCCTTTATTTGTTCCTCTCTTCTGTTACTCACACATATATTAAAATACTCTCTTCAGATCATGCTGTTGGAAACCTCACGAAGGTACAATCCTGATATTGAAAGCATCACATTTCTGAAGGATTTCAGTTACAATAAGGAGGATTTTGCAAAAGCAGGTTTGAATCCATTACCAAAAAGTTTCTTGTCTGCTAGGATCAGTCTTTAGTACATTAACTTGTATTATTTCCTCAGTTTCAATTTGTTTTAATTGCCAGAAAATTGAACTTCTGGATGTATTTTCATATTTTTAGGACTTCAGTTGGAGTTCATCAACCCCATCTTTGAGTTTTCCAAGGGAATGAACGATCTGCATCTGGACGAGGCCGAATACGCCTTGCTCATCGCCATCAACATCTTCTCAGCAGGTTGGAAAACATTGACATGCTTCCTCCCATCACTGTGCAGATGGCAGGAGGCTGTATGCCTATTGGGACTGCTGAAGGATATATACACTCACCTAAAGGATTATTAGGAACACCATACTAATATGGTGTTTGACCCCCTTTCGCCTTCAGAACTG
>JABFEA020000021.1:19938369-19951508 GCA_019775915.2 Cyphomyrus plagiostoma | reverse complement strand
CAGTTTATGGGGGTGGGGGTGGGGGGGTCAATGACCCATATCAAAACAATCTCCCTCCCTGTTCTGCCTATTATCTATACAACTCAATGACCATTTAGCATCATGCCAAGCAGGGTCAGTCAGTCTCTGGAGCAACTAGGAGTTAAGGGCCTCTCTCAAGGGCCCAATGGTTAAATCACTCTGCCAACCCTGGGATTTGAACTAGCGACCTTCTGATGTCAGGCATTGGATCCAAACCCACCGAGCCACATACCTCCCACATTATCTGATGGAGCAAAGTGGAGCTTCACCTCTTTCTTTTTCTCTGGAGTTTGATTATAGCTTAATTATTTCCTATTTTTAGCAATCCAATTTGTAGCAAAATCTTAGGAAAACATTGTTACATGATTAGTACGTCACATGATTAGATTATCTTCATGCTATATGCTGAATTGACATGGGTCATTTCTTATGGGCTATTCCTACTTATGGGTGATTGAACGGGTCTTGATCCTACGCCACTGCAATCTCAGGGTAGCCAAGCGACTCTGCATGATTACCACACAGGACACAGCAGTGGGTTTTCTGGAAAACAGTGGTTTCCCAACCTGGTGATAAAACAATTTGACTCACAGAACTGGCTCACAGATCGGCTTCAGTGTTTCTATGGTTACCTGGAGGAGAAATGCAGTTATCGTGGAATATCAGGTTGGGAGCAGATGTCTGGGAAGGCTTGGCTATGGAGTCGGTCCTGGGCTTCATCATTATGAATGTTTGCACTGAACAGTAGGATAAATCCTGCTGGGGAATCTATATAAAATGAGACTCAGCTTAATTTATCTGGGCGTGGAATGTCTCACCAAGTGTTGTTCTCTGCGCTTTGTCAAGATGTCTTGGATTAATTTTAAAATGACAGTAAATGGCAGTGAATTAAAGCATTTGCGAAATCACGTTGTAGCAGACTCCTCCGTTTGCCAAACTACCGTTGGCACCCCTTATTTATCAATATCCTGCCTGTGACCCATGTCTGACCCCATCCCCGTGGCTCTTGCTTTGAAGTAGGAGAGGAAACTAAAACCCGTCAGTGGAAGAGATCATTTGCTCTGCAGTGACACTAATGATACGCCCTCCGGCTCTCCCTGCACGACCTGTAATTCCAGCCTGGCCAATAGGAAATGCTTTCTGTCGATGATTCATGTCCTTTGTGCTTTGGTGACTGACCAAGCAGAAAAAAAATTAAGCATTTGGCACATGAGATGAAGGACCTCACCCCAGACCCCAGTTGTGGTCGTACTTCACAATATATGTGTCCTCCCGGGGACTCCGAACAATTTACCTACAGGTAACATGATCCAGGCTTAATTTTTATTTGTCACTTCAGCCAGAAATGGCAAATATTGTTTTATGTTACACAATCGAATTAGTTTTCCTCTTGATTCATATGTTTTTATGTAATAATTTTATAGCTGTCCAATTCGTAAGACGTAGACGACACAGAATCCCTGCCATTTTCCATATTTATGGCAATAGAAATGGTTAATGCTTAATAATACTTAGTATTTGTTGTTGTTGTTGTTACACGCCTGAGATATAATTTTGAGGCAGAATTATTAACAAATCATTCTTGCTTTCAATCTCTGGTGATCCCTCTTCATTCATAGTCCTAATTAAACTAACAGTTTTTTTTTTCCTTTGGGAAGGGACATCAATAAGGCAAATTAAGCTAAATTTTAGACAGGGTATTTCAAAATGTAAGTTAAAGTTCATCTATCTGTCTAAGTACAGCATAGATATAGAATCTTAATTTAAAAATTAGTATAAACATATCCATTTCCCCTCTCCTTGGTACTGAAATGCCCTCGACGTACATTTATACTAATTTTGTCACTGCAAAAGCAATGATTTCTCTGTGATTTTGGTGGCCTGTAATATGATTAGTAGGAAAAATAGCTTTTGCCTAAAGCCAAAGGGGAATATGTTCTGAACTCGTATGTTCTTTCTGTTGGTCAATTTTGTGTCTTGAAAGTGATGCCTTTTATTATAGTATTTATTACAGGAATATATTATAGCAGGACATAAGCCACCTGTGCCTGCTGCACCCCCCACCATCTGCTTCATGTTGTACCTAATCATTAGGATATTGTGCCTGAAATATTTATGTAAGATGCTGAGTAATTCTGAGTCTCTCCTGCCCTGAAGGGTATGGGAGCTGTGCCTGTAATGCATGGGGGTGTCACTGTCTGGCCCGTCGCTGTCCCCTGCTGCAGGGACACCATGTGGCGTGTGTTCACCGGTGCCGTGACGCTGGAGCAGAGCGGGGTGCTGTTGCAGGACCTCCGTGAGATCGAGGCCTGGGTGTACCGACTGCTGCGTGCCCCCGTGCCGGCGGCAGGCCAGCAGCGTGCGGACGTGGAGTTGCTGCCCCGCGACATGCAGCCCGCCCTCACCTTCGCCCTGCCCGACTCGTCCCGCTTCACTATGGTGGACTTCCCTCTGCACCTACCCCTGGAGCTGCTGGGGGTGGATGCCTGCCTGCAGGTTCTCACCTGCATCCTGCTGGAGCACAAGGTAGCCCCGCCTCCTGGGTCCCGCCCATTGGCCCTCTCTTTAGCTCCTACCGCTATTCTTATTTGTCCTTAGGTCCCCGAACGATACTAATAAAATATGATGGCACTGCTGCATTTTAATTCAATCTTCATAAACACACACACACACAATGACAATTAAGATATTCTATTTAGTGTATTCATATCCGTAGTATTATTCCAGTTGTACTGCAAAGTCATCTAAACCGAAGGAAGAATATGTCCAACGTAAATATCAAGCTTAAAACCTGGATCTCATCTGTCTTTAATGCAGATAGGGCCCCCAAGTGGTAAAGTCATGGCACTGGAAGCATGTCAGGCATTTTAAGCGGCTGTAATCTCTCGCATTGCAGTTATCAGGTCATTGGAAAGGCTTGTGGTTAGTAATCGGTGTGCTGCTGAGTCTGTGTGTCAGGGCTTCATTAGGCATCTGAAGCATGCTGCTCGTGGCCTTTTAATAACACGGAAGGCCGCTCTTCAGGTGAGGTTACCGGCTGTATGGGTACAGCGTTTAATACGATGGTGAGTATCCATCCGGGCTCATGCTGGAGTACACTGACACTCCTCACCGTGGGTAAACATGCGGTAAAGGACACAGACTCCTGTGTTTTATTTTGACAGTATTACCAGCTCTCGACGTGTGTAAAACCAACTTAAGTAAATCTCGATTTACGCAAAAAATATCTGCGATTACAGAGTTTACGAAAGCGCTAATGAAAAAAAGGTAACATGCGCCTATAAGGAAATTTACATTGTACCCTTTGGTATTTGAGGGTAAATCCGGAAAACTTTACTTTCTTTAAGGTTTGTGGAACAAACAACTTGTGTCATTTGACAGCTGCCTTTCCTTGACCTACCACTCGCAGTGCCTGGCTTTTGCTGAGAGTCCCGGTGGTGACCTCATGCCATCATCATTGCTCCTCCCACAGGTGGTCCTCCAATCCCGCGACTACAACGCCCTGTCCATGAGCGTGATGGCCTTAGTCGCCATGATCTACCCCATGGAGTACATGTTTCCCGTCATCCCGCTGCTGCCCACTTGCATGGCCTCTGCTGAGCAGGTATGTTCTCCAGTGCCCCCTATTGGCTGGTGTGTAAATGTCCGCAGAGTGTCACCTGGGTTCAGTAAGTCCAATAAGGGACACATGAGAACTCCCCAAACGTTGCTACCAGAAAGCCCTCAGTAACACAGAGGACTCTTCCTACCTTGGTTATTCCTTATTTGAGTATCAGACGAACGCTACCAGTTCATGCGAACCCACACAGTAAGGCTGAAAAACAGCTTTTCCTTCCACAGCTGTTGCCAGACTAGTTCCACCCAGGGCCATATGAGGGACATGGATACACTGACAGATTCAGGGGTCCCAGCACTGCATAGAGGCTCCTGAATATGAAAAAAAATGATCATTTACGGTCGAGGAACATTACTCGGAAAATTTTACGGGCGGACCTGTTTTTCTTCACATTGAAAGTGGCAACCATTACTGGAGGCTCAGGGGGACATTTTGACATATCGGCACCAGTGTGCTGTAGGGTCAATGGATCCGGTTACTATACATTCTGCTACTTGCAACCCATTTTGTTACTATTTTGCATTGTCTCACACTTCTTTTATTATCTTTTTATCTTCTCTTCATCTTGATCTCTTCTCAGCTTCTCCTTGCCCCTACCCCGTACATCATTGGGGTTCCAGCCAGCTTTTTCCTGTACAAATCGGACTTCAAGATGCCAGACGATGTGTGGCTGGTGGACCTGGACTGTAATAAGGTTGGTCCTCTTGCGCCTTCTGTCACCCCCTGGGGCGGCACGTCTCTCACGCAGTGCCATAATCGAAGTGCCACCAGTGCAGACACTGTACGGCTCTTCGGAGACTCCACTCGCAGCATCAGGGCTTCCCTGGCTATTCTGAGATGAATAAAAGCATCTGATGGATAAGAAGCAACGAGGACCTGATAAATATGAGAGCAGGCCCTGAGCAGCCTGGAGCTGCAGTAGGATTTGCCCAGGAAAGTCTGCTCTTGGCTGGCTTCAGAGTGGCCGGATGCCAGGTGGGTTTTCCAGCTTGTGATGCCTTGCAGGTGATCGTGCCGAGCAACGCTGAGGACCTGCCGGAGTTACCGGAGCCAGAGGCCAACGAGCTGAAGAAGCACCTGAAGCAGGTATGGGCGCATTTTACCGCTGGCTCTTCCCTGTCCTTTCCGGAGTGATGCAGGGCAGACATTTGAACTCAAAAATATATCCGATATCTTCATTCAAGTCAGTACTGTTTGCACCGATGCCAGGTTGCATCGTCCTCCTTTCTGTAATCGTGTGGCATTTTCACGATTTGACGCTTGACTGACCGTGAGTCTCTTTCTTGCCTCTTCCCTCGACCATGCCGATTTCTAGGGCCTTGAGGTAATGTGGTTACTATCAGGGACAGGACCCTTCCCCCTGTCTCTGATTTAAGTAACAGCACCTTTGCACAAACCACAGTAGGCAGTATCCCTCTGGGCCTGATCTATGACATCCGCTTTGTCACGAAGAGACCTTCCAACCACGTATATAAATCTGATTAACAGAACTTTTACATGACGAGAGACGTAGACGCACGCCTAAATGTAGCAAGACTTACTCTTGATTACAGTATTTTCTTTACTCCTGGTCAGTACAGTGAGCCTTACTTGTATGAATAATAAACAAATAGTCATATTTATATTTACACAAGTAGCTTGTGTATTGCCAAAACAGTCAGTTTTTGAAGTTTCTAAATATAAATTCAGTGGCTACTTTATAACAACCTCATAAATGTAATCATGAAATCTAGTGCACACCACTCAATGTATATATGAAAGTGAAACAAAGTTTCAGTCATTGTTTCTGAGTATTAGAATGGGCAGGGCATGTGACCTAAAGGATCTTGGATATGATGTAATTGTTGGTGCCAGACGATTTACACAAGCTACAGTGTTTGAGAGGGGTCACATGACAAAGCTAACAGGAATACCACAAGTGCATCTATGTAACACTGGTATGCAGAAAAGCTTCTCTGAACACACAAATTGTCAAGCCTTGCATTTCTGGAGGCAGAACCTAGGTCTTAACCTTTACTAGATAGATATGCCTAATAAAGTGACCACTGTAAATATGCATCAAGTTTTCACGTGAAGTCTGTGGATTGGTCATGCATCAGGCCTAAGGCGGTAGAAGTTGTTTATATAATTGCTAGTAATATTCAATATTTGTTTAATAGATGGCTTGTACATTCTGGAAATGTCTATGTATCTCTGCGTTTGGTCACATCAAATAAGTATATGGCAATTACATAACTACTTTAAATTTTATTAGTAATTGCAAATTATTTCAGTTTGACATGGTAACCTTCTGTCCACTGGATTAAAGTGACAGACTTATCTGAATGAAACTCAGTTAGATACATGCCTTATCACCCCTGCTCAGGAACCGAATTTTTATGTTTTTAAAAAGCACAACAGTGATAAAATGGACTATGTCTCAGCCTCTGGATAGATGTCTTCCCCCCTTCTCGTCTCCTGGAAGCTCTGAAAGCCAGCAGGTTTTTTGAACAAAAAAAATGATTTCAGCGTACCAAGTGGTATAACCTTTCTTTCGAAATAGCTTCCGCAACCTCTAGATTATACTTTAAGATTGTTTTAATGTTCTAATTATCATGTTTGATATGTGAAGGACCAACCCCCACACACAATGTGGAGGGTATTCTCTTCTGTCTTTGTGACCACCTGATCATGTTTTTGACGCTCAGCGATTGGCCCCGTCTGTCATGTGACCTTCCATGTCTTTTATCCTTTAGTGTCTGGTAAGGTTGACTACGATCACACAAAGGCAGATCTTCACTTCTGATCACAAGGTTGCTATCGGTCTGTTTGCCATGCTTTTGCACGGATATCTGATCAGGACCTTATGGCTTTGCTTTTCATTTATTCCATTTCAAATATTCCCAGTATTATACGGTTGTCATAACTAAACACTAATAATCCACAAGCTTTATCTGACGGCAGGCTTTGTTTCAACTTCGGCTACTGAACTGAAAGCTCAGAGTGAACGCGAGACATTCACATTGTTCTGCTAATGGTTTGTAAAGTTGGTACTGGCTTAAGCATGTGCACCCATTCACTGTTAACAGGTAGTCTCATCAGAAACGTAACAACTTGCATTTCTCCAGCTAAGGAGACCATTTTTACACCTTTGAAGTCTCTATCTTACATTGCGCTAGTCAACCAACCTGCTTTTTTGGCCATACCCTGAATGAGGTGCATATACACACTGCCTCCCTTTGCTTTGGGAATTGTGAGACTTCCAGTACGCCGTAAGTGACACTTTTATTTCAGGTGTCAATTGCCATTATGATTTGTTTTAGATTTAAGTTGAAGCAGCATCCAACTTAATGAGCAAGTTCTCATGCTGCTTATAAGTAGCAGTGGAAAACTACAAAAATGGCTGCCTATATCTGTTATGGTTCTGCTTGCTTTTTGTCTGACACCTGACATGAAAGTGCATGCTTGGCCCATGTTCATGTGCTACTGGATTAACTGTATTTTTTTTCCCCGCCATCTCCTGGTTCTCCTAAGGCTTTAGCCAGCATGAGCCTCAACACCCAGCCCATTCTCAACCTGGAGAAATTCCACGATGGTCAGGAGGTCCCCGTTCGGCCTGGTGGAGGAAGCGCACCCACCCCTTCCACGGAGTTCAACCCTCTCATCTACGGCAACGACGTGGATTCTGTGGACATTGCTACCAGGTGTGGAATACCCTTATTTACACACCCTTCTTTGAAAATGTCATCATCTTTTCTTACATTTGGTACCACAGGTATGCGTGTTGATTGTAACAACCAGCCCAAAATGCTTCTGATTCAACTTATTTCTCAGATTTCATATATAAACTGATAATAAGTCCCATTAAACTAGGTACCAAAATAAAGCAAGGAAAATGCAGTTTTTTTCCGGAGTTTCAGTGTGAAATCCGATCACCAGTAGAGACCAAAGAGAGACCCCCTCCCATCAGATAGGGGGGTACCCGCACAGCTATATCTCTAACACTATTAAAGATAATGACTGGGAATTTTTGTGTGTTAATTTTGGTATCAATGTTCAGTTTTGCCTGCTGGGACATGCTAATTACTTTAGCTGCAAAAATCTGAATTGGGAGAATGCAGAAGATGAGACGAATGGTTTATGACCGAGTAGCCCCTAGCCAGTCTGTACCACAGGATTCTCTGACCTGAGGCATCAATATGACTTGTTCCATTTCTGGCTGCTGTCGCAGGGTTGCCATGGTGAGGTTCTTCAACTCCCCCAACGTGCTGCACGGCTTCCAGATGCACACGCGCACCCTGCGCCTCTTCCCTCGGCCCGTGGTGGCCTTCCAGGCCACCTCCTTCCTGGCCTCGCGCCCTCGCCAGTCCTCCTTCACCGAGAAGCTGTCCCGCACACAGGCGGTGGAGTACTTTGGCGAGTGGTCTCTCAGTCCCACCAACCAGGCGTTCCAGAGGATTCACAACAGTGAGCAGGCCGGCTACAGGGCTGCTTCACCTTTGTCATATAGAGCAGGGCTCTTCAAATCGGGCCCTTGACTCCAAATCCAGGCCTTGTTTTCAGTTCTCCCAGGCAGTTAGTGTAATAATGACTGATTCTGATTGGTCAGAGGCTTCACACTCGGCTCACAGGTAAAGGAAGGCTGGAAAATCAGCAGGGCTTCGCACTTCAGATCTGTCATAGTGTCATGGAGTCTTTGGAATCCATTTGATCCATTTTATTAGCGTCTATAATCCCTTTTATGTTTAAATTGATTCATGCTGTTTTACTTTATGTAATAATTGTGTAGTTGTAAGTACTAATACGGATCACCCATATAACTTTTATTGCTTATGTATTGTTTGCTTAGTCATATATTACTTCCTGTTTGTCTTGCTCTCTCGTCCTGTGTCACACTGCTTTGTCCTTTCATTCCCCCCAAGCTCCTGTCTCCTCCCCTGCAGCCGTGACATTACAATTTGTCTGTGCTCTTCTGAACACGCATGACAGTAGAAAGTAAAACTTGATGTGTATTATCAGCTAGAACTGACCCACTGCCCTCCCTGACCCCCCAGATGTGTATGACCCTTCCCTGATTGGTATATGACCATCTCTCCCCCAGATGTGTATGACCCTTCCCTGATTGGTATATGACCATCTCTCCCCAAGATCTATTTGACCCTTCCCTGATTGGTATATGACCATCTCTCCCCCAGATGTGTATGACCCTTCCCTGATTGGTATATTACCATCTCTCCCCAGATGTGAATGACCCTTCTCTGATTGGTATACGACCATCTCTCCCCCAGATCTAATTGACCCTTCTCTGATTGGTATATGACCATCTCTCCCCCAGATGTTTGAGCCTTCCCTGATTTGGTATATGACCATCTCTCCCCCAGATGTGTTTGACCCCTCCCTGATTGGGGACAAGCCCAAGTGGTTTGCCCACCAGCTGCAGCCCATCTACTACCGTGTCTATGACGGGAACTCCAAGCTGGCCCAGGCTCTGAGCGAGCCTAGCGAGGTGGAGCAGGGGAACGACGATGACTTCGAGACCTCCGATGTCAGGTGCTGCCACAATTATTTCTGCAATTCAGAGACAAGATTATTATCACTTTTTTCCACCTGAATTTTTATAAATGTAGTTTTTCCTGATTGAATTTTACTAATGTTTGACCAGACGTTATTGGTCTCATTGAGAAATTGAGTGAAACACTTTAGCACGTTCATCAAAGAGAAATTCTGTAATGAAATAGAAAGAACAGTTTTTTTTTTTCTCTTGTTTAACAGGTGTAATATTGTCTCTTTCCCTGGACTAAGCCTGTAAATGATAGCAGTGTAACTGGTAATGTTTTGTAATTCCTAGAAGTGTTTTTGAATGTCCAGATCCCAACCCCGCCTCTCTTTGTGTACAGTTTCAGTACAAATATGTAAATATGTGAAGATGTGTCTCTGAATTGCCAAAGCTTGTCTCCTGTGAAGGATTGGCATCTAAGGCCTTGTTCTCATAGCTGTCTGAGGTGTCCCTCAAGCTCTGCATCATACTTTACTGCATCTGGATAAGCAGTTATGGAAGATGAGTAAATAGAGGTTTTATCAACGTCATATATGACTTATGCTGTTTTAGTGTTTTGATTTTAGCTGGTAGCTTAAGCTGACTATTTCATTCTTTATGCAAATAGTTCTCAAGTCATGCATTTGCATGGGGCCCCCCATTGGTCACAAATAGGCACTAAACTAAATATTAAATAAATGCGTTCCTTTAGTTAGGAGATGCTGGAGCAGCGTGTTCTGCTAACCAGCCAGCTAGATATGATCTTCTGACTCTACCTGCCGGCTATTTATTTAGTTTTTCAAACATCTGAATGGGGGGGTGACTTTCTGTGGGGCCCCAGAAATTAAAAACCGGCCCCTGCATGGATAGAAGCAAGAGTGTGGCGTTCGGAAAGTTGGTCAGATGTCTTTGCGTGGCTGGGGCAGCAGGCAGCCGCGATGATGTCATTGCTCTTCACACCAACTCAGCAGGCGCGTCCTCGCGCTCCGATCTCTCAGGTGTGGGCTGTCCATCCAGCCTCCTCCGAGTTTGCACACCAAATAAGTGATCGTGTGGTGAAGATGTACTCCGTGACTTGCAACTCCGTGAGCGTCACTCACCAACTGCTGATCAAGTTGCGAGGCTACCAGGGGAGCCTGACACGACATGTTTAAGCTTTGCACAGCTCCAAAGAACTTTCTTTTTTTTTTCCTCTATTAGAAATGCACAATGATAACTGAAGGTAGAAATGAGGTAAATTGTTAACAGGAGTGAAGTATTCTGCACTATGGTTGTTGAGATCCTCTGATATGGCAAAGAAATTCATCTATAGTTGATCTCATGAGGTTCTGTTTTCATTTCCCCGGGCTTTTTTGAGTACTGGTGAAGAATGTTTTGTTGAATAATCAATGGCTCTTCTCATCTCACTGTCTGCATGTGATTTTTTTTTTTCTCCAGTTAGCAGTGGGCTTCTTTGAAACCTTAGTGTCTGTTTTTTTTTGGTGTTTGGTGCTGAATAGCCTCATACTCTTTACTCCAGTGGCAGTGACAGTGGAGACTATGATGACTCCAGCTCCTCCTACTCTTCGCTCGGGGACTTTGTCAGCGAAATGATTAAGTGTGACATCCAAGGGGACATGCAAAGTGAGTTATTTTTGCCACTCCCCCTGCAGTGGGGAACTGGACATAGCCCTGATGTTGAGTGTTTGCCGATGACTGCAGTGCTGTGATTGTTACCTGGCTGCAGTGCTGTGATTGTTACCTGGCTGCAGTGCTGTGATTGTTACCTGGCTGCAGTGCTGTGATTGTTACCTGGCGGGCACGCCACCCTGTCTCGCCAGTCACAGATGTGGATCCGCCCAGCCACGCTGCCCTCGGGGACGCCAGCGAGGTGGAGTTTCAGGACTTCCCGGAGGATGGGCCAGATCAGCCCCAGGAGGCGGACGCCTCTCTCGACACCCAGCAACCCAAATCCAGCCCCAGCACAATCATCCAGAGCGTCAACCATGTGGGTATTCCATCATAGCCCCTGGGTTGTAGTGAACATTGTTGTGGATAGAATAATCTCAGTCCAAGCATTTAGTTTAGATTATTGTGGATAATTCACTGCTGTACACGAAGGATAATTCACATATACAGTTTTCATGGAAGTTGTACCCTAATAATTTATCATTTTAAGAGGAATTTTACTTGGTGGTTGTTTTTATCCAAAACACTGTACATATTTTAATTATATTTTTTTGCAAAGTCAGGGCCAAACAATCCCTGGGGCTTAAGGATCTTGCTCCAGAACCCAGCCGGTGGTATCCCCCACCTTGGCATCTGACCCAACGACCTTTATGCAGTTCCACAAACCATCTAAACCTGTCTAGCAGTCCCTGCTTATGCATTATGTCAACTTGTATCATTGTGAGGCCTTATTGATTACATCCTCCATTTAGTGAGACGGCAAGTTAATGCAGTTGTGTGCGGTGCAGGGAGAACCAGTGGGCGTGGAGGATCCAGCTGGAAGGGCGCCTCAGAACCGTTTCCCGGGCCTGGGGGCACAGCCCTTCCCCAGGACGGGCCCCGAGCAGCGGGAGGGCGAGCCGGGGGCCCTGCGGGGCCCATCGGACTCTGCTGGCGCAAAGAAGGAGTATGATAACCCCTACTTCGAGCCACAGTATGGCTTCCCGCCCGAGGACGACGCGGAGCATGTGGAAGAGCAGGGGGAGAGCTACATCCCCAACTTCAACCAGATCATCGCTGGAAACAAGTGAGCGACCGGCACAGAAGTTCGGAAAGCGAGTGGCGGCAGCATGGAGTGAATGGGCAGCACATGTCACTGTGTTCGCCAAGTATTGGACGCAATGTTAACATTTACCTGTTATTGATACTGAGCATTTAAAGTCCAGTAGATCAAAATGAAATGGCTGTATTGTCATTTAAATTCATAAAACACACTTACATATACAAAAACACAAATTAATGTTAATATAATCTAACAATACACACACACACACACACACACACACACACACACACACACACACATATATATATATATATATATATATACATATATATACATACACATACACACAGTGGTACTTCGGTTCTTGAACTCACTAGAACTCGAATTTCTTGAAAGTCGAACAAACCAGTTTGATCTAGAACCCGATCAGAATATCAGAAGTCGAACCGTGAACGCTGACCTAATATAAATTGTACGCGCCAGTAAATGAACCCTACTACAATGCAGTTCTTACTTGAATGCTTTCATCACAGACTGGACAATTAACCAAATAAAGCAGTGTAACATTACAGTAATTAACAATAAATAAACCACTAACTTACGTGTATTATTAGAGTGTTTATGTAATTTTAAACTTTAGTTTACCAAGTAAATTAACTGAAAACCAGTTCTCAATGCTTTATGTGATATTCGAGAGAAATGGCACATTACGCATCGGAACTGCCTGGGATACAAACGTCATGCGTGTAACTAAACTCTTCGGCTAAGAAGGGCAAAGGTGTGTCGTCACGGTTCCAGTATGAGCAGCCGGGTGAGAGGTCGCAATGCATCTAACCTTAATGCATTGTATCAGGATCAGAATGCGTTGCTTTAAGCCAGGGCTGTAAGCAAGTCGAACGCACTCGATGAGCGGACTGGGGAAACAAACCGAAACGTGGAATTAATACAGAGGACTAATGACAACAATCATAAACAGCTGATAACATGGAGATCCCACACGAGGTTAACGAGGGGGCGTGGCACACGGAAGGAGCTGACGATAGTTTTGGGATAAAATAGCTTCCAAAACGTCTTATGTTTAAATGCTAAAAAAAAACATATTTAGATATTTAGGTGTAATTTTGGGGGGCCGGGAACCAATTCATTGGTGTTACATTATTTCTTATGGGGAAAAATTCGATCAGAACTCGAACTGTTTAGGATTCGATCCGGAGTCTGGAAATGATTAAATTTGAGATCCGAGGTGTGTGTGTGTGTGTGTGTGTGTGTGTGTG
>JABFEA020000021.1:19925684-19938269 GCA_019775915.2 Cyphomyrus plagiostoma | reverse complement strand
CACACACATAGACTCGAACACAGACCCTCTCATACACACACACATAGACTCGAACACAGACCCTCTTATACACACACACAGACGCACACACATAGACTCGAACACAGACCCTCTCATGCACACACACAGAGGCAGACGCACTGGGCCCCGTCCTGCTGGCAGGCTGTGGTTTTTGGGCCAGCACTGCAGAACGGACCTGGTAGCAGCTTGGCAGAGATGCTCTGGTAAACTGATAGCCAGAATCCGAGGCCTGTCGTCCGGACCATCCTGCCGTGTGCTGGCCGGAACAGGGCCTTTGCGGCACATTTGATTACACCGCCCCACCTTTGACACTGTGCTCAGTGAAAGCAGTTATGAGTGTGTGCAGGGTATGCTGAGCTGACCATTTATATTTGTGCGTGTGTGTGTGTTGGGGGGGAGATTATGTTTATATTACACTGTGAGGACCAAATATTCCCCACAAGGGGATAATAACCTGTTATTTTGATGTTGTGCACCATTTTTCAGGTCCCCACGCAGATCTGTGAATGCAGTTAATTTTAAATGCCTCATATTTAGTTTGGTTACTTATGGTTAAGGTTATGGTTGGGTAGGGGTTAAGGTCGTCATGTTGGGATTAGAGTTTTCACCATATAAATGAATGGAGAGTCCCCACAAAGATATAATTACAAACCTGGGTGTGTGTGTGTGTGTGTGTGTCTCCCCCTGCAGTATCACATACAATGGCTCCATGGAGAGTCCTGTGCCGCTGTATCCTACTGATTGCCCCCCTCCCTACGAGGCTGTCATGGGCCAGCGGGCAGGCAGCCAGGTGAGCTTCTCATGCGGGCCCCCCCATCCTGCCCCACCGCCTGCTGTCTGTACTCCCAGGCTCCCTCCTCAGGGTTGGGTGGAAAGTGCAAACAAGTAAAGGACCCAGCAAGCGTAAAAAGCAACAATTTTGAACCAAAGCCAAAGCTATACATAACAAACTGGCCCTTACCCAGCCAAAGACCCAACTCTGTCAGGGCTAGTCAGGCTCGGGTTGGGTCCCACATCCCTACCTTAGATCCCATGTGACCTGGTCCCCACTTTTTTTCCATTGGTTCTGCTTTGAAATGCCCTCTGAAGTCCCTTCTGCCTTGTTTATACCAGTTCCCTCATATTTAAAGCTACGGTAATGGTTTTCATGAATTAATGCCTTCATAGTACATTTATGATCAGCATGTACATAGGCTTTAACATAATGTAAAGCACTGCATTTATAACACATCAAAGGCTAGACAGCTGTAATATACATTAATAACAAACAGTATAATCTTAACCCTAGTTGGTCATCAGTTGGGTGTCCTGTAATTGGTCTACTAAATCGTGGTTGGCTAGGCAACAGTGTACGACACCCATGTGACCGAGCTGTCAGGCGAGAGGGGGACATCAACGGCGTTCAGCGGTGAGGGTGAGTGATTGTGTTTTTCGTCTGTGGTGGGAAATATCACTCAGCCTGCGTATCGATAATATGCCATCTTTAAAAACATTGTGTAACGTAGATGCTTTTTTTGGCTGAGTTTGTTGGTTGGTTTGTTCCGTATTTTTTTCATTTGAGGTTGAATCCGTTCAGTTAAATTTGAACTAATCTGATTAATTTGCATGTGGGGGGGAAGGGGGGGGGAGTGAAAGCAGGGTGGCCGCCCTGCTTTTTTGACCCCAGCCTGGCCCCCCCCCCCCCCCCCCCCCCCCACGGGCCCGCGTGTGCGTGCTTATATATATGAACCAATACTTAACTGAAGACAGGTGCACTGTATTTGTATGGCCGTCTTCATCTTAAGAGCTCTGTTTCTGGCTCGTTATGATGATGGAAGTGTGGCACACCCAAAAAAGTGGGTCGGCTCATGGCTGTCCCACACTGTCCTCTTGTGCTTTCCCTGCCTTCTTTGTTACGGGCTACTGAAATGTTCATGAGCACCATGACCTACAGTACCTACCTCGGTAGTTTTATGCTATGGGTGGTGGCGCCCCCTAATGGCGGTCCATGGCGGGTGCAGGCAAGGTTGGCGGGGGTCACAGGGATCAAAAGGCAAGTCCTGGTGGTTCTCAGTGAAGTGCGGTGGATCTGAGAGAACCCGTTGTTGGGCTTGGTTTGGATCCTGCGATGCCTCAGGCGGCCAGGATGTCCAGCAGGTCGGTAGCTCGGAGCACTCTGCCTTCTCTGCTAAACATCCAGCCAGACCATCGCTGTGATCAATGGCTCATCACACCTTTCTGCTCCATTGCTATCTGGTTGAAGGTTCTGCCGCCTCAGAGCCAAGACAGTAAAGCTGCTTTTTATCCCCTACTGAAAATTATATGCTGGAAACAGACGGGGTTTGTTAAAACAACTAATAAGTTTGGACTCCTAACTCTAAAATAAAATCAGTTTGCTAAGTAATTATCTATTGAGTATTGTACTTTATTATTGTACTTTTCTGCTCGTCCAGTTCTACGCCATAATTTTCCCCCACTAATCAGCTGGTTTCCGGTAACTTTCCCCTGTGTCTTAATGGCCATGTCTTGATATGTCATGTTTTTATGTCTGCATGTTTATACTCGATGAGCTTTCATTTGCAGTATGACCAATGGAACTGCTATTTAAGCTGAGTGTATGTCCTCTGCGTAGTTTCTGAAGCTGACTGTAAGGGGACTTTGGCCTTTTACTTTGAGCTCTTTCCGTCTTTCCCGCAGGGTGCAGAAGCCTCTACGGCCCAACAGCCTGAAGCTTCCTGGGGACTCCGATGGCGAGTCCGATTCCCGGGGCAGTACGCCCAACTCCAACGTGTCCAACACCAGCAACGAGGGCTTGGGCAGCCTCATGTCCTTTGCTAGTGAGTGCTCTGGCTGACACAAAAACGAAAACCACAGAAGGCCTACCTAAGGGGGTGCCGGCACCAACAATTACCTAATTCGGTGCCCCCTCGAAGACGGTGCCCCGCGCAGCAGCGTATATATCGCCTAATCTGTTTTAGGAAGTGGTTTGTAGTCATAGAGAAAAATACTGCATAAATGCATAATCTGTAACAACCGAAAGTCCACAAGAGCGTAGCATGATCATAAATACCGCAAGGTTTGCCAGACGTTCTTGGTGCGTACGCGAGGTCCAGGCACCGGGTACATGCACGCGGGGCAGCATTCCCAGCTGCCTTCTAAGGGCCTCATGTCACATTTCAGGTAACCTCTACAAGAACCATGGCACCAGCTTCAGCCTGTCCAACCTGAGTTTGCCCAACAAGGCGGCCAGGGACAAGGCCACCCCTTTCCCCAGCATCAAAGGTACGTCCTCCCCAGTCCCTTTTCCCCTCTTCACCTGTCCCCTTGTTTTCCCAGTTTTACCGTAACCAGAATTATGGTATATCCACCCTTACATTTCTCCCTGGGCTCCCTAACGTTGACATTTGGATTTGACATTATTCTTCATTAACATTTGACCTACAGTAAGAACCACACCTCCTCTACCACTGACAGATTGTTTTTAAACGTATTGTATAATTAAATGGCGTTATTGGGAGGATATCAGTCCATAAATACTGATTTTAATTAAATATCCTGCTCTTTGATTTTTGTTTACAAACCTTCGTTACCTTAAGCTGGGGGTTGAATCGACAGGCCACACACGTACCGTTTCCTCTGCCTTTTGAAGCTTTTTTTATATTATTTGTCATCTTTGTTGCCGTCCGCAGCACTTCGTGCGCAGCTGCACTTGCAGTCTTTGTTCTCTCCATGTTGTCTGTGCCTTTCATGTTTCAGAAGACAATCAGCCGTCATCAGCATGACTTGTTGGCTGTAATATTCAAAGTTCAGGAAGGCTTTATTTGGGTTTATGGCACTTAAAATACCCATTCTTGCTTTCTTTGCAAAATTCTATTTAAAATTAGTTAACCTTTATTTACTAAAAAAAGAGCCCTTGTATTATTAAACAGCTGGGCATGAATTAGGTAGTTGGCAAATGGAAAAAAGTAGCTACATTTGGCATTCTGTTACATATATATGTGTGTGTTATTGTGCTATTGCACCCCCTTCTGTTCAGATGATCCTGGCAGTCCGGGTAGGTTACCGTCTGACGCCCGCGAGAGCGTGATAGCTTGCTGTGTACTTCACTAGTGCTCTCTCTACCCTACCAGAGCCCACCATGTGTTTCTGTCCATAGTAATACATATTTTTAGAGATAACTATAGCTTACTAACCCGTTTGCTAGTAAAAGACTGGAAAATTCCAGCCAAGAAACCAGTTTAATTTCAGCACTAAATCTGTGAATTTTTATGCTAATTCATGCACAATTTTCAACAATGTCGTTCGGCAGTATTTTTTTTCATTTTGATTTCCGTACCTTTTCTTGTCATCTTTGCTCCTTGTTTTCATGATACTGCCTTCCTGAGCCTCTTAGTGTTGGACACGCTCCTCTCCCTCGCTTGCCCGTCTGCTCGCATGTGACCCGAGCTTCTGTCGCCCCTGTGGTTTTCTACACGGGTGGCTGTCTAGCGCCACCTTTTGGGGAGGGGGAGCGCAGTGCATGCCCTTCAGCATGACCTTCCCATGCTAGTCATAAGGAAAGCGTTGGCTTCTGATGGGGCAGACGCTTGCTATGTGAGCCTGGACAGCTCAAAGTCAACAGTCAGTATCTTTAGATATCTTTTAGATATGTGATGCATGGGCTATAGTAAAACATCATTTTCGTTGGCCATAGTGCAAATTAAAATTAATAAAAAGGGTATAAATACTGAGACGTATAAGCATGAAGACACGGACTCTAAAACAAAAAAGTAAGACAGCATCAAACAGTATGTGATGAGCTCATAGGAGTTTTACACTAAAATGTGGGTAGAAAGAACAACGATTGGTTCAGAAAGATAACCAATTAGATTGTAGGGAAGGTGGGTCTAAGTACTACAGGAGGTGGGACCAACTAATCAGCTGTCTAGTTGCTTGGACCCACCACCTCTACAATTTGATTGGCTAGCTCTCTGAACCAATTATTGTTCCTTCTGCCCTCATCATAAACCTCTCATGAGCTTGTGTTGATTTTAAGACTCCACTGTCCAGGCTCTTAGCCTATATATGAAAAGATGTGAAAAGAAATATTTTTTTGTCTTCCTAACCCAGGAGCTGCATACCTTTAAGACTTAGTCTCTCTGGTCCTGTGCCTTGGTAGTGTTTACATGAGCACTTAGCCTAGAATGAATAGGAGTCAAATCCCCCGTTTATTACCGACACGTTGCAGAAGTTGCATGTAAAATAAATGAATGTGGGATTGAACTGCCTCGATGCCTCGATGAATGCTGATAGATTGGTGTGCCTGTCAACTTTCCTCTGGCTTGCATTTTAATAGTTTTGTCTCCAAATGTGCATTTCTGTTTGTTTTTGTGTGTGTGTTTGTGACATGAATTTGTTATTTTTTGCAATTGAATTCTTTTTGCCTGATTGTTTGGTTTTTGTTTAGTTTCGTTTAGTTTTTAATTGCACTAATTGTGAGTTCTGTGTCCAGTATTTGGGCTAAATTCTCTAATGGAGATAATATCAGAAGCCGGCCCAGCGAGCGGCGAAGGTGGGTCTCACCCTTGCATGAGCTGCATGCCTCCTCAGCCCGTCAGGCCATCTCCCAGCATCCTCTGCTGCTCTTTCTTTTCCCTGGCTACTCCGTTGTTGGGCCGTGAGCACAAATGTGACATCTGCCCGGCTTTAGTGCCACACCGCGCCTGTCTCCCGATCGCGGCCGAAACGCCTCACGCGTATACTTGTGCGACTTCTGCTTGGATGTCCTACGCAAGTATATGGGGCGGCCTCTTTCCCCCTTGTGCCCCATAATGCCGTTTTCTTGACCTCCTGTGCTGTCAGAGTATAGACGTCTCGCCCATGGGTCTTTTGAGCGCCCGTTCTTTCTGCTTTCTCTTGTTTTCTGACACCAGAGCAAAACCATCTCTCTTCTCATACTGTTTGCAGGTTGTTCCTTAACTGCTGATAGCTGTAGCTCCATCAGGCTTTCGATTTCTACCCTTTGTGCACTGTCTGTGCAAGTGTGTGGTGCTAATGTATTGAGAAGTGTGTGTGTGTGGAGGTGGGCCTTGATGGCCATGATTTGTCTGTTAAGGGTCTTTGCCCATGCTGTCAGTTTGCAGTGAAGTGTGTCTGTTTCCTTTACATGGAGTGTGTCTGTGTGTGTGTATTATGTTTCTATTACATTGTAGGGACCAAATGTTTTCCAAAATGTAATAAACGCCTGCTATTTTGATGGTCAGGTCCCCACAAGGATCTGTGAATGCAATCAAAAAACCAAAAACTGACAAAAGTCTCTTATTTTGTTTGATTACTTATGGGTAAGGTTGGGGCTGGGTAGGGGTTAAGGTTGTTATGTTTGGATTAGAGTTTTCCCCATATAAATGGATGGAGAGTCCCCACAAAGATATAATTACAAACCTGTGTGTGTCTGTGTGTGTGCTCATGCAGTTCTACCTGCTTGTGTGCTATGCGGTTCATTGTGAAGACGCTCACATCGCCGTTCACTTTAGCAGGCAGCCGGCCAGCGAGAGCCTTGGTGGACCAGAAGTCCTCGGTTATTAAGCACAGCCCGACGGTGAAGAGAGAGTCTCCCTCTCCCCAGGGGCGAGCAAACAACACCAGGTAATTAATGGTCTCTCAGAATGAGTTACCAACAGCACTTCTTTTCAGCACAATGGGGAGGGTTGCTTGGGCTGGTGAGGCCTGTGTCTATGATCGGAAGGACACTGGTTCAAATCCCAAGCCAGCAGACTGCTGCCACCGTTGGGCCCTTGAGCGACACCCTTAACCCCCTGAAATACTCCAGGCTAGTCTACTGGTTACTCTGTACTCAGACTCTGTACTGTTGGGTACTCCGTACCCTGTACTCAAACCTCAGACTTCACTCTTGTCTATCTGCCTGACTGCCTTCTAGAGGAAAAAGGAGAACAAAATGGAATATGCTTGATAATTTGTTGATAATTTGTTTGTAATTTGTCATTCTGCTGGCATGGCAGAGTACAGTGCATTTTCAGAAACCAGTTTTATTGGCTAAGCATGTCCAGACACAGGGAATTTGTCTCCAGTTGTCCTCAAATTTTTAAATGCTGTGTGAGCAGTTTGTGTTGAACACAAAGCGATTTGTAAAAGTGCAACCCAACAAATGATTCTCCCTATTTAGCGAGAACCAGCAGTTCCTGAAGGAGGTGGTGCAGGGCGTGCTGGAGGGCCAGGGTGTGGGCTGGCTCAACATGAAGAAAGTGCGCCGCCTGCTGGAGAACGAGCAGCTGCGCGTCTTTGTGCTGAGCAAGCTGAACAGGGCCGTGCAGTCGGAGGAGGACGCCAGGCAGGGAGTCATCCGTGACGTGGTGAGAGGACAGATGTGTGTGTGTGTGTGTGTGTGTGTGTGTGTGTGTGTGTGGGGAGATCAACACGGAGGCTTGGTCTAAGCTGAGATGCCATCTTCCTTTCACTTGCCTTCTATACTCTAATATACACGTAATACCAAAATATGCACAGGGGGTGAACAAAACGGAATGTCTTGGAATTATTTCCCGATCTGAGTGTAGCAGAAAGCTTTGATGGAAGAAATGGCCTTGAGGGAGAAGACTGATATCTATAGAAGGCAGTTAACTGCCCATGAAAGCTCTCTGGAATTTGCGTTGTATGTAGGCATTGAATTGAATTTGGGTTATATATGGGCATAACCACTTGCTTGCAGTTATTACCTTATATATCAGTTAATAGGAACATCGTAAGAGAGCAGTTCTTGCAGCACAGGGTGCGCTTGGTCGTGTAACACGCCCTTGTATTTCTGGCCATGTGACTATGAAGAGTGATCATATGACACTTGGCTGTGGGTGCAATCAGGTGTTCTTTGGTCTTAATGGATCTCAATCTCAAAGCAATAAATCATACTGCTCTTTTACAGCTGACATACAGTATGGTGCTAATTGGCATTCAGCCTAGTATAAGTCACCTTCTTGTAGGGGGTTTGAATTCTGATGCAGAACCTCAAAGGCAAAATTACCTTCCATGTGACATTTCCATTATATGGCCGACCCCTGTGGTTCTGTAAAAATGAATGAATCAAAGTGTTTGATTCAACGCTTTGATATAAATTCTGCATATCCGTTGAGCTGCGAAGGATGGAAGCAGAGTTTGGGAGGTTAATGATTTCCTTCCAGATTGCTTAACCCCAGTTCTCCCTTCAGCTAGAGCCTGGAATAAAATGGAGCCATGCATTTTCTATGGCGTTTTAGAATACAGTGCATTTTCAGAATCAGATTTATTGGCCAAGTAATGCTCACATACAGGGGATTTGTCTCAAGTTGTCAATGGCACTTATTTTTTTTTGTATTTATTTTATGAGGCATTTATTTCAAGAACAGAATAGTGACTCCTAGTGACTTAAGGGTTCCAGTTTTTCCTCGGCCCTCTGTTCTCCAGGAAATCAGCCGGAAGATGTACAAGGGGATGCTGGATCTCCTGAAATGCGCCGTGTCCAGCCTGGAGCAGTCGTACACCAACGCCGGGCTGGGGGGCATGGCCAGCGTCTTCAGTCTGCTGGAAATCGCACGCACGCACTACCAGACCAAAGGTTTGTTGCTGATTATTCATGCGGAGAAGGGGCCCGTACCTTGGGGTCTGTGAAGATCCTATGAGAAGCGCTGGATACCGTGGAGGTTAAACATGCAGAATGTCGATAAGCCGCAAAAAAATATGATTTACAATGAGGCAGGACATATTGTTTTTAACCCTTATTCCTTTATAGTCATATTAGTCAAAAATGATAAAGAATAATAAGTTAATATTGAATCTTTTTGAGAATAATTCATATTCAGTGTATAATATGATGGTTTTGTGTCTTTGCTGGGGCGGAACTGCAGTGTGTTAACCATTAATGATTAGAGGACATTTTGCTTCTTCTCACCTGGCTTTTTTTAGAACTTCCCTTTCCAGCTTCTGCCCCCCTCCTGTCCCACCTTCCTTCCCTCTCACTGTCCGCTCTGTCCCCTGAAGAGGCCGAGAAGCGCAAACGGAGCCCCATGGAGGGCGGAGGGGGAAACAGCAGCCCGGGCAGTAAGGCAAGCCCCACCCCTAAGGGCGAGAGCGCCAGGCCCGCGGCTCCACTGCTGGTACCCCGCCTGCAGCTTCACCCCCCCGTCACCCCTACCGGCAAGGGCTCCCGCCAGTTTGACACCCGCAGTCTGAACGAGGAGAATTTTATCGCCTCCATTGGTGTGTACTACCTATACGCACTTCCACACCCTGCCACCGTGAGGTGCTGTTCTGACTAACAAACTTTGCTGCCTTAATGTTATTTATTAGTGATTCTGCAGTGGTTGTTTGGGAAACCATGTTATGAACTTCCTATTTCAACAAGCAGAATGCATTTTATATACAAGATATGAAATGACGATAAATTATTTATACATTTCTAAATCAAAAATTAATTATATTCTGTGCACACTAGTCAAGCAAAGCCAACAGGATGTCATTAACGTGACATAGCAAATTGAAGAAATATTTTATTTTGTGGCAGGCTAAATATAAATGTTGAACCTGGTCCGGATGACACGCCACGTTATTTACTAGTGAATGCATTACATTTGCATCCATCAATGCTTGATATCTGCATCAGCTTCCAAGATGCTTTGAACTGAGCAAGGGCCATTATTTTGTATGGCAGAGAATGACTGCGCCATTGTAATCCAGGCCAGTGCACTGCATACAGTGTATAAATATGCACTCTGCGTCTTTTTAGGAACTGCTGCACTCTGTCTTTTTCCGGTACCTTTTCCTGGGGAATCTGCAGTAATTGTAGCGCAATTATTTTTGAAATATGCAGTAAATCGGTAAATCTGCAGACTCCCCCCAGGTGTTTCCGCAGGACGATGGCTTCTCCCCCTCACCTCCTACCCCCGTTACTGTCTGCCTCCTGCCTAGGCCTCTGTGAGCTGCTTCTGTTTGCATGCAGTTGTATAGATGTTTCCTTGGAGACATTATGGGGCACTTGGGAGAAATGCAGCACCTGCGGGGTGAGGGGGTGTCTCTCTTGTCCTGCAGTCCTGCACACCTTTGAAATTGCCACCGTTTTTATGCTTTTTTTTTTTTTTTTTTGGTTGTTTTATTTTTTTAATTAATAAACTGAGGTGGCGTCGAGTCGTCAGCTGATGTTTTGCTGCGAACTAGATGCTGAACTGCAGCCCCCAGAACCTTGTCTAAAGGCCCAGCCCAAAGCAGACTTTGATTGAGCGTGTTATCATTTATCATCTTTGTTCCCATTCCCCCATTCTGACGGGCTGATTAGTTGAGGAGGCCCCCTGGTGGCCACTGGGCCCTAAGCAGCGATTTAGTTTGATTTTTGCCTTGGGCCGGGCCTGCCTGTATATGCTGTTCTTAGCTCTCCGTAATGTTTTGTTTTCCTTAATGCTGGACACACTTCACACGCAGAACTGATACACTTATGCTTTTGAGCCATGTTCTCATTTTTGTATGATTTTGTCATTGTTTACTTTTTTATTTTCAACCCCTTTGTCCATATGTAGCCCACCCAATTTGCTCTCTGACTCTCTCTGTATCTTTCTCTCCTCGCTTGCAATGCATCTTGGGTAGAATTGTGGAGCAAGCACCAAGAAAAGAGAAAGCAAAAAGCTATGGGAAAACGGAGTAAGACATTTCACATTAAGAGACTGTGGTCTCATTTGCTAACTTCACACACAACCCTCCTACCTCTTACCCTACAGGCACCTACTGACACCTTTCGCACTCCTGTCTCGAGTGAGCCGGCAGAACAGGGCCCAGGAGGTGAAATGGAGACCGCAAAATCTCATTAATTACAAAAAAAAAGAAATACTAAAGTGGAATCTGAGATGTCACGTCACGTGAATGCATGTGAATGCATTTATTAAACACTGTAGAGCCAATCCTTCTATGCCACACTGCAAGAAGTCCTTGTAACCATGACAACCAAAGGCCCAGAAAAATGCATGGTCAAGTCTCAGATGACTGCAGTACTAATAAGAAAGTTTAAAGCATATATTATTCTCTGAATATTACAATGACATTTTTATTGCAGCAAACACACATCCTCACCCTTTTATTTTGTTATTGGTATTTATTTTCTTTCGCTCTCACGTTTGCTTGTTTTACTTTCCTTTGCCGTCTCTCCGCTGACACATTCCCCGATCGCTTTCTCAGCATTCCAAGCCTCTTTTATCTACACAGAACGCATGTCTGCCTTCTTTATGTCCCTCTTTGTCCCCCACACCCTCTGCTGCTCACTCATTTTACACCTTCCCTGTCCTTGCAGAGGCAGGAAAGATGAAGCAGCTAATTCTAAACACAGGATATCTTTCTCTCTCTCTCACTCTCTGCCAGCATTGGAATATCAGAAATTGAATTTTCAAAGTGTGTTCAGAGTTGCTTTTTGAAGAATATTTGCCAATAGCTACGCAGAACATTTCTGCATCAGCTTTTTCCATAGCCATACTGTTTTTGGCATGCAGTACCGATTAGTTTTCCTGATTTTCAGTAAGACTGGTGGCAGAGTGAGCCTTGGGGGACAGGAAGTGCATTCTTCTCTCTGACCAGTGTGGTGAGACAGGGTTACCCGGCTGCCACATTAATAAGTAGATAAGTGGGATTGTCTGCTGGAAGCTAATCCTTGGGAAGATGGCTGTATGCCCTGCTGGCTGTTGTCCTTACTAACTGGTGCTTGGCAATCTAAAGTTAGATCCCTGGCAGTTACCATATCCTGGTCCCAGTCTTTTACTCTTCTCTCTCAACTTTCCACCCTCAAAAAAGACACATGACCTTAGTCCAAGCAGGAGCTAAGATGGGCATGATTTGATTCGCTAGTCCAGGTCATGTGACTTCCTCTCTGGGTGTACAAGGATGGAGAAATTTACTAATTTCATGCTAACTAACATATTTCTTCTGTAGGGGAAGAAGGGGCAAAGAAAGCCTCTGATGCAGGGGACACAGAGGAGAAAAAGTCTCAGATTAGTGCTGACAGTGGGCTGGGCTGCAATTCTGGATCGCAGGTCTGTGCTTTGCGGTCAGGAATGACCAAGTTAAATTATATGAATGTATATTTTTGCATAGTTAGCATGCATGATACCGTCAAACCAATATGATTTAAAATGAAAAACCACTTTAAATAGGCACCTAGTGGATTGGTTAACTGCAGAGTTTCATGGCACTGTTCTCCCCCCAGAAGAGCGATTCTGAAAGTGTGACCAGCTCTGAGCCACCTGCCCTGACCCGGAGTGCCAGCCAGGACTCGGAGGCCAGTACAGTGGTAGGGCACGGCCAGCGCGAAGGGGTCGTGTGTGTGTGTGTGTGTGTGTGTGTGTGTGTGTGTGTGTGTGTGTGTGTGTGTGTGTGTGTGTGTGTGCGCAGTGGTATGGCACGGCCTACGCGAAGGGGCCGTGTTGGGAGCCACCTATCAGGACGATGCAGCATATTCATGTCGTGTCATGTTATTTTCATCATATCTTGGAATACGTTTATGTACATTTATATCACTCACACACACACACACACACACACACACACACACACACACACACACACACACACACACACACACACACACAC
>JABFEA020000021.1:19827263-19892333 GCA_019775915.2 Cyphomyrus plagiostoma | reverse complement strand
CGCATGTTCTTCTGCCTTGCCTCTTGGTACACGCGTGTTCTCCTGCCTCGCCTCTTGGTACACACGTGTTGTCCTGCCTCGCCTCTTGGTACACGTGTGTTCTCCTGCCTCGCCTCTTGGTACACGCGTGATCTCCTGCCTCACCTCTTGGTACACACGTGTTCTCCTGCCTCGCCTCTTGGTACACGTGTGTTCTCCTGTCTTGCCTCTTGGTACACGCATGTTCTTCTGCCTTGCCTTTTGGTACACGCGTGTTCTCCTGCTTTGCCTCTTGGTACACGTGTGTTCTCCTGCCTTGCCACTTGGTACACGTGTGTTCTCCTGCCTCGCCTCTTGGTACATGCGTGTTCTCCTGCCTCGCTTCTGTTGATACACGTGTGTTCTCCTTATATCTCACATGTCTACTGTGAGCTTCTCCCACAGTCCAAAGACATGCAGTCAGGTTAACTGCAGGATCTCTGTATAAATGTGTGTTTATATGCACTATGATGGACTGGAACCCCGTCCCAGGATGCACCTCAGCCTTGTGGCCTGCTGCCTGTGTTACGTGCCAGGCGAGCTGGAGCAGTATGATCAGAATTAGTTTGTCAGTGTTTTTAAGAAGCCGAATCAAAAGAATGCATTTGGTTTTTTAAAAAGCCTTCGTTGCTGTGTTTTTTTTACGTATACCATAGAATGCAGGTCTGCTTCTCCCAGGAAAGACTGCTTCCCTAAGAAGGTGAGCTTATGAACTTATATCAGCTCAAGAAGAAGACCCCAAGCATTCATCTGCCTCCCAGTCCGTAGCATCATGGTGTGTCTCCCTGCATGTTAATAATTTATTTAATTGTATTTGCTTTTTTAAGAACTCTTTTGGATTATTGCTGTGGATATTTAACCTGATAACTTGTTAACATAGAAAGTGAAGCAATAAATAAACTTCAGCAGGTAAATGAAAGAGCTAAATTTGCATCAGAAAGCAGTTTTCAGTTTTATTAAAGAAGTATTTTTTGCCCAAATCATTATCATCACGAGTAGAATTTGAAGTCTGAAATAATATAAAGAGAATATGAGAAATAATGGAAGACTTGATTTAATCAGGTTTCACATTTGCTAAATTTGTTAAAAGGAGAAATTGAATTACTTCCCAATAAAGATAACTGTAAGTCATTCTTTCATCCTGCAGTGATAACATGTGATTTATCTTTTCTTTCAAGTTGGATGAGGTTAATGTAACAGACTGTCGCTAAATTTAATGTTACCTGTAGGTATGGCTTATCTAATTCTAGCCCATATAAAATGGGAATCTACAGCTGACAAATTAGATTTTTCTTATGTTAAAACTTATTACGCTTCCACTTTCCTATTGATAGGTGCAGAAAGGGAAGTGTGTGGATTTCATTTTTCTTCTTACATTATTTTCCATTGAGGGAAGTGCATTAACTGTGTGGAATCGACATCCTTATAATACCTAGTTTTATTATATTTGACTGACAAGATGCTTGTCCCATTCAGGGTTGCAGGGGGTCCGGAGCCAATCCCAGAGGCTATGTACGCAAAGCTGGGAACAACCCAAGATGGTGCACCAAGCTATCACGGGGCACACTCACACAGCAATCACACACAAAATTAATAAGACAGACATAGATGGATGGATGGATGGATATGGCCATTATTCATCAGAATTCTTTGCCATCTCAATGGGTAAAAGTCTACGTAAATTTTCTTACACTTCTTACCAATCAGATATCTGCAGCCTTCATATTAACCACCACCTATAAATAGCACAAGGTCAAATGTTTGCAATAATTTACAATAGTTTTTTCACGTCCCGATAGTGCCACTTCTCTTGTGTGCCCCACCCCCTCGTTAACCTCCTATGGAATCCCCGTGTTACCAGCTGTTTCTAGTGTTGTCTAATCAAGTCAGTGTATTTAAATACTTCCCTGTTAGTCTTTCCTGAGTTCTGTCAGTGACGTCTTTACCGGTCTTGCCTTTTGTGCCTTATTGTTTTCCTAATAAATCCCTAGTTCCCCGATCCTGCGGCTACTTTTACTACTTTCCTGGTCTGTGCCGCCCCGGTGATGTGACACATTTAGAAAAATTCCTTTAATTTCTGATAGTCTTTAAAATATTACTTAAATAATTCTTTTATATCTTTGTATGATTATTACAATGCACATGAAAATTTTGGTAGTGCAATCTATGTAATTTAGTCCTGTGTGCTCAGTTCCAGGTCTGACTGGCTGTTATTTTATGGTCTATACAGAATGAGGCACCATCTGGCCGTATTCTTCCACTGGAACTATGAGCCTTTTTCTGTCTATTGTCACCCAAATAAAATCCTCCAAGTTTTATCTGACAGTTTTGTCCGCGCTGAAGGATTTCATAAGTACTTCCAGCCACTTTGTGTCTTTGTTCTAATCCATCATCAGATAAACGTTTTAAAATAATTTTTATCCTGTGTGTTTTTTATTGTTTTGCTTGGATTGGATACCACTGCCCTATGTGGTGCAGAAATAGCCATCCAATCAGATCAATACCTATAATATGTAATAGAATAGATGGTAGTATAGTGATATGTCATTGATCTCCTTAGGGAAGTAGTCTTTTTTTATCTACCACATCTTGTATCCCATGAGACCAACAGGTGAGAGCAAGCTTACAGTGCAGGGTCAGCCGGCATGCAGCACCCCCTGGGTCTGGGGGGCTGACGGTGCAGGGTGAACCGGCATGCAGCGCCTAACCTACGGAACCATACACCCCCATAGGTTAATAATAACTACTCCCTACTGAGGAGGGTGGCACAGTGGTGTGTGCAGATGGTGCTGGTAATGTCTCCTCACACCTCCTGGGCTTTGGGCTCAAATACCATCACCAACTCTGCATAAATGGAGGTTGTCTCTCTATTTGCAAAGACTTCTGGGTATCACCCAGTATTTTCCCATAGTGCAAAAAAACGTGGCGATCTGAATATGATGATCGGAATTAAACAAATTTTCAGGACTGCAGTATGTACGTGCCCTGCAATGGACCCACATCCAGTGCAGAGTGTCCCCTGGCTCATGCCCTGTGCTTCCTGGGACAGACTCCAGACTTACAACAACTTGATGCAGCATCAGTGGCTATGAGAGTTGGGTACAAGCAAAATAAGGTAATATGAAAACTATGCATGCATTTTTTTTTTCCAGAAAATGTTACCCCCAAAGCAACCATCCATATCTTTATTTGTTGTAACTTAATTCTGACTTAATTGACTTCTTCATTTTGTCACACGTGCTTTCTGCAGGCTGCTTTTGCCATTACGGTTATGGATGGGGTGCACTGTCGCCCCCTGCTGACCACTTGTTACTATTGCGCAGCATCACACAATTGTGCTGGAAATCAGATGGTTGGCTGCTCATTTTGCAGTCACTAAAGACAATGTAGTGAAATCCATGTATTTCTGCCCAGTAAAAATTATGAAAAACCGGGAGGCGTATTCACTAGGATCTCAGTTTCTGGTCTGCTGTATAGCACTTGAGTAAATTAAAGCTTGAATTAAACCAATTGTTATGCTAATTAGACCAATTAAACCTTACAGTGCTGATGCTGGCAACTGTCAAAGGATTGAGAATTATCAAAAAATCCATTGGGTAATACATTTGCCCATTTCTGCTTTATAAAACGGGTCACATGGGAACAACAGGGTTCTAAGGATTTAGGTCAAGAAATGTAGGTTAACACTTTTATTACGGGTAAGTTTCTTGTCTCCCTTAGCCTTTTTAAAATAGCATTTCACTTATTCCCCGGCAATAAGCTATGCTATGTTAGCGCTGAGCTGTTTCCTAGCTATGCATTATTAGCCGGCAGAGTGGGTGGCCCTCTGGCATCAGCAGCAAGGCTGTGCCTGCGATTCTTGCTCTGCCTCTCTATATGTGGTGTCTGACAAGTATCATCTTTTTTATTATTATTTTTGAGGATGGGGTGGGGAGCCCGGATTCCACCTACGCTCTGCTCACTCCCCCACTTTTAACGCACCACTTTTTAGTTTGCACACACTTCACTTCACATACTCATTCACACACAGACAGATGTACACACATATTGGGGGGGCGGCTATGGGGGCCCCTTTGATCCCCTCTCTGGGCCTGCACAGTGTGGGGGGTGGGGTGGTCTTGAAGTTGTTGCAAGTGGTCTTGGCGGGGGGGCTGCCCCCTCCAGCAGTGGTGGGCCAGGTGGGGGCCTGGGCTGTGGTGCTGTGGGTTGGCGTCACAACGGGACTTCCAGGTAGAGGCTTTGGGAGTTTGGTCTTGGGTTGGGGGGGGGTAGGAGCTGCCTTCTTCTGTGGCCCTGCGGTCGGCTTCCGAGCGGGTGGGGTGGGGCCTCTCCACGGCCCTCATCTGCCCCACGCTCCCCCTCAGCATTACCCCTGGCGGCATACCGGGTCACTGTGGCGGCCTGTGGTCCGTCCCGCTGAGGTGGGGTGGTCCTGGGGGGCTCAGGCTTCTCAGTACTTGGTGGGCCTCCCGCTGGGTGTGTGCATGGGCGTCTAGCTTCCGAGCCATCTTGGTTCTGGACCTGGCTCACGCTGGGCTGGAGATTATGGGCTGGTTCAGTGCCTTCCTGTCCGGTGTCCTCTGTGGGGGGTTGGCTGGCACCGGGGGCTGTTGTCACGCTACAGACATGCACACACAGACTCATACACACATGCTTGTTTTAATGATACATTTTGTAGTATTAGTAAATTTGTATGATTTTGTAGTTGATGTTGTTATTGTTGTCATGGTTGCAGCTGCATTTGTTACCAGTGCCGTTAATGCTGCCGCTCGTTGTTTTCTTTTTATATTATTATTATTATTGTGTCAATCTGTGTGTAGTTATGATAAGCAATTTTGCTTCCATGCAAAAAGTCTTTTTTCTCTCGATTTTGAGCGGATTTAAATGTACATCATAACGTAAATCCATGTAAGTGAAAAATGAGGGAAGCCCTCAGCTATACAGCTTGGAGCGTAGGGTGGGGTAAAAAAATAAAATTTCCAGTAGCAATTTCCAATAGTGCAGAAAAGATGTCACTGCACCTCGTTATTAAACGTGCAAAATATCTTTGAAGTAGGTTACATTTTCTTTCACCCCACCCTATTCGAGAGACATTCGGGTATCATTTGACGGGTGGAAAAGTGGTGTCGCCTCTTTAAGTGGTCAGTACTCGCAGCGTCCCTGTCAAAGTGGTTTTTTTTAGTAATGGTGAGTAATGCTCACATTTCACATAGTATCTCTTCCTACCAATGGTCATTCCCTTAAAAATAACTCTTGTTGGATTCTGCTGCTTTTGTTACACCGGTCCTGTAGACCTGCATTGTTTGGCATGTTCGATTTCGGCATGTGCTTTCCTGGGTGGTTAGTTTATAGTGGAATAAGAATCAGTGTAACTGTTTTACTGTAGACCTCTGCCTTTGCGTGTGTCTCCATATGAATCCAAACGGCTTTCCAGTCATATTCCACATTCCCAGCGCACTAATCATTTTTCATCCCATGGAGGCCTATGCCTTGTATGTATTTGTCTATAACGGTGTCCTTGTGAAAACCGTCGGAGAAGCCAACTTTACCACAGGGCAAGGATAAGGACAGGATATAAAACAAAAGCAAGGGACACGGCTGATGTGAGTCATCTTCTGACTTGGAAACAGAAACGGGAAGTTGCGGCAGGGAATACGTTTGTTCAGGGCGTACTGAACAGCCAGATTGTTTAAAATGTATAAAAATGATAAATCCATTATTTGCCGTCTGCAGAAGTACAGGTCCATTGGAATTATTCTCTTTGCCTGCCCAGTCTTGTGGTCTTGGGGAAGGGGGCGTTCGGGGCACAGTGTGCAGAGCCAGCCAACATGCAGCATTCCTGTAGCTGTGGCTGAGGGCGGGGCTTAACGGCCTTGCTCAAAGGCCCACATAGTGACCTTCTGATCATAGACACAGAGGCCCAGCCTGCTAAGCTGCTCGCCACCGCAAAAAATTGAGGGAAAGCATATAAATACAGTCACCCACTACCAGAAATTATGCATTTGGTGAATTTGCAGGGGTCAGTACAGCTGCGATGCAATGGCTGAGCCTCGCCCTGGCTGAACCACCTTCATGATCATGGTATCTCCCCTGGCAGGTGAGTATGTTTGCATGTGAAACATCCCGTCACAGAACATATACATCCTGATGCATTTTAGAGATGCCAGTTAACCTAGCATGTCTTTTTATTGCGGTGGGAAACCTGACCTAGGAAGACATTTACCTTTAATTTATTATGCAGGTGCTTTTATCCAAAGCAACGTGCAGATTTTTGAGAAATCAGGGTCAGACAGTCCCTGGACCAATTGGTGGGTTAATGGGTCTCGCTCAGGGGCCAACAGGGAAACTACTGGTACAAGCCATGGATCTAAGCCGGAGACCCTTTTATTACAGGTACAGCATTCAGTGTGCGGCCGCTCACAGCCATGTGAGAGAGGTGAAGCATGCAAACTGCGCACAAAGCAGGTCCAAGCCTGCATGCAGGAAGCAACAGTGCAACCCAGTATGACTTTTGACTAATAAATGTATACCCTCTTGTCTCTTTTTTTCATTGGACAAGCAACAAAAAAAGGGGATGTATAATTTCAAACTATAACCCAAATGCTAGACACAAGTGCTTCTCCACTGCTGAGTCAACAGATGGGTGACTTTCTATCCGGTGTTTTTAAAATACAGTCTTAAAGTCTTGATTTTGCTTTGCATGAGTTTTTTCCATGAGTTTTTTGTTTAAAAAAATCAAAATATTAATCACAGTATATAAATTGCTACAGTATATAAGTTGATTATTGCAGCTTCACTGTAGACTGTACTCTACTTACGATTAATAAATTAAAGAAATGTGCATCATTTTGATTAAAAGCATCTGCTACATATGTACACAAACACTTTGAGGTTGATATCCTCAATTCAACTATGATATGACTCAACTCATAAGTTCAGTGGGTGGCTCGCTGGATCTATATTTGTGCCTTATGTGTCTGCATCTAGCACTTGTGCACATTGTCACTCGCTACAAATGCCTCTGACTCCAGATCAAGAATCTTGCAAAAAGTGGCCCCTTCCCTTTGTAGTTGTTTATTGGTGATTCTGGTGTTGTCATATAAAGAGTGCAGAACCAATAAAGCAAGAATATCACAGAGGTTATTTACAGTGTGGCTCGACAGCACAAGAATTCCACCGCTTGACAATACTATGTGTTTTAGCTTGTCCAGTGGCAACCAATGAGAAAGCTCTATGCAGAATACCCAAGCACAAAGCTGACAAATCAGAATGCTAATTATACAAATAGAAAGGTTGTCAGTTTTGTGTCTGTGTTAATAGAATAAGAACAAATGATTACATATAGTCTCCATAATTTTGTTTGTGCGGGCTTTTGTCTGCTTGTTTCAAGTTCATGTATGATAAGTTTGCGTCTCTTGCTGATTTGTTTGGTCTGGGCTAGATGGGGGTTTAAGCTGAGTTTTTGACTATTCCAAACAATGATTTGTTAGGATTCATATATATAGTGAGTATGTACCAGGAAACTCCCAGTACTTTTCTGTTAATACCATGTCTGTCCGGGGGTGTACTGACCTCTAGACAGGTCTGCTGGAGTAGTTTCCAAGGAAATCATTTTTTAATGTCACAGACTCGAAACAAAAGTTCGAAACTGCAGAGACAAACTCAAAGGTCATGGTGATTCGAAGCTAATTGTGCCTTTATCGGTGCTCTGTCTTTTACTCAGATCCTGGCTCTTTGCTCTGTGGTTCCCATTGTGCGTCCAGTACATGCACAAAATGACTTGACACTTTAATACAGCTCCTTCCCTTGCCCACACAGGAAGTGTGCTTTAACAGATAAAGTGCTCATCTTTTCTCGTTACCGAGATGCAGCTGTCTCAATGTGTATTCATGTAGAGGCAAAGCAAGCCAGCCCGTCTTCACTTTCTTCACATTTTCTTTGTAGCGTAGGAGCTGCTTTCACGGAAAACAAAGGCCATGATAAACAGCCCCAGCCCAATATTCAAAATCCTACCTAAAAGACATCATCACACCCCGCACTGCTCTGCGATCTCTCTGATCCTCCAGCACTGCTCGACTGGTCCCACCACCCCTCAAGGCACAACGAAAACACACCTCTCGGCTCTTCTCTGTTCTGGCACCAAGTTGGTGGAATAAACTTCCCCTAGATGTCCGAACAGCTGAGTCACTGAATGTATTCAAACGACGACTTAAAACACACCTTTTCCAGAAATACCTGAATTAGGATTTCTGGAATTATACTCTGAGCTCTTGTTCCTTTATAAAAAAAAAAACTGCACTTTCCCAAGAGTTAGTTTGAATGGTATTCATAGGCTTAGTTTTATTGAGCTAGTATCGGGAAAATTCATTGTAGAGTCTTAAAACACTTATGTAAGTTGCTCTGGCTAAGGGCGTCTGCCAAATGCTGTAAATGTAAATGTAAAATCAGGTATATTGGTACATTCACACAAACAAGGAACTTGACTCAAGTTGTCAGCGATTCTCATCGCCACCTCAGTTGAAGCTTTAGGCCTAATTTCAATAATTTTTTATTTATTTTAATTTTTAAATACTAATACATAATTCAGGTCTGTATAATCCGCTAAATCCAAAGTTACATTCTAGCCAACATTTTCAAATCCTAACAAACTCACTTGATTGGTTGCCTGGGTGAGCGCGAGCTAACTCGCGTAGTGTAAGACTTATTGGTTCGTGTTGCGTGTGGTGGACTCCGAGTCAGTGAATTTCTCACAGTATTTCTCAAAGGTAGCTAGCTGCTTTATGTCGGTAAATGTTGCTGGCTCTGTTGAAATCAAGCTCAGTGTGTCGCTATCATGTGATGTGTGAATGGTGTGTGTTTCCTGGGGTTTGTTGATCTGTTAGTGTGTGTGTGTGCGTGTGCACGTGAGTGTATGTGTGTAGGTGCTATGATGAACTTCTTTAACAATCATAAAGCACCCCCCCTCTCCATTTCAGTTGCCCCCCTGTCTTTTCTGCTGGCGCCAACTGTTAAATAGATGGTAAATGGACTGCATTTATATAGCACATTTTTTGCTACTCCTACAAGTACTTAAAGCGCTTTACAGTTATGCCTCACATTCACCCATCCACACACCGGTGGCAGAGGCTGCCATGCAAGGCAACAACCTGCTCACCTGGAGCAATTTGGGGTTCAGTGTCTTGCTCAAGGACACTTCAATGGGGTCAGGAGGACCTGGGGCTCAAACCTACAACCCTCCAGTTGGCAAACAGTAGCACGACCTCCTGCATCACCATCACCATGTATGTTATATACCGCATACATTTGTGGTTGATAAATTTGCAAAAGTCTGTGCGTGCATGGCAGTGTAAGGAGTGTTGGAATAAAGGCCGCATGTACGATGTATATTCCTCGTCCACAACACTTTGCACTGCTCCAGAGTTCAATTGCAGCCAGCATTACACTGCTCCAGTGTTCAATGGCAGTCAGCATTACACTGCTCCAGTGTTCAATGGCAGTCAGCATTACACTGCTCCAGTGTTCAATGGCAGTCAGCATTACACTGCTCCAGTGTTCAATGGCACTCAGCATTACACTGCTCCAGTGTTCAATGGCAGTCAGCATTACACTGCTCCAGAGTTCAATTTGGGGAAAATGGTGGCGCAGGAGGTAGTGCTATTATTTGGCAAGCAGAGGGTTGCTGGTTCAAGCCCTAGTTTATTCTGACACCATCAAAGTATCTTTGAACAAGACACTGAACTGCGAATTGCTCCTAGTGTGTAAGTTAGTGCCTTGCATGGCAGCCTTCACTGTGAATGTGAGGCATGAGTTGTGAAGTGCTTTGAGTACTCGTACAAAAGTGCCATATAAATGTAGTCCATTTCAATTGCAGCCAGCATTACACTGCCCAGAGTTCAATAGCAGCCAGCTTTATAATAACTTCCAGAGACAGTTGGGAAGTTAGTGGCAAACTTTCTAACCGAGAAAACCCTCTAGGTTTGGAGAACCCTTTCTGTGAGTTTGCATGGTCTGCCACTTTGATCTGTTGTTGTTCCTAGATGTCTCACAGTCACTTCACTCACACTTCATGGGGGTTAGCACTTGCAGAGCAGAAATTTGACCTACTGACTTGGTGGAAATATGACAAGTTACTGAGATATATTTTCACTGTGTGATTGTATGCTTAATTGTACACCTTTTTCTACAACGGGTATGGCTTAATTTGCTAATTCCACTACTTAAAAGCAATACTTTTGGCTGTATAGTGTACATGTTGCTGTGACTAATTTTTATTTGTGATAAATAACTGTCAATTTTGAAATAGCAAGGGAAAATTAATAATCAAAAAAATATTTGTGTGCCTGATATTAGTGTTGTAGTCAAGACCGCCTAAACCGAGACCAAGACACTGCCGAGACTTGAGGGTACCAAGAGCGAAACCAAGACACACTAAGGCGAGACGAAGAGCAAGACTGGTCGAGACCAAGACCGAAAACAGATTAGGGCTAGAATCGACATTACATTACTCAGATCAACTGTAGAGAAAAAAGGCATTGCTGTAAAGTGTCATTACTTATTAAATCAAACTCATGTTATCTTTTCAATTATATTGTTCATATGTCCATTTGTCTCTCATTTAAAATCTCCCAGATTTGTCATAGTTACAAGGCCTGATGGAAAATAATATTCTCAGCAATGCTCTCCTATAACCATTTTATCAGACCTCATCAAGGGAAAGAGATGGGATGTACCAGAAAGATGTTCATATTCAGTCTCTTATACCAGGTACAGAGGCTTCAGGTAAGCCATGAATATGTAATGATCCTTTGCTTTAAATTAAAGAGAATGAGCCTCCAGATTGACTTGCACCTCCAAGACCGTGCTTTCTAATGAATGTAAAATACCTAATTTATTTGAACTATAACTATGCTATAGACTTTGCAGACATTTTCGGACATTTCTTTGCCGACTTCGCTATGATGCGATGTGTATGATGTGTGTGGACTGTGAAGCACTGACAGTGTCCGTTGAGAAAATGTATAAAATGTAAAGTTTTTAAAATAGATACATCTGACTGGTTGCATTTGAATTGAGGTCCGTAATAAATAATGATACTGTTCTGTGAGGATGCGCTGTTTTCTCTTTTGTTCCCCATCCCATTGAGACCGCTATGTCCGAGACCAAGACAAGACCAAGACCAAATAGAGTCGAGACCAAGACAATACCGAAAAAAATTGGTCTTGAGACCATGACCGGTCTCGAGAACTACAGCACTACTGAGAATGAGGTTCTGGTTGTGGGGAAAATATTGGAACATACTAGATAAACCTACTGAATTGTTTTCAGTTCCCCACTATATCTCCCAGAACTCAAATGGAAGGCCATTGTACTGTAGAACTTGAGGCTATGACTTGGGGAAGTCTATGATTATATTCTGGTTTATTTACAAAAAAACTATATCTCAGATTGCTATTCAATATAGGTATAAACCCATGTTTGGCTAACTTTCTGGTATGTGGAATACACTGAAAGGTGAATTTTGTGCCGGAGCAAAAGGTTTTTTTTGATAGCCTGTCTCGTACAGGTTGTTTTGCTGGGTTGACTTCACCCAAAAATACTAATATGTACTTTGTCACTTCTTGTACACACTAATCAGCACACAGTTACTGTCACGTCCTGCTCCGAACGATCCTCATGTGTGCCACGCCCACCTCGACCTGACCGACCGAAGGAAAAGAAGCAGAGGAGAGGCAGAGAACAGCAGAGATCGCTCTGGGTGCCTGTTATCTGGTCCCCGCGTGTGTACTAGCTGGTGGGCAAGGAAGCTCTTCGGCCCCCTGGGTGGACACCGCCAGCCGGATTAACCTCCATGGTGAGCGGCCGCCTCCGTTGGAGGCATATCACTATCGACCGGTGCGCCTGGCTCCGAAGGGGATCAGCCTAGTGAGGGACGCTATCCCTCGGGTCCCCAAAGCTCTTAAAGGGGCAATGCCTGTCCTGCCCGCGCCTGTTTGGTTTGAGCCTGACCTGCCTGCACTTGCCCTGCCTAAGCCTGTCCTGCTGGCTCCCCCTGTTGGCTGAGAGGTGCCTACTACGGACCCGCCTCTGCCTGCTGCTGCAGCTTCGACCCTGGGCGCCTATTCCAGACCCGCCTGCTGCCTCGCCCGCGGCGCCCGCTCCAGACCCGCCTGAGCCTGTCTTGGTGGTGCCCACTGCTGGCCGAGAGGTGGCGGCACCTGCTGCAGCTCCACCCAAGGCGCCTGCTCTGGACCCGCATCTGCCCGGAGCTGCAGCCTCGCATGAGGCGTCTGCTCCGGACCCGCCTCTTCCGGACTCGCTTGCGGCCACGGCCGCAGCTGCCCTGCCTGAGGCTGCCACGCCCATGGCCCTGCCTGTCCCTGCTCCGCTTGTGACCCTGCCTGTCATTGTTCCTCCCGCGGCTCCACCTGCTTCTCAGGAACCTGTGACTCCTGTCCCTGAGGAGGTCCTGGACAGTGCCATCCTCGCTACTCCTCTAGTGGTGGACTTGGAGGAGGATCCTTGGGGATCCAGTTATTGGGTCCCCCCGACCCAGGTGGACACCAGACTCCTCCACCTCAAATCCCTAGAGGTGGGGCCCGAAGAGGTCCCCACCTGTCGGTGTCCTGCAAGGGAAGGGGACACAAACGGCGGGTCTGGGTCCCTTCCGTGCAGTCCCTGGCTGTGGTCCGGTGGCTCCCTGTGGGTCCTCCGGCTCTGCGTTGGCCGCCTCCCGGGCCCCCCTGCTCCGGCTGGGCGTCGGAGGGCGCCTTCGCAGGCTCTGGTTCTACCGTCACCAGCGGCAGCTTCCTCCTCCAGCCTGCCTGCACTGGTGGTCTCTCCAGCTCCCCTCCGGCACTCCCTCAGCCTGTCTTCTTGGCCCCTGCGGGGCCCCCTCCTGCTCTTGCCTCCCTATCGCCTGCGGCCCCTCCAGCTGCTGCCCGTCGCCCGCCTGGGCTCCATCGGGCTCCCTGGTATCCTCCTCCCATTCCTGTCTCGTCTGTTCCTCCTACCTTTGTCTCACCTGTTTCTGTCCCTCCTGTTGGCCCTTTTGTTCCTCCGTTTACTCCCGGCCCTTTTGTTCCACCTGTTGGTGTTCCTTCTGTCTCTCCCAATCTTGTCTGCCTGTCCGCGTTCCATGTCCTTTGTCGGGTCCTGTCTTGGGTTCTGTCCTTGTGCCTGTTCTGTGTTTCGGTTCTATTCCCTGGTCCTTGTTAATGGTCATGTTTTGTTATCCAGGTCCTGTTTTCCCGGTTCGTCTTGTCTCGTCCGTCGCCTCTCCTGAGGCGCACCCGGTGTGCGCGCCTTTGGGGGGGGCGGTTATGTCACGTCCTGCTCCGAACGATCCTCGTGTGTGCCACACCACACCCACCTCGTTACCTCGTGTTTATTCCTGATTGTTCTCGCCTGTTTCCTGTTTCTGCCAGATTGTCCTGTGTATTTAGTCCACGTCTGAGTTAGTCTAGTAGATCGGTCATTGGTGTTCAGTGATATTTCGTGAAGTTCCCTGGTGTTGGTCCTTCGTCTGCCCCGTCTGTGACAATAAAACTCCTGTCTACCCTACTCTTGGCTGGATTCCCCGCTTGCCTGCCGATGAAGTGTGACAGTTACCTCAAGGCACCATCACTGGCTAATTTCAAAACTGATTTTTTTTTTACCTGGAAATACAGTACATATTTCAGTTTGTTTTGTAACTGCTGTTCTTGCTACTAGAATGTGGTAAATTCTATATGAAATTAACAAAATTAGGCGACCTTTACATCTGGCCATTGTGGAGTTGTGCTCTCTGGTTGATTCTTTCGGTCATGACTCATCAATCAGTGCCATGCAGCATTAACATGAGGAGTCAGTCACTGTGTGCTAATATATGTTACTCCTGGGTAAAATTTAATGCATATATTTGCTATACACTATTACAATATTAATACTTATAAAAATTAAATATGCTGTACACACACGCTATTCCGTAATTTATCCTTGTAATTCTGACACAGTGGGTTTTTAACTGCTGTATTGAGAATTCATTTTTATTAACTCAAACCCTGCATTATATTATTCAGTTATTTTGTGATTCTGATTCATTATAATAGTTGTGTTAACATTGAAATGAAATTTATGAAAAACATTAAATATTTTCAGTGGAACAGAAAACCACCTAATAATGTTGGCAAACACCATAAATATGATATCTAGATAAGGCTTTTGCACCAGTTGAGTTGAAATTTCAAACAGAGGTGTTAAAACAGCAGTGGGATGCTGCTGGACCACAAAGCCAAGCAGCAATGAGTAATGCTACATTCATATTTTTGTGTGTGTAGTATGAATATATTTTTCAGATAAAAGGCAGGATGCAATATATGTGTATATATATATATATATATATATATATATATATATATAGTTTTCTACACTATGAGCAGATGCACTCATAACTCAAAATGTGCTTTCTTGCAGTGCTGATTTATAATTTCATCATAATTATTGCAAGTTATTTAAAATGTAATTCTGTGTCAGTCAGTTTGAAAGGAATCCCTCTCATGCTTAGGCCTTTCTAACCATTCAGTCTAGGTGTCAGACTGCTTACCTCTGTAATATTCCAAGCGGAAACATTAAGGAATTCCTTAATCCTATTTTGTGTTTCAGTCATGTTTTAGTAATTGACCTCGGTCATTTTGCATTGTCCCTTATCTTTTGGCAAGACCACCTTGCAGTCACAGCTTCTGCAGTCCTCACTGTACACAAGTGGCAAAGGAAATGGAGTAAGTAGCAAGGCTAGCTCTCTGTTGATGGCAATATGTCACAGTGCATTTCGTACAGTGTGTGCTAAGTCCACTGTGAGTAAGTGATGTTAAAGAATATTTTTAGTACAGAACGTGCAAACTTATGATGGAGGAGCGTGTCGCCTTGCAGACATGCAAAGTTTATACTACATGATGACATTTCAATTAACGCGTTTTTCCATAATTGTTTTTGAAAAGTTGGCGAAACATTATTATTAGAACAGCAACAAGCATGATGGTACAGCTTGTTCTGGGTTGGGTATGATGATTATTATTATTATTATTAATAATAATAATAATAATAATGATTATATCTGCATATATTGCCTTTTTATGTAACTATGACTCAGACCAAGAACTCCAAACAGAATCACATGACAGATGAACGAAAGACAGGAACAGAGAGGTGAGCTAGTGTCCCCCAAGCTGAGTGATGACCTTACAGTCATCAGGGTGAAGGATAGCTGTTTGGCTGTCCAGATTAGAAACAAAAAACTGTGTGTTACATCACAGATGAGCATTACTCAGCTACAGGAATTGAAATGAAAGTTTTTGTGGTGAGTGGAGAAAAATAAAACTCTTCTCTGAAGTCTTTTACGGGGACTGGATATAGGCGACTAAATGCATGTGCCTGATTCTGAGTGTACACCTCCCCTGGATATTCAACCACCATCTCCATTTCAGGGAAGGTGTAGCAAACACAAGTATGCATTACATAAAAAAAAAAAAAAATTCTGTTTCTCATTTGATTTCTGGAGAGGCGTTACACAGTGCAGGCTTGCATGTTTCCTGGAGTGACAGGAAGTGGTGCAGCAATAAGATAATGTTGAGAAAACGATGGCAGGCAAACAAGGCAGGTCACTCTGTGCAGACTGTTACAGCTCCAGGGGCCTGTATCACCAAACTGTATTTCTTGCTCAGCCGGATGACTTTTTAGACTTAAGGTACCCCGGTTTAAATGGGCTTCATCGTTGTTCGCTTACATTTAGCTCGGACTATGCTATTCGGCTAAGCAAGAAATCCAGTTTCACGACAGAGGCCCCAGTTCTGTGCATTTACCTGATGTTTTTGACACAAGAAATCCTCTATGCTGTTAAGACTGCAAAAAGCAAAGCTGAAGGAGAAAAATGCAACAGTGTTTTATCATCCAAAACCAAAGCCATTGTCCTCCTTCAGTCTATTTATTTTTTGTTTGTTTATTGTACCTAATCTGTAGATATGCAACAACTATTACAAATGAACAGATCACAGCAGATTCAATTGTAGTTCAGCTATGGACCAGAGTGAGCCAATGGTGATCATTGTTCTGTGGTATGGACAACATATCAGACCTGCTATGGGGATTGAAAGGGAAATTGTTTATAAAGGCTTCATCCATGCGACAGCCTTACCATAACACAGACATTAAATAAATGACCCAGACTGGATAAAAAGTCACTGAAACCAGATGCAGTAACAAAGAATATGCAAAATAAATACCCTACTTGGGTGGCATGGTGGTGCAGTGGTTGGCACTGTTGCCTCCCACCTGTGGGACCTGGGTTTGAGTCTCTACCTGGGTTACATGTGTTTGCATGTTGTCCCTTTGTTGTCGTGGGGTCTCCTCCGGGTTCTCCAGTTCCGCCCTGCAATCCAAAAACATGCTGAGGCTGATTGGAGTTACTGAATTGTGAGTATGCCCTGCGATGGCCTGGCCCCCTGTCCTGGGTTGTACCCCTGCCTTGTGCTTGTAGCTTGTGGGATAGGCTCTGGACCCCTCTGTGACCCAGTAGGATAAGTGGGTTGGAAAATGGATGGAAATATAGTTGTACCTCAGTTCTAGAACTTAATCCGTTCCGGTCTCTGTATCAAATCCTGAAATGGTCGAGTTATGATTGAATTTTGCACGTAAGAAATAATGAAAAACCAATTAATTCAATTCAGTTTATTTTTATATAGCGCCCTTCACAACAGAGTTGTCCCAGGGCGCTTTACATGGGTGTGCTAGAACACATTGATATACATTTCATGTATTACTTCAATTTCACCAGCAGCTCACTTAATTAATTTAATTATGGCGCTTTTCCACTGCCCCATAGAAATGAGCCGTACCTGACCCGTACCACAAACTGGCTGTTTTCCATTGTGAAATATGTGAGACGTGCCTCAGCCGTACCCATGTTGCATAAGCAGGGCCAAAAGCATGACCAAATCGAGCTGGTCATGTTGCCACCTGTTGATTGGTTGAAATGCATGGAGATACCAGTGTTCTGCGGAAGGATTATCTATAGGGAAAAGTGTATATTTTATATTAATTATTACTAGTGCCGCACATGGGGATGCATTCATAAAAACGCAGAACTTGATACTTGATACTTGCATTACATGGCGATTTCTCTTGAGTAGTGTCTAGCTGCATGGACCACTCACAGGCTCCTTCCAGTCCATGCATGTACAGAACAATTCATCACTATCGAGCCCCGGCACTCTTTGGACCCTGTGTGCACAAAAGAGAATAAAAGATAAATAAAATAAAAGAATAAAATGATCAAATGATCATTGCTTCAGTACTATTACAATTCTGATGTTAAAGTATTTCACGTATCCAGAATGATAATGCAATAGCTGCTTCCAAAGCATTATACCTTTCAGAATGTTATAACTAAATTAATATCCTAGTCTGACAAACTGAGGTCGCTCTGTCAGGTAGTCTGCTATCTATCAGCTTGTCTCTCAAGTTGGAGGGGATGGGGATGGGTGTGAACCCCTCCCTGACATCTTGGGTAGCAGACTCCCTGACAGATCGACCTCAGTTTGTCAAACTAGGAAACTGTGTCTCTGGGACAGAGAGGTGCAGCACTGTTCCTGTTCTCACTCTACTCAGCAGACTTTAGATACAGCACAAAATCCTGCCACATGCAGAAACACTCTGTTGATGCAGTTATTGTGGTGTTTATCAAAAGCGGACAGGAGTAGGAACACAGGGACCTTGTGGAGGCTTTCAGGAAATGGTGCAGTAGAAGCTGCCTCCCTCTTAACATCACCAAAACCAAGGAGATGGTGGTGGACTTTAGAAGATCTAGGCTACCCCATTAGGCAGTTTCCATACAGGGGCAGGACATCGAGGTGGTAGCCCCCTACAAATATCTGGGGTCGTAGTGGACAATAAACTGGAATGGTCCCTAAATACAGATTCTCTTTACAAGAAGGGGTAGTCGCCTCTTCTTTCTGCGGAGGCTGAGGTCCTTTGATATGTGTGATGACATGTTGCACATGTTTTATCACTCAATGGTAGCCAGTGTCCTTTTTTATGCTGCTATATGTTGGGGATGCAGCCTGACAAATAAAAACACCAGGAGGCTGGATAAGCTGGTGAAAAAAGCCAGCTTAGTGCTGGGCATGAGGCTGGACTCACTTAGAACAGTGGTTGAAAGTGACACATTGAACAGATTAAAATGTATAATGGACAACAGTGGACACCCACTCCACAGCCTCATGGCTGGGCAGAGGGGCAGCAGTGGTAGACGGCTGCTCTCACTGTGCGGCAGAACTGAGCGGTTTAGGAGCTCCTTTGTCCCCACTGCAATTAGACTTTTTAATAGTGCTCTCTGACCTCATCCTTCCATTCCACCCTCTGTTGTTGTTTATCTATTATAACTGTACTGATCTTTTTTTTTATTTAAAGGAGCTACTGGATATCCGAATCTATCTATCTATCTATCTATCTAGAATGTTTTAAAATTTAAAAGTGATCAATAAATGTAGGCAGGACTTGGACAAGTAATAATAGATAACTTAGGTACTGTAACTGTTGATGCCAATAAAAATGCTATTTGCATTTCTGTTGTGTGAATTTATACACATAAACAGTAAAATTTTAAACTGTATGAACAAAATTAAAAAGCATATATTAAACATTTTGATTTAGAATAGATTGACGATTATGAAATATAGATTGTGCACAAAAATGTGTGGGACTTTTAATGCGTCATGCGTCAACCTAACCGGAAGTGGCCTGACAGCACAAGTGCTACCAGAAATGACCACACAGAAAAAAAATACATAAAAGTACGTCACTGTCGCTCTCCAAGCTCGACAACGCCTTTACCGAGCCAATGTTCCTGCAGCGGAGAACCGAAGTCAGCTGGAACTGCGCTGTAACAAGTCTCTCTTCACAATACGCCTGTGTATGGGTTGGTTCCTGTGTGCCGGTGGAAATGAGCCACTAGTAATATTATTTGGTGGGATATTAATTAGCCAAGCATGGTTTTGTAGAGGTTTAGTCAACAAATGCATTTGTATATTGCATGGCTCTTGCAAATACTGGGGGGGGGGTTTAGGAGAGTTTTTGAAATGCGTGAGCTCACACACTTTGACATACATAAAATTATATTTTTACATCAACATGAAGTCATGGCAGAAACACAAACCCTGGTACTAACAAGGAATAACATTCCAAAAGATACAAACTAACAAACACATAGCAACATAGTAACCCAAAGAGACAGAAAACAGCCACAGAGCTGCCTTGATTTCTGTTTCATTAGTTTTGTCTTGACCTGTCACTGTCCACTTATTTTCTGTGTTCTCCCTTTCTCTTCTGTTCTCTTAAGTAAAACATGGTTTTTGTTGGGGCCCCTCGACTCATCCCTCCTTTGATATTCTCTGCTGTATCACAATGAAACAAAGAATGGAACCAGGAGGTGTAGAAAAAAATATATAAAACAAATTTGCTGGGAATGAGACATTAAAACTAACAAACTAACATGGAATAACAATCCAAAAGATACAAATAGCAGACACATAGCAACACAGGAAACCAAGCAGACCAGAAAACAGCCACAGAGCTGCATGATCAACCCCTTGAGATATGCGGTGGACATGGGAGAAAGGAAGCACACAGGGAAATAGGGATACAAGACAGAGAGGGGGGAAGCAGGGTGACCAGTGACTCCTGCTGGTCAACAAGGAACAAAACAGGTAGAGCAGGAACAGACAGCCACTGACCCTGACACTAAGTTACAGGTATACATACTGAAAAGTCAAAGGTAAACAACAACACATGTGCATTGATATGAGGTAATAGGTATAAAAATGTTACTTGTATAAGTATATCACACACGGAATCATCATGGCATATTTAGCTTTGTTAGAGAATGTTGCACAAGGCCAAATATGAACAAAGACAGTGGTACCTCGGTTCTCAAACTCACTAGAACTCAAATCTCTTGAAAGTCAAACAAACCAGTTTGACCTAAAACTCAATATGAATATTATAAGTCGAACCGTACACGGTGACCTAATATAAATTGTACGCGCCAGGAAATACTACTATGCAATTCTTACTTGAATGTCTTCTTCACAGACTGGACGATTAACCAAATAAAGCAGCACAACATTACAGTAACCAACAATAAATAAACCACTAACTTGCGTGTACTATTAGAGCATTTATGTCATTTATTTAAACTTTATTTTACCAGGTAAATTAACTGAAAACCAGTTCTCACTGCTTTACATGATATTCAGGAGAAATAGCAGATCCCAATAGCAGATTGGGATACAAACGTCATACATGTAACTAAATTCTTCAGCCAATAAGGGCAAAGGTGTGTCGTCACAGAGGCGGTTCCAGTTTGTGCATTGCGTCAGGATCAGAATGCGTCGCTTTAAGCCTGTGGCTGCCCGATCTGTGGTCCTGGCCCGATCTATGAACACATGCACACACTGGTGCCCGATCTGCGAACGCATGCACACACTGGTTTTCCGTGTACGTCACTATTTGATCTGTATACTGACTGCCTGGCCGATAGGCGAGCGCATGCACAGTGCACTGACATCCGCGAACGCTGTGCAATGCACCAACTTCCGTAAACGCCTGTCTGGTTATGTTTTTGCATTACAAAACAACGTTACATATTTGACAGATCATCATGCAGTAATTGGTAATCATTGCTTTACTCACAACTAAGACAAGCGCAGACAATAATGCATTCCTAGAAAAATGGAATGCAGTGGAATGTCTTATTCTAAGATTTCTGCTCAGAAAATGTACATATTGAATATCACTAATATCAGTTAGTTGTTGGAATATACATAAGTAAATGAATCAGATAAATATTCACCTAAAATAAGCTCAACTGCAATATTCCGAATAAACAGACTGAAAAGTGGATCTTTTTGTGGACTGTGTCTTCAATATTTAAATACTGTCCATGGTGTTTTGTATGCTGTGCATATTTAACTGTTTAAATACTAAAAAAAAAACAAAAAAAAACATATTATTTAGGTGTAATTTTGGGTGGCCGGGAACCAATTAATTGGTTTTCCATTATTTCTTATGGGAAAAATTTGATCAGAACTCAAACTTTTTAGGATTGGATCCGGAGTCCAGATTATGTTCGAGAACTGAGGTACCACTGTATTTAGAAATCGCAATGATGATTTATCCAATGATGATTTGTGACTTATCAGCCATCTTAGCCTGTCAAGAGTAACTGGCCTCAACTCTTGAATGACCGGCATTACAAAATCTTGCTGTTCCTCTCCGTCTTTAAGTACCGAGAGAGAGAGGTATGCTACAGTTTTTCTATATGGAAGTTTTCATTTGACTGATATTTAAGCCTACACATGTACTGCTTACTGGAGACAGCAGTTACCCACTTAAGGTCTGGCTTTTAACTCCAACTTACCAAGTACTTAGAGAAGAGGAATGTCGGTTCAAAGGATTTTAAATTCAGACATTTTTTATTAACAGGGACAGTCACATGCTCATTCAGCTGTTTTGTTTTTTTTTGTCTTGTCACACTGGGAAATGTACTACCAAATAAAATGGGTTGCCATTCCTCTATTTCGGATACTGTAAAATTTGCACTTAACATTCAGAGAAAATTGTTGTTTTCATTTAAATTTATTGTGAAATAATGTGAATAATTTTAGTAATCATATTTGCATTCTGGAAAATAGTATATTGTAATATTGACTGTCTAATGAAAATTACAACATTATTCCAAAATATCAGCATCTTAAATAGAAGCCACATAATTTTAATGAAATAAAATGCATTTTTATTTTAAAGTAAAATGGCACATTAATTATTGAAATATGTATTCATGTACTTATTTATGTATATTAATATATTTCATTAGTATTATGGTGCGCCATATTATCCAGAATTTTCCTTGACTTTGCACAGAACATAACTCCATAAATCAGTTGCACAATGCAAAAATAGCTTAAAATATTGTGGAATTAATTCATGGAATTCTGTGCTTTGCCTCTTCTGTTTCTTTGTACTGGAAATTCAGGTTGATTGTGTATCCCTCTAATGTTAAGTTGGGTAATTTGAGCATTTTTGTATTGAACATTAGTTGTCTGCTTGCTTGTTTTGTCACTTGGGTATCTATTTAGGTATTCTGTGCGTGACTGAGCAGGCAATTCCCATCATGAGTAACTGAAGGTCCTTCCAGTTCATCCCTGTTTATAGGCCTGTGGTCCAAGGACCATGCAGATGAATAAGAGTTCAGTGTGAGTCATTGCAAGCATGTCAGGGGGAACTGAATCTGAAATATTTTCCTGATTCCTCATTTTTTTCTGTGTGTCTGCCCTGTGCTGGTCACAAAAGCGCACATATCTCAGCTTCTTAATGTCATGTTTATCTGTGCCATAGTTACATACACACCCCTCCAAATCATTGAATTCGGGTGTTTCAATCACTTCCATAGCCACAGGTATATAACATCAAGCACGTAGGCATGCAGATAGTCTACAAACAATTGTCTGCAGAGTAAATAAATACAGACCTCCAACAAACACACATGTGGTTTAAAGCAGAGGTCCAGTCCGCGGGTCATTTGGCACCGGGCCGCATAGAAAAAAATACTTGGGGTGTCATTGTCTCCGATTACGCCTAGATGGGACCGGCTCGTTTTGGGGCTCCCACTAATTCAACGTAATGGTGAGTTTTATTTTTATGCGGTTTATATTTGTTTTTATGCCAGTCGTATCATTTTATTTCGTCGTATTTACCCCCCACACTTTAAAGGCCGGTCCGTGAAAATATTGTCTGACATGTAACCGGTCTGTGGCGCAAAAAAGGGTTGGGGACCGCTGGTTTAAAGCACGCTGCCATTAGACTCTAGCGCAGTGGAGGCGTGTTTTCTGCAGTGACGAATCACATTTCTCTGTTTGGTGATCTAATGGACGAATACGGTTTTGATGAACGGTACAGTACTTGCCTGACTGCATTGTGCCAAGTGTAAAGTTTGGTGGAGGGGGGATTATGGTGTGGGGGTGTTTTTCAGGGGTTCAACTTGGCCCCTTGGTTCCAGTGAAAAGGAACTCTTAATGCTGCAGCATTCAAAACCATTTTGGACAATTTCATGCTCCTAACTTTGTGAGAACAGATTGGGGATGGCCCCTTCCTGTTCAAACATTACTGCACACCAGTGCACAAAGCAAGCTCCATAAGGACATGGATGAGGGAGTCTGGTGTGGAGGAACTTGACTGGCCCTGAGCTCAACCCGACAGAACACCTTTGGGATGAATTAGAGCAGAAACTGCGAGCCAGACCTTCTCGTCCATCCATCTCATGCAACGTCTCTTCTGGAAGGATAGTCAAAAATTCCCATAAAAACACTCCTAAATCTTGTGAACAGCCTTCCCCGAAGAGTGGTAGTTGTTATAGCTGCAAAGGGAGGACCAACTCCATTTTAAAGCCTACAGTATGTATTAAGAATGGGATGGCATTACAGTTCATGTGTGTTAAGGCTGGTGTCCCAATAATTTTGACAATATAGTGAATGAGGTTTCGTGTGTTGGAGCTCGATTTGTGTGACTAATGTGACATTCACATGTCATTCAAAGACTGGACAGATATTTCACATATTGCCTTGGAGGAGTATAGTTATTTGCTCTGTAACCCTAGAGCAGCAGGGTAGCACTATGGCATCACACCAGTAGGGTAGGGGGTTTGATTGACACCTCAAGGTCTGCGTGTGAAGTTTGCATGTTCACCCCATATTTGTGTGACTTTCTTCCAAAAACGCATTTAGGGCAACTGCCATCTCTAAACGGCTCAAAAAGTGTGTGTACCTATGTAAATGGAAAAAATTGGTATTTGCGTTGCTTTTAAAATCGTGTTAAAATTGGGCAGCACCGTACAGGTATTGCAGCGAAGCTCCAACGCAGGTCAGAGGTGAGAGGTTCAACTTTATCTCCCGTTTCAGAGTGTGTGCCCTGTGATGGATGGCATCCAGTCCAGGGTGGCCAGCGATTCCTGGGATGGTCTCAGCACGTCTGAATTAGCAATATGCAAAATGAATGGATGTAATTCACTAGTGTGGCTTCCAGTTATACTTTTTTTTATATAATGCATGCAATAACCCCACAGAAAATTCAATTTGAAGGTTCGCTGATAAAATTGCATTCCTACATAGTTTTAATTCAGTCTGTCTCACTGAAAAAGATTAAACGGAAGAAGAACGGATCGGCTTGCCATTTTAATGTGATAATGATTTCATTGGCCAGACATACATTTGCAGATTGTAAATGGAGATTTTTACACTGTTATTAGATAGCTAATAACTGGCTCAGTGAATAGCACTGCAGCCCTCTCTACAGTGTTGGGGTTTTACGTGTTCTCCTCGAGGTTCTTTTGTGGCTCGGTGGTTTGTACTGTCGCCTGACTAGGGTGAAGGTTTAAAAGTAATCTATGTGGTGTGTTGAGTTTGCATCTGCTCCCACTGTTGTAGGGGTTTTTCCTGAAGTGCAAAGACATACCCTTTGGTTAACCCTAGTTGTGCAGTGCATGTCTGCATGCCCTAGGATGGACCAACACACTTAAATTTCCATCCACAATCCAAAGACACACGCCTCTAAATTGCTTCCATTGTCTGCATGTTTGTGGGCAGTGATGGACTGGCCTCCTGTTGAGTAGGTTTCTTACTACGTGACCTATGCTGCCTGGGATTGGTGGCACATGACACTGTCCTGGATAAGTGGTTTGAAGCTAGATGGATAAGAATTATAAATAAGAACTTTACTATAAATACAGTTTGAGCTTTTATACTGATACATCTTTTCAGTGTCCATATTTGTGTTTGTTAATGTTGTTCTTCTGAAGACAGCATTTTACAATTTCATATCTGATCAAACTACCTACAGTATTGCAACAGACCCATTCTTGTTTATTGCAAATCTAATTGTGCACTCTTTGGAAACAAATGAAAGTGAGTGCATGAGTACATTACAAAAATTCCTTAATGCACAGTGAAACTGAAAATTTCTGTTTCAACAAATTTGAACTTTGTTTAATTTTCAACTTAGGGAAAGTGTGAAATGGATTTTTATGAAACATTTTGTCTTCAAAAAAGGTCAAAATACAAAAAAGAAAAGTAGTAACCATTTTTTGAGCATGAATCATAATGAATTTGAATAACTGGATGCAAAACAAAATGCAGTGTCTCAGCATTTGGGCTACAGGTCTGAGACAAGTTTCACAGTATGACTTCTGAGGATGTTTTTATTAAAGTGACCATTTAGGAAGTGTCTAGATGAACATTGGTGAATATGGTTATGAAAAAAAGGCTTGAGTTCTTGTCCTCATGCATAAAGTCATTATAAGTAAAAAAAAAAGAAATACAGCACTGTGCAAGAGTCTTTTGCGTTTATCTGGGTGGTAAGTGCACGTTTGCTCAGAACAAAAAATACAATTTAGCAGTAGAATAGATGCTTGAGGACTGCATGGTGGTGCAGTGGTTAGCACTGTTGCCTCTGGGATCTGGGTTCGATTCTCTGCCTTGGATCCATTTGTGTGGAGTCTCCATGTTTCTGCTATGTTGTTGTGGGGGTTCCTCTGGCTCTTCCAGTCTCCGCTCCCCCCACAGTCTATAGCTATGCTGAGATGAATTGGAGATACCGATTCACTCGTAGGTGTGTGTGGTGCCCCGCAATGGGTTGGCACCCCATCTGGGGTTGTTCCCTGCCTTCTGTCTGCAGTCTCTGCGATAGGCTCCAGGTGCCCCCCATTCCCCAAGGCTGAATATGATGAGCAGTGACAGAAGTTACATATATCTAGTTGGAGGGCTAGAGGAACACCACTTCAGTTCCCAAACCACTCCTCAGGGACACCGCAGCTCTTCCATGTCTTGCTTAAATTTCACTACCAGCCCACTTAATAAATTAGTTCAATAACTCAGTGAGGTATTGATTAACTATAAGCATAATTTTTCTTGACTGCCTCAGGCTTTTTCACAGTACTATATATGCCATACAGTGTCGTGCTGCTTTTATTTTTATATTTTTATCAGTTAGTACTGTAACTGTGTAGTTGTGAGGCCTATTCAACACATTCGCTTGCTGTAGGGATTCAACTTTTGCACACGTCCCCCATAATGATGTGAATCGCGTGCTTAGCCGAATGTGTGAAGCTGCCCAAAAACCCAGAAGTGAGACTGGATGGCACTGGTGGGTGTAAGGAAGAGAAGTAAAAGGACACTTATTGTAAAAGGGCAGGAGATTATGAGAAATTAACACACAGAATAGCTGCAGTATTGACATGATTGATAGGTATCATTGATCTGCTTGAATTCAAACACACCTCAGTAAATTCTGTATTCCAGTTGTAGAGCAAGTCACAAATTTGACAACCTTTTTTTTTTTTTTTTATCTATAGTCAGTCATAAACAGTTTTCTTAATATTATTGCTCTTTATGCACTATTTAGTTTTTCTTAACATGGATCTTTGTTTGCCATGTTACTGTTGAATATAGTTCAATTAATAATTGCTTTTTTTAAGAGAACATCTAACTCAGACCTTGGGAAGCTTAGTTTTTCAAAATGACAAAGAGTGTGATTTTTGCAAAATGTTATTTCGAACTTTAAACAAAATCTAATTCATGTTATGATGCTTTTCACATGATTGTAGATAAAAGTCACTAAAAAGGAGACATGAAACCACAGCTTCACACAATGCTGGACCAAAACAAGTCTCACCGATTTTAGACCCTCATTTAGACCTCACGAAGATCTGTGTTGTCTTTGTCAAGCTACCTGTTTTGCACGATTAAGGAACTGTAAAGGATTTCAAGAGAGAATTGGTCCACAAAATGACATTTAATATGTTAATTAAACAGCAAATGAAATCCCGAGTGGTTAAATATTGGTAGACTCACTGCCATTGGCTGGTGTTAGGTGACATGACTCAGGCCCAGCTATATCTGTATGGTCAAAATGTTCGCTGACAGACAAACCCACAAGCAGGAACTTTAAGCGCTGAAAAAGAAGTAAATATTGAAACGCTACCTCTGACCGTGTGTGTTAATAGCACACACACATTCAGACCTTGAGTGTACAATATATGTGATACCAGAAAGCGGAGGGCTGTGGCTCTAAGTGAAGACTCTGAGATTGGCACAGAGGACATTTCCTTGGTTATGCAATGGCTTCTGAAAAGTTCTGAGCTGGAAGGAAACCCTTCAAGCAAGGAATATCTGTCAGAGTGGTCTTCATGCAACGGTTCAACAAGATGGAGAAGTACCTCATCTCGGCTGTGAGTGTTTTATTACCTTACTCTTTATTTCTTAGGATCTTCACGCTCCTAGGCTACACCGGGAATTGTGGGTGAGTGCGCTGTCTGAAAATTAGTTCAGGATGGTTATTCTTTAGTTTCGTCTTCAGATGGGTCGCGTTATAATTTCCGACATGTATTTTCAAAAACTGATCTGACATTTTAAATTTACTTCAGTTACGTACAGGCGAAGTGTGTTCCTTTATGCTTGCTGTAGTCCTAGAGGAGAGATTATTATTTAATAAGTTAGCAGGAAATAAGTACATTGGTGCTGTACAGATCCCCAGGATGAGTAGCCATGCTGCTTGATATATACATGCATGTTTGTGTTATTAACGCTATGTATGTAACGCCATCCGCCATGTTTTGCTTAAAAGGCATCGGATGAAATGATTGCCTATGATCCTGAAATGTACCGTGGACCCATAGAGTATCACCCATATCTTAGCAGTGATGGGGACAGTCATGGAGGTAGGTTTATAGAGCATAATAATATATAACCAGAGGTGGAGATGTCAGGTCCAGAGAGTACAAATCCTGACCAAGATTCTGTTTCAACAGCCCAGTTGAGTATAAAGAGTCACAGTCACAGAGTACTCAACTGGTTGGTTGAAACAGAATCTTGGTCAGGATTTTTACTCTCTGGACCTGAAATCCCCACCTCTGTATATAACCATAATATCAGCATTCTTTTGTTATAGTATGTAGTTATATTTTCCCCCATCTTCCTGGACCCCGTGCCGGACAGTTTGTGTTTTTGCATTTTTTGAGCAAAAATGTGTATTACCTGTGATAGAGCAAAAACGTAGACTGATGGGGGGTCCTGGAGGATGGTACTGGGAAACACTGAATGACATAATTATGATTTTTTTAGAATGATTATTTAATTAGGCAACACAAAGTAAGTGTATTCTTATAGCACAATTCAGACGAAGGTACTCAAAGTACTGTATTCGGAACTGTGGGGGGAAACTGACAAAGTTTTGAACTGATTGGTATTTTGAATGAGATTATAGTGCAGAATAGGATAAAGTTTTCCCTCTCACATAGATCAGAGCTGGAGCCTCTGGCGTGCAGAATTCTGAGCTGTTAATCAATGGAGATATAACCTGCATCTAACAACCTGAAATTTAAAAATAGATTAAAATTGGTCTGTATAGAGACAGAATATGATTTTCTCATCACCATTATTGCTTCAAAAACCGCTATCAACATGAATTCATGTGATATCCTCAATGCGAAAGTAATTTTTTAAAATCAGTTTTCGATGGCATTAAACAAATAGTTTTTTTTAGTGGAATGAACATTGTTGTAACTTCTGCTGTTAGTGTCTGAGTGCAGGTTTTTCACAACAGCTTCTCCACTCTGTAGACCATGTCTGGGACTACTATGGCCATCCTGTTCACCCTGGGGACTTTGAGAGTTTTACGGAGAACCACTTCACAGAGCTGCAGAATGCCCAGCCCCTACACATCCCCAGCCTGCACCGGGGCAGCGAGATGGATTCGCTGCATCCCCTGGACCCAGGACTCAGTGGCCACCATCTGACCATATCTCCACAGGTACGTGTGCTTCCTGCTTCCTGCTCATTATGATGAATGGATAGATGGATGGATCGATGCAATGTAATAATGTAATAAATATGGTAGATAGATCAGGTGTAGACACAACACGAAGCATCCAATAGTGCACTGACAAGATCTATATGACAGCAGTCTAACCATCTTTCAGATAACTGCTCCATGGAACCTGGAAAAAAATAACCGTTTTTGGTTTTTGACAGGTCTCTTATGATAAATTTTATCATACCTCCTCTAATTAATTTATAAACTTGCATATTTTTTTGTGTCAGATATATCTGTCACCATCTGCTTAAGATAGATATTCAGAGTTTTTGTACTATACTTCACTTTGATATATGTTTTTGAATAAATGGAGTATTTGGCACATATATTGCATTCTTTAAAATCTGGGTTTTTAAGTAGCATTCAAGTAGAAAGACTGATAGAAATATGTTGTTTAGGAATAGTATTTCTAGAAAAGTGTCAAGATATGAGTGAAATAGATTGATAGTTGAGGGATGAGTGAGTCTTTCCCAATATGGCCTGTTTTTGAGTAAAGGCCAGACAGACATAGTGGGATTGAGCAAACTCACCGCCCACCAATCTGTGGGTTTGCCTTATTTACTCAATGTAACTGCTTCCTATTGGGACAGAATTGCAGTCAATGGTATAAGGTGGATATCTCACTGTGAACTCCAGTTTTTCAGTCACACTCAGTAAACTCATTAGGCAATATAGGGGGGCACCTAGGATGCTGCCTTCTGCAGGGGCCCCAACCGCCGGCACCACCAGGCAAAGGTCATCGCCAGCAGTGCGAAGAGTATGTTGCATATAGAGCCTCGTGTGAGGAAACTGGGTGCTGAAGGGGGGGGGGGGGTCATAGTGGGGAGGGTGAAGCTGGCCTACAGCAGCACACAGGCTTCGGCCAGCACTGATCACACTACTCTGTATTTGGTTTACCACTGCAGCTATATGCTGATGGTTGCAATGGAAACAAGCATGACATCCATGTCGGCCGCAAGGGTTTGTTTTTTCTTTTTTAAAAATTTTGACATTGTGGTTTTCCATCTGGGGGTGACACGGTGGTCAACACTGTTGCCTCACACCTCTGGTACCAGGGTTCGAGTCTCCATTAGTCCATGGGTGTGGAGTTTGCATGCTTTCCCCGTGTCATTGTTGGTTCCTCTGTGGACCTCTGGTTTCCACCCACAATGCGAAAACATGCTGAAGGTAAATGGTGTTCCCAAGTTTCCCTTGGATATGGGTGGTGTGTGAATGTGCCCTGCCATGGGTCGGTGCCCCATCCTGGGTTGTCCCCTGCTCCAGCCCCCCCCCATGACACTGATCAGACAAGGCTAATTTCCAACACACACTTTAGCCGCTGTTAGTTAGCCATGCATGGAAACTGTATGCAGTCATCATGGAAGTGTATCTGGGTGGAGATGCATCTATATAGGAATCCTGCTGGAATTATTAATGTTGTTACATTGTTACAAATAATCTTTGTCTTAATTTGGCAGCCGAAATATACTACATCAGTTTTTAATGCTACCATATTTTTTTTTATCTCCTTGAGGAAATGCCTGAAAATGACTAGCAATAACCACCATTTTGTGCTAATAATTACTAGCATAAAAACATTATTTTAAGAAAAAGAACTAGGTTATGCTTAAAAACAATTAATGATAACTACCACAAAAACTATATCCTTAATGGACTGGTGTTATATTCAAGAACGTGATGGTTCTACGATGATTAAAAGCAGGGGTTTTAATGAAATTTGGCGTTTTTCGAATGTTGACTTGGGTGGGTATTTTGGATTTTCACTTTTTTATGTGCGCCCCCTCTGGACAACCAGACCGATGGCAAGACCAATTAGGTGTGAGGTGGTGAGGTGTCCAGCAATCCAGGCAGGATAAGTTCCAAGGATCTGCTGCGTAACAGCTGAATGGGCAGATATGACCTTGGCTCTGAGGCCTCTTATCTGACTCTATGCCACGCAGATGAAAGTTTCACAGTTTCAGGGTAAACTCTGCACTGCACACTGTCACAGAAGACTGGTGTTTGTCACAATTTCTTTACCCTTGTTACAAAATTAGTTTTCATAGCACTTACTTCACATACAGAAAAATTAATGAAGGATATTTAGCCACATAGCTGAGCTTAGAGATGGACCGTGAATATCTTAAAGTGTCTTTGCCCTGATAATCATTCATTGGAATGTACAAGTATTGGCAGCGTTTGACTTTCAAAATATGATTATTCTAAAATGCGTAGTTAATGCCACGTAGCGTAGATGATTTGTATTGGCGGTATGTTGGTCTTTTTTAAAAAACATAATCCTTCAATGTAGCAGAGCATTTTCAACAGTTTAGTTTTGAAAGAAGTGTTACCCACAGGTTTTTTGTATTCTGAGAACAACTTAGTTCCTCTTTCAGAATAAAGTTTGTGGTTTCTCAAATGACAGATTATTTTAAGATCAACCATTTTGAATCTGCACTCGGTGGTAAACAGAAGAGATTGTACTGAAGAAATGGCATATTTAGTAAAAATATAAACCAGTATAAGCCTATATATAATCCAGGCAATTTTGAGTGAGCAAAATGCTGACGTTAATGCGAAATTGATTAATCAGGGATTTTGTAAGACCTTTGGCCAGACGATAATTCAGCTGAACACGCTCTCTTTTCAGATGCAATACTTCTCTCCCGCCCTCTGCTTTCCACACCCCTCCCCTGCCACACGGAGCTCAGATGAAGAGGAGCCTGGTGTCCGTAGCCCCCCCCTGGAGGTGTCAGAGGGAGAGGGGGACCTGGCCCACCATGTCCCCCGTTCCTCTGTCATTGAAACTGGTGAGTTCCTGCAGCCTGGGAATCATTTTGACAAGCACCGAATAAGTGAGAGTTTGCAGTTCCTGTTCCTTAAATTTAATTTGGTGTGAACAAGGTAAGACTTGTAAAGTGAAAAGTGACCTTTCCTTTAATCAGAAATAGACATGCTATGCGACTGATCTTCAAGGAATATACCAACGATTGAGTATTTGAACATTTAGCGAGACAGTAAGTGACAATAACTGACACGTGCCACTTATTACCCCGCGACCAAAATCTTTGTAGAAACTAAGAAAAAATTTTTTACATCATTGAGGAGGGTTTTGCGGATGGTTAAAAAAAATAATAAGTCCAACATTAGACAAAATGTTAAAAATACACGTTCATGACCCACCAGTTTAGAAATGCTGCTTTACATCATTGGTAGAAAACTCTTGTGAGAGCAGTTGTCTCAGGAAATATAAAAACATATTCTCTTTTATTTTAATCCAGGAGGCAAGAGGAAGATCCGTTTATACCAGTTTCTACTGGACTTACTCCGAAACGGGGACATGAAGGATAGCATCTGGTGGGTGGATAAGGAGAAAGGAATTTTTCAGTTCTCTTCCAAGCACAAAGAGGCACTGGCTAACCGCTGGGGAATGCAGAAGGGGAACCGCAAGAAGATGACCTACCAGAAAATGGCTCGGGCTTTGAGGAACTATGGAAAGACAGGGGAGGTGAAGAAAGTGAAGAAGAAGCTTACGTACCAGTTCAGCGGGGAGGTGATGGACAGACCACTTTCAGAGAAGAAGATGTATGCATTATCATAGGACAAGGAGGCGGAAAAAATTCCATATTTCATATTTCAACATTTTAATTTTAATGAACAGTTTCTACGGGATGTATATACGTATATAGGATAATTTTTTTCTGCTGTTATTCAGTAGATGTTCTTTTTGTGTGTCTTACAGACTGATTTAACGAGGATCGTTAGCATTGATATGTTTTTATGGACAATGTATATTACAAAGTTTCAAAGGGCAGATGATGAAATCTGCCATTGTTCTCGTAAATGGGAAGTGAAAGTTATTTTAAAAAAATGGCACAAACCAGCACCAGCTTACTGTACACATCTTAAAATATTATGTCAAATGGCCAGATTAACAGTATTTATTAAGAGTAACATATTACTCTCAAAACCCATGGGAGGTTCCTTTTTACTGTGTTCCAGTTGTCCTCCAAATCAGCAAAGCTAATCTGTGAGAAACAGATTAAAAGCTGTGAAAACAGATTTCTAAACTGATTGTAGGGGAGCAAGAAGCACCTCATCGCGGTAAGGCATCATGTTAAGAAGTAGGCTAGAGAGAATGTGGTTTAGGGATAACTTTAGGGATAACTTTAGGGATAACTTGCATAACAAACATTACTGCGCTCATGGGGCTGTGCTGTTACTGCAAAATGCCCAGAATATCATTCGGATAAATAAAGTCAATCTGATTTGGTTTCCCTAGTAATTCGATTGCTATGATTAGCAAGTTACTGAATTTTACTGAGTAACTCAGTTGAATTTTCCCAAGATACCAAACACTTTTGTACTTAATTTTCAACACTACTTTCTTCTTCTCGAAAAATGACGGAGCCTCCCAAACTTTTTCTGACTGCAGACCTTTACGAAAAAATTTCATGGACCACTAAGACTTGGGTGGGGCAGGGGGTTGGGCTATAACAGTGAAACTGGTGGTGGAACTTGTCAGTCGGGGAGGAGGAGCAACCTTTGGCCCAGATTGCCATTTTTTTTCTCAGATACATTCAGAAGGCATGGACGTCAGGTGTCGTAAAAAGGGGCGTGGCTCAAAATATATAGATTATTTTTGGAAATAAACCAACCCCTCCATCAAGCTCCCTGAGGGCCACTAATCTTTCCATTGTTCACCCAGTACAGGATCACAGGTAACGCAAATCCACACAACACAGGGAGAACGTGCAAACTCCACACACACAGAGCAGGGGTGTAACTCAAACTTCCAGGCAAGAATGCTGCCCACCAAGTCTGCTGTACTTCTCCTTGGCCAGTAGGGGGCCTAATGGTTAGAGAAGCGCCCTTATAATTGAAAGATTGCAGATTTGAATCCCCAAACAGCAAGGTACCACTGAGGTACCCTGAACAAGATACTGCCCCCTGGGTGCTGAATTAGCTGCCCCCTGCTATGTCACAACGTCACATATAGGTTAAATTCAGAGGACACATTTCTTTGTGTGCTGTGGTGTGTCAACAATGACAATTAATCGCTAAATTCTAGTCATTATTGAAATGTCAAGCATAGCGAAAGGCACATTCATTGATTTTATTCATTTTTTGTACTCAAGGAGTCAATCATTTCAAGGGTTCCAAGGCAGACTAGATCTTTAATGCTAAACAGATGAGATCACAATAAGTTTCTTCTTTTGACAGCCCCATAAAAGTGATGCTGCAGTCTTTCAGACATTCATCTTGGAAATATGGGGTTTTTAATATGTGCTGCTGGTGATTCCCATTCCATGGTCTGTTTGATATGACTCAAAGATTACTGTGAACTTTCTCATTTAAAAGTGTGAATATGAACGTCCACTGCAGGAGGTGAACCATTCCCCAGAAAAACAGATACCCTTGGATACAATAAATGCAAATCAAATTCTGTCCCGCAATTTGCCAAGTAAACTGGCAGAAGTCAACCTTCATTAGGGCAGCCTTTTTAGGTCATGCATCTGCTTAGCATTTGGTCAGCACTACACAGAGGTGACACACCATGTGACAGCTGCCATTTAATCATGTGACCATAGAATTGCGACTCAGTCTTTCCAGAATAGATATGGAAATTTATGCTGTTCCATCCATCCATCCTCCTTACAACTCATCCTGGTATACATACATATACATTTTTTTGTAGCATTGTGTCTGTTGAGTCTTCCAGGTTTAGCATCTAATGCATTTAAGTCTACATTTAACTACATTTAAGTAGCTGAAGTTTGAAATTTATCTCGGAGAACTCAGGATATGTATACTACGCCTTGAAATGCTCAATGTAATTACAGTTTGTAGAATTTTAGAATATTTGGTGTGATGGTTAGTCTCTTAAAATCACTCTTTATGTATCTACATTGGTTTGGAATGAAGTCTTTTAAAAAACACACACATTCCAGGCATCATCCTTTGACCCAGCATTGTTTCCTCTTTGACTTGGCATATTAGTCAGCTCAACCCATGACTCCGTTTTCCGAATCGTGTCCCTTCCCTAAAAATATCCCCCATACTTCAGTGACAGGAATCAGAGGGGAGTAAAGCCCTGGGTCAGTATATATTGTGTCTGTGGTATAGGCCACGGGTCTTCCGGACTGCATGTGGCATATTATTTTTCAAAGTGACTTTTCTGGTGTACAAAGCCTTTTTAAAATTCACATAGTGATCTATTTTTACCTGAAGCATTGTACACTACAGTGCTTTCAAAAGGTATCTGAAGAGGCATATAATTGTTTCTTTATCAGCTTTGGCATATTTCTTAAATAGAACGCTATCAATTTTTCAACTAAAACTTATGGAAACATATTAATATTTTTTTTTTCTTCTTATCGAACTTCCTGGGTATACTACAACACACAAAAGTATCTGACCAAAGTAAAAGGGTGGTTTCACGATATTGCTAATGAGGGGTATTTTCACACTAAGTCACACTAGCTTATGGTCTCCCCAGTACTCAAGGACTGTGTGTGAGAGCAGAATGGCGTCAGCTTAGGTATAATAAATGTCACTTTATTTTAATATAGCACCTCTCAGTCCACGGTCAGCCCAAGGCGCTTGACAAGAGTGTGTGGCGATCCATTACTATGTTATTTATTAATAAGGGTTATATGTTGCTATTACACTGAAAACATTCCGGTATATTGGCATATGATTAGTATAACTGAAAGTGAAACAAAGTGGGAACGTCTGCATCAGTATTCACATGTAACAGCCTCACGTCGTACCACAATCCACACACAGTGCTATGTTGCAAAAGGCGCTAAATGACAGGCAGTATTGTAATGGGGTCCTCATGACCTCCTGATGACAGGACTGTTTGGAGCCAAAGAAGAGGGTGTGAAAAGATCTGAGATAACAAAACAAAACGTCTGCCAAATATGCGGAGCTAGGTGTTTCCATATTTTTACATTTGTTTGTTTAGCCGATGCTTTTATGCAAGAATTTTCTTTTTTTTTAAAAAAAAAAAAAAAAGCAGGATCAGCCAATCAGCAACTGGGGAGGTTAAGGGCCTTGCTCAAGGGCTCACCAGTGAAATCACTCTAAAAACCTGGGATTGAAACCCACTGAGCTGCACTGGTACATGGTGTGAGGGACGGGTCAAGAGGGACAGTCTTGGGCCTAGTTGTCAGTCAGCGGGGGCAGATGAGACCTCAGTCTGCTACTGTGAGCAGAAAGGTGAAAAGCCGCGTGAAACCCTCCCAGGAATGGTGCAAGAGAGCAGGTGAGCTTCAGAGGGATGGCGTGAGGTGAGTGCTATGTGGGGGGGGTCCAGGAGGCTGACGGACAGGGGCACAGGTCAGCGCCACGGGCTTGTTAGTCACAGGAGCTCCACAGGAGAGGAGGACGTGCTGAAATGCGCCTCACTGCAAGTGCTTGTGCTTTTACTGCCCTCATAGATACACAGGGCTTTGTCTTTGTTCTTCTGATGGCCCAACAGATACAAATTTCCCTGAAAAAAAAAAACATGAACGATATTCATGCGTGATATCCAGTTAAAATGTCATTGTGCCTTTTTGATTGTTAAACTTCTTGTGCAATGATCACATGCTACACCGCATTGTCCTCCACAGCGATATTTCTCAGGCATTAATCATAAATTACCCACGGATTTTTTCTAAAATGTAGCCCTCTGCTTTCCTGAGAATTCAAATAGATTCCTGGAAATTCCCAACCAATGGAAGCATTTGTGGAAGTTGCCAGTTATAGCCAGCTGATAATGAGAACATGGCGGGTGGGGTGGAGTGGGGGTCTGTTGCTTTGCATGTCCGTGGTCCGACACACCATCAAGTCTGGGGTGTGTGACTCCCTTTCTAAATTTAACTTTAGCCCAAGCTGTGCTCTGTCAGTTAAGTGATGGTTGTAGTGAGAGTGAGAGTGAGGGGGGGGGCACTGAAATTTACTGGGGTGGAGGGAATGGGAGGGTGCATGCTTGCGTTCCTATCTGAGCCCTGACAAGTGTGGGGTGGGCTGACGATACAGCCTCACTTTGAGAGGAGGCTCCGGGGGTTTATTAGAGACACAGAGCAAGTTCTGTAACGCCTGTCCATTGAGACACACAGGATCTCTGTCAGGATGCCAGAGCCTACTAGAAAGGCAGGTAAGGCCCTTTCAGTTTTACTGGAGTGTAAATGGCATAGACATAGACATAGACATAGGTGTGCGAATGAAGAATCTCAGGTTCACAGATAATATTTATCATGGTGTGAGTTTAGGAACTCAGCGGAGATCCTGGCTGTTAAAGGTGTTTCTGTAGCACTGATGAGCTGGGTGGTTATCAGTCCTCTGACACCTGCTTAGTCATTTACCATAAAATACACATACATTTATATTTATTTATTTTATACACGGAGGCATTTGAGATAGTTTTCCTCTTTGTTACCTGTGATCCTGACCAGAATAAGATGGCTGTTTACATTTTATAATTAAAATGACATGATGCACTAAATATAATACAATAGCTTTTGTCAGCATATTTAAGGTCTAATATAACAATTTTGTGCATTTTGCATTTTTATATGTGTTATCACTGGCTTTTTATTTCATTACACAAATATTGAATAAGAAATTACACTATTTTAGAGACTGGTGGACAGCAGGGGTATTGCATCTTTTGTTTGTCAAGGCATGGCATTACACTTATTAATCAATATTTATGATCATAAATATTTATGATCACCTAATTCATGTGTCACGGACATAGAGGAGCCAGAGTTCTTGAACTTTACATTTATAATGTCAAAGACCTGAACATACTTACTGTAAATATCTTGGCATTGATTTCAGTGCTCTAATAATTTTTTTAAGGGTCATCTTTTTTTCATTTTGTTCCAACAGATGAGCTTTCAGTCTGTCGCTCACAGCCTTTTTACGTGCACAATGAAAGACGTCACATTACACAGATGCCTCACATTTGTCATATCCCCAGATCAGGAGTACATATAGATGACTGTAAAATGACCTGCATTCAGTGATGTTAATTAAATTAAATTAAGCACTACATTAAATTAGCACTACTTAGCATATCAAATACTACTGGGCTATAGTATCCAGCCTTACGATGCTTTCCTGCATATTATCTGTAAGACAAAAAATAGCACTTGTCTGACTGGTATTATGGATACATGGGGCCTGGCTTTATAAATGGCTAAGTTTATTGTGAGATGCAGATGTATGTTTCCATGCATTTGTCCATGATTGATAACAAATTGTAGCAAATAACATTATCTAATAGGCGAAGCATCTTCTATTTTACACAGCAAAGTGGGAAGTATCTCAGGATGGGTCACTAACAATAAAGAATGTAAGCCTCTGAGTTCGGACCCGATAATGGCTTTTATACGATTGTGATACTCGGTCGATCAGAATGCATTTTTAATCTCCCCGCCGTTTCAGCTTCCGCTTTCACAAGAAAACCGAAGGCAGCAGAGACCGCCGTGGGTGGAACCGCCATTTTTGAGGCAGAGACCGAAAAGATAGATGCGAAGGTGCGCTGGCAGCGGGGCCCTGATGACATCACGGCCAGTGAGAAGTACGCGATAACTGCCGACGGGAGTAAGCACTCACTCACCGTCAGAAATGTTGCCGAGGGGGACGGCGGCATCTACGCTGTGATCGCCGGCACATCGAAGGTCAAATTTGAGCTGAGGGTGAAACAAGGTATTTGCTGCACGCGTGACTTTCTGGATGCCTGCACAAAGTATATAGTATAGCTAACCATGAATCTTAATTTAAAAAAGACAAATAATAATAATAATAAACTTAAAAAGTGATCGATGTTTAACAAATGTTAATATCAGAGACATTTATTAAAACAATTTCAATGCAATTGTCCCTATACATTTATTCATTAAGTAACAAACAATAGTTTTCAGTGAGAATAATCACAAACAAGCTTGAAATAAGCCATCCTCTAAACTAGGTTATTTAGGTTATCATAGTGAAGGAATTTGGTCATAATCAATAATCATTCTTTTAAAGACTAAATTTGACAATATTAAGTCTATATACACATTGCAATAAACAAAACAATATGTCCAGTCCCACTGTTTTCCACTGTCCTGTGAAAACTTTCCCTCTGTCACCTGCTATCTAACACATGGGGGGGGGGGGGACATTATTGGCACTATTTAGCTGAATATAGATAGTATGACCATAAAGCTTACTTGAGCTGACTGGAACAGTCCCTGGGAAGGTTAAAATAACCCTAATGTGTATTTTCCCTATCAATATTATTCTTCGTTTGTGAACTTAGAAGCAGTGAAGGATGGTGCAGCCTCTGCCCCAGTTCCCACTTCAGATCCAGCACCAGCTGAAGCTGCAGCTCCAGCAGAAGCTCCTGGTCCATCCTTAGCCTCCACTGAAGCTCCATCCCAGAATGGAACACAGGGCCATGGGGAGCCTGCAGGACACCACGGTGAGCTGAAGCCACTGCATCGTCGTCTCTGTGTCATCATGATTACATTGACAGTTATTAACCAGCTAAGACTTCCCTTAGTATTTGCTTAACATGCTCATTTAACAGCCTTTAGGTCCATTGTGTTCTGAACAAAATGAATAAAAATGTTAGATTTAAATAATTTTTAATTTGTAATTGTATTCTTGCTACATCACTGGCCCCATCTGCTGGATACCAGGCACATGCGGGGAGGTGGGTGGGGGGGTCTGGAGGTGCCTGAGCACCTGCCCCCTTTGCCCAAACGATTGCCACCTCCCACCCCCTGAGCATCTGCCCCTCACAAAGCACTACTGGACAACATCAATATATTTCAGGTTATTGCATCCTGTTGAGTGGTTGATTGTTAAACCAAACTCCATAACCCATGGCTTCCAGAATCAGATCTGGCTGAGAACCACCAGCCAGACACGCGGCAGGATCTGACAGGGCTCTTCTTGGAAAAGCCACAGAGCAGGGAGGTCACCGTGGGTGAGGCAGCTGTATTTGCTGTGTTCTCTCTAATGTATATTCAGAAAGGTTTAACAGGGTGCTATGGCCGGTGTTTAAAGGCTATTTCTGGATGAATTATAAGAACAAATGAAAGACTAACTCAGAACTTACTATGGATGAAAGCCCTTAACTAGACAAACAGAGTACACAATGCAATCATCCTTGATGTTCTTATCAATAGAGAACGGCTTCAGTGAAGAAGATGTACTCTTTGTTGGGTTTGATTGTGCATGTATATCAATGTACTATTGTGTGCAGGTGAAAATATAACATTTGTGGCCAAGGTGGGTTCAACCAACCTGCTAAAGAAGCCAACCATCCGCTGGTTTAAGGGCAAATGGATGGATCTGTCGAGCAAAATAGGGAAACACCTGCAGCTGAAGGAGCAGTATGATCGCAACACGAAGGTCAGTGTCAATGGGCCATGAAGGTAGAAGGTCAGTTGCAATGGGCCATGAAGGTAGCGCCCAACTACACCACATGACACGTGAAATAGCAACTTGATTTCAGTGGCGGCGTTTGGGCCACAAACAGTCACTACACAAAATATTAATTAAACACATTCCTTATTTAGTGGATCCTAAAGTAGTGATTTCTGCTACTCAGCTAGCTATCTTCTGACTGTACTTGCAAGCTACCATTAACATCATATGCAAACATGAAGCGGTCATATCCCAGCAACAACCGTGAGCATAAAGAAAATGAAACATAGTAAATCTTTAACAGAATATTTGCCAAAGCTTCTTCACCAAAAACAATGAAACGCCTGATACAGGATGCAGCACTGTTTTAAACACAGAGGGCAGGGTGGGGGCTTAGAAACAACGCACCCGCCCTGATTGATACAGCTGGTACAGATGTAAGTGGTAGATATTTTAAAAGGATTTTTTGCTGGTATATATTTTACCCAAAGTGCCTTATGATGTCATACAATATTTGTTGATGGTCTCTTTTCTTAGATACTGCAGAGATTCCAAGTAGCACATTCTTGAGCTGTTTGGGTCCTTTTTTTCAGGTGTACACCTTTGAGATGCAGGTTATTGAAGCCAAGGCCAACTTCTCTGGGGCTTTCCGATGTGAGGTGTCCTCCAAGGACAAATTCGACAGCTGTAATTTCAACCTAATCGTACACGGTATGTTCATCCATCCTGATAACTGTCATGGAAAAGGGAACTACTGGAATGTTCATCTTATTTTGATGATTGATATATTAAATCGTCTCAAATCATATGCTCTTAGTGAAATGGCCATGTGACGCACAATAATAAAATGTGATTAACCAATACAATATACAATCATATCACAATAACAGGAGGACTTAGGGCTAAATCCTGTGGGCAGTGAGCCATTACATGTTGTGTTCTTTGCATGCAAAACAGCTTGCAATCCCAAGTATTGCAGTGTTAAAAGTCTTCAAAGATTTTTTTTAAAGAATAATTGTTTTGCCATTTTATTCACAGAGGCTCGTGTCGTAGAAGAGTTTGACATTCGTGCAGCTTTCAGACGCACGTAAGTCCTTTAAAGACCAGGAAACAACTGCTCTGATTCTCTCATGACATCCAGACAGTCTAAATCTTATTAACATGAAATGTGTGTTCTGATCTGAATATATATTGCCCTTAGTATATTTTGGGAAAACGGATATAGAACCAAAGCTGAGATATGAAGAAAATTATTAAATATGTGAAATAGCACAATGACGCAACCCCCTAAATACCTCTTAGTATTACTTTAAATTTGATGTTATAATAGGCTAACCTTTCTGAAGGTCACAGTGTCAGGAATGTAAAAGCCAAGCCTTCCTTACAAGGCCGTGCTGTAGCTGCCTGAGCAGAGGAAGCGATAAGAATGTCGCCGCTTGGCCCTGGCCTCATAGAAACCAGTCGCTGGGATTTTCAAAGTGGTGGAACCAGTGCTGGTTCGCCAGCTGTCAGCTCACAAACGTGGTTAAACGTGGTTTTCCCCTGACTGAATGTTAAATCCAAGACTTCTGAACTTATGGTGCTGCCCGGCTGCCCAATGTGGTTACAGGCATCATGTTTAATTTGGTAGTCTTGGTAAGACTGGGTGCCTTAGATATTAGTAATGTGTAAATGACAGTAAGTAGGGTGTAACGCAAAAGCAAATGGAGAGTTCCTATGCCAAGCAGTATGGGGTATAAATGTCATTTGTCGTCTGATTGTCTCTTCCATGGAGGATTATGGGGAATTTAAATGTCACATGACTCAAAAGACTGACTGGATTTCTGGGATGTGGGATAGCTGATGAGCTGCTGGTCTTACTTTCTTTCTGAAGGAGCGTGGATGCCGGTGAGACTGCAGGAGAGCTGGACTTCAGTGGTTTGCTGAAGAAGCGGTTTGTATATGCTTCTATCCTCCTGTCATTTACATTGTCGTTTATAGGTGGAGGTATCTTCACTGTCATCTGAAGCTGTGTGATACTTGGGGTCATACATTGAGATGAAATTTTGGTCTCACTGGTCATAGTGCATGAAACAGTAATAAATGGCATATAAATGTGTGAGATATTTAAAAATGATACACTGAGACATGGACGTAACACATATATAATAATATAATATACAGTTTAGAAGCAACAGCCGCTTTAACTTTGGAAAATGTAGGGAAGATATTGATGCATAGATGGGGCTACATTTGACCATATAACAATAGAAATAGAAATGAATATAGAAAGAAAAGTCAAAAAGCAAAAGAGGGAAGATCAATGAATATCAATCACATCTGTGTAATCTGAGTGAGTCTGAATAATGTAATAAAACGTGCCTCAGTGATGCTGACTGTGCTTTTCTCTCTGTATTTTTGCCTCCCCCTGTGACTGCGGCTTCAACACACGTAGGGAGTAAGTCGGCTGAATTGAAGGACAGCATGAATCACCCTTAACTCACCACATTAATGCCGACCCCCCCCCCCCCAGTACCCTGTGGACACACCTGCTTCTTGGGCGTCATTCACAAGCCGGCTGTACACATTGGGGGTGCATGGGGGGCGACTGCACACGGAATGACTGGAGGTGTCGATGGCTGTGCGTGTAAAGGCCACACTCATTATTCTTGAGTCGCCCCCCCACCTGCCACCGCGGTTGGCAGCAAACAGACAGCGGCTCCAGTCATATATATTTTCAGCTGTACATCTCAGCCATATATCACTCTGTCATGGAACAAAAACAAGCAGTGCATGCAGGGACGGATTAACTTATCTCAGGGCCCGAGGCCAAGCAGAGCCACTTGAGCATTTTTTTTTTAGGAAAGAAAAATGCGCAAAGCATACGAAGGTAGCTAAGTAACGACCGGCGGTGAAGCCAGGTGCCAGTGCGGGGGGGGCTTGGTGGGGGTGCCGGCGGATCGATATACAGGCCTAGTTTAAGCTGTCTCTTTTTCCCAAGGTGCGGGTCCAGGTGTCTGCCAGAGCCCTAGAGTGTAAGATAGCTTATAAATTATCCCGTGCCTGAATGCATACAGTAAAACACTCTCTCAATTCAAACATTTATTCAAATGAATTATTTGTGTAGCTTATACTGGATATTCATTTGCCTTTAAATTTAGTCTATTTAAATAAAATATACTATATATTTTTTACATGCATAATTTTTGTTGGAGTATTAAAATCTACTCTTTGCTTATAGGGTCAAATCTATAAGCCCAAATTTACCCCCAGACTACCTTACGTCACAATGATGCTTTGAAAAGAACTGGAGGTTGAGGATGACTGATGTTGTATAAAGATCCATGCTAAGTTTAGACAGCTAGGCTTTGACAGTCAGAGAATCCCACACGTGGCGTGGAAAGTACAGTAACAGTCACTGAGCATGATTGATGACGGGGGGTCAGTCACCTCTAGTCCTTCACACTGATGCCTGCTATTAATTTAAAATTGATTAACAGGGTCTGGCAGCCTCTGCAGCATGTGAGGGTCATGGGCTGTGCTCAAACTACCTGTGATCATAATAAAATCAGGCGGAAAGTACAACATAAAGTGGTGGCCATTGATTTATTTTTTTTATATTGTGATATTATATTAATAACTGTGCATGCGATTTGGAGATATTCACAGCAGGTTGCATTCTGGGGTCTCCAGCGCCTGTCCTAATGCATTTTGATTTGTCTTGTCCTGCCTGCCACCTTGGTGCTGCGTTGAATGAGTGCAGCAGTTTTTTAAAAGCATCCAGCCGGTAAGAAATGGGATTCCCTGGATCCCACAGTGCTTATTCTTGTTGGCTTTTATCCCAGCTGTTTACTTTTGTTTGCCTAAGCTATGTGGTATTGGTTTATTGTAGCATGGGTGTGTATTCTTTGATTGTGTTGATTGCCTTGATTGGTTTATTTGTTATGATTAACCAGCCCAGATGTGTGCTTAGCGGTTAGTCGCTGACTGGATAGTGAGAACATTAGTAACCTTTTAGATGTTTGAATTTACGCATCCTTTGAAAATATGGGAGTAAGTGTTTGATCTGCGGTTGAGCACTAGAGTAATCACATTGGTAAATCCTGTATGAAAATGGCTTAGTGCTGACTCCTAACTTACTGTGTTGGTTCTCCAGTGCAGTCCAAGCAAGCACTGAACCTGACGTAGACGTGTGGAATATACTTCAGAAAGCACCACCCTCAGAATATGAGAAGATTGCCTTCCAGTATGGCATAACCGACCTGCGTGGGATGCTAAAAAGACTGAAGAAGATGAAGAAGGAGGAGAAGAGAAGTGAGGGTGGGTATACTGACAGCTTTAGGATGCTGTGATCAGAAGGTCCTTGGTTCAAATCCCAATGTCAGCCAAGTGGTTTTGCTGTTGGGCCTTTGAGCATGACCCTTAACCCCAATTTTTTCCTCAATCGTACATCGCTTTGGAGTAAAGTGTGCAATCGATGTACTTGGTTAGTTAGTGATCTTCTGTCTATTCTGTATACCCCAGCAGTTTCTCTTATGAGTTAAAAACAGCAATATATAAGGTTTTTTTTGTTAATCTGTTATCAAGATATTCTGTTGTGCTAAAATTGCAGCTTTCCTCAGGAAGCTGGACCCTGCCTACCAGGTAGAGAAAGGTCATAAGATCAAGCTTGTGGTGGAAGTGGCCAACCCAGATGCGGAGGTGAAATGGCTGAAGAATGGGCAGGAAATACATCCAACCGGGAGGTGCTGTCCATTTGCTTTTACCCCAGGCTGCTGCATTTTTTTACACCATTATCAAAACCACAGTATGTCCGGAGGAAATAAGATAAATAGTTCTGGTTGAATCATTTGTATCAGAAGTGAGCAGCAGCGAACTGGCTTGCACCACGAACTTTATACATCCTGGATCTCTCATTCTGCTTTAACAGTGGCTATAACATTATACATTGCAATCATCAGCACCATCTAGCTTGTAAACCACTCAGGATACTAAACAAATATTATTGTTGACATTTCACAGTGTAGCTCAACTGCAATTTTTTAACACATATGAAACTTTTAACACATATGTCTGTGTTTTTGAGAAAAACAATATATAGAGCTGATAACTATATTATGGATATTATGCAGGTTTATCTTTTGTGTTTTAATGGATAGAAAGGTAAGAATATGCAATCTTCTAATATATATGTGTAACGCATTTACCTTCTTTATATTTCGCTTATCATTTTTCTTTTTCTCATCCCCTAACAAACCGATTTCTCTGGATTCGCCATATCTAAACTCCAGCAAGTAAGTCACATGTTTAAAAACAGACATTTTCTTCCTCTATATACAAAATTTTGCCAGGGACCTCCATCTGAACAGAGCTGGTAGTTCAGCCTTGCTGTAAAGTAATCTGATGAATCTTTTTAACTCAACTTTAACTGTTGATACAGTCATTCACAGTAGGGTCGTAGATGAAATTACGCAGAGATACAGATGTGTTTCTCTTCGGTTTTTGGCCAGGTACATTTTTGAGAACATTGGGAACAAGAGGTTCCTCACCATTAATCACTGTTCACTGGCCGATGATGCCGCTTACACCTGCATGATCGGGGACGAAAAGTGTGTGACGGAACTGTTTGTCAAAGGTAAACCAAACCCAAAACAGATTCTTCATGATTGGAAAAAAATATTTACACATCACAGAAGTGTTCACTGCCAATTCCACAGAATAAGCTCCTGTTGTGGTACTAGAATTGTCTTTGCTTTAGCCCCTGAGTATGGTACATGCTAGGATATTGTAAATACTTGCTGTGTTAGCCCATATACTAAAATAAGAATATTAGCATGACCCCTGTGCAAGGATGATGTGTAGATTTCATAGTTTTTGGGGGCCGTGTGTGGTTTAGTGGGTTAGGACATTGTACTTGTTGTTGGAAGACCACAGGTCCAAATCTCTGGGCTCACAGAGTAGTTTCACAGTCGGACCCCCTGAGTGGGGCCCCTAAAATTGCTCCAGAGACTGGCTGGCTCTGCTTTCTCAAAACACAAACAGTGTCACTTGGATGAAAGCATCTACTCAATAAATTACATATAAATGGAGTCACATGTAAGACAGCAGACATTCTATGTCTAAGGGAGGATTTATCAAAAGCCGTTTGGTCACATGTGTGCAGAGCCCCCGGTCTACATTGTGCGTAACCTGGAGGATCAGATGACGATGAAGGGCGAGCGAGTGGAGTTTGAGTGTGAGGTGTCCGAAGAGGGGGCCCATGTCAAGTGGTAAGACATCTCTCCCCCTGGACTAGAACCTGCAAAAACTAGCAGGCTATGGATTTCAAACACAGATATAAATTCCATATGTAACATAATCAAGCAATGGTGATTTTCAACCCACTCTTTGGGACCCTTAGTCAATCCACATTGCTGCTCTCTCCCAGCACTGATCTGTAACAATTAACATTTAATAGAATGTTCTCCTTCTGTTTACATTATATGGTGGTTCTTTGTAAATTTGATCCCCACATACAGAAAGAGAGTCTATTTTTATATAAGGTTCTGACAAAAGTCTTAATACATCTAAGCTTTATATAGTTGTCACTGAGCTAGATTTATAAATTATTGTAATTTAACAATAAATACATTTATTTGAAAAGTTTTGTTTTTGAAGTACAAGTTTTGTTATTTAGACAACATTGTTATAATCCCCTCAGGTAAAGGGTAAAACATGGGATGGTGTAATTTCTTACTCTTACTAGTGATATGGGAGCATTCAGCATTTTTCTAAACATAGAACGGACGTCCATTCCAATACACATTGATTAAGTATAGTTACTTCTACCATTGAGCCCCTATGTAACTTGTGAACCACACACACATTCCTGACCTGTAGAGGGCATCTGTGCTTGCTATCACAGTATTTCATCTGAAGGTGTCTGGCCTGATATCCTTCATCACGCTGGGTCTTCAACACTGCAGGCTTCCCCATGTACTTTGTCTGGACAGGCGTATAACACCCCAAATTATAACACCCCAAAAATGATGAGCATGAGGAAATGAGCTTTAAAATGAAACCTGCCAATCAACACTGCAAATGTGAACAGATACTATAGTATGTTTAAGTTTGTCTATGCATCTATACTGACACACACATATTAGGTCAAGCTTATTACTCCTAGAAGTTTCTGCAAATGGAGACATGCAAAGATTATATGTTAATTTTAAAAGTCGATGGAATCTTGGAAGAAACTGGAATGATATCAGTTACGACACAAGCTGTATTGGAATTCAGGTCCATCACATACTCACAGAGCATCCTGTTTATGCAGGGAAAAAGATGACGTGGAGCTGACAAGGGATGAATCGTTCAAGTACCGCTTCAAGAAGGACGGGAAGAAGCACGTGCTGATCATCAATGACGTCACCAAAGAGGATGCCGGTCACTACAGGGCGAAGACAAACGGGGGACAGTCTGTTGCAGAACTTCTGGTTCAAGGTAGCTTGATGCTCAATGCTAAATGCTATGCTGGTTTAGGAGATGTTTTCACATTTATAGATAAGCAATCTGAAATAACTTCCTTTCCTGAAACTCCATTTAAACCTGCGAAAAACTCTTCAATAGATACACACCCTCATTCAACTTTTACCCCATAATAACCACACTCTAAAAATGATTCATACCTTCAGCTATTTCCACAAAATGTACACCTCTCAGCCCATTGCTATGACCTCTGACAAGCAGATTGAAAAGGATGCTGACCATCCAGTAAGTTCTCCAGCCCAGCTGCATCACTGCACGCATCATTCATTTTCTGCTCCTGCACTGCACATCAGTGCACTGACATACCCCAGCACTGTCTATAGTTAGTAGTCATGTCTGAAATATCTATTTTGACAGACATTGCTGTGAAAATGCCATGAATTTTGCTATGTAAGCGTCTTAACTGTACTGAAAGAATGCATTTGTGACAGGAACTTTTAACTAATAGTGAATATTTATTTCTAGCCACTATTGATTATTGATTGCTTCAGTTTTACCTCAGAATTTTTGTTACAGTAACAATCAAATCCAATGCACCAAAAACCAAAAAACTATCAGGAAATACCTGCCAAACCCTGACTGCCAGGGATTCAGTGACCAGTTATGAATCACACACTTAAACTTTGAGTTACATATTATCAGTCATTATATGTGGAGCCGCCACTGGAGATTTTGGGCCTCACGAAAGCTTATCCCATTGGGGCCCCAACCTGGACCAATCCAAGTATGTTTCAGGTCTTTTACGACTGCAAACACCTTTAATAATCCCTGTCAGAGGGGTCATTATGAGCTACTTCAGGTTTTACAAACTACTTTAAAGCTGAAAGGCTCCTGTGTTTGGCTAAATAGTTCAATTCTTCTTGTTCTTTTACTGGTTTGTTTCCTTGACTGGAAGGCTCATCCAGCTGTTCCACATTAGCATTAGTGACACATGCATGATTATAGGAGATTGACCAATCAGCACATAGCAGGAGCTAAAGTGAAATCTTTTCCATTGAAATGGTGGTTCCCAAACCCTGTCCTGGCTCATAGCGTCTTCTCTGACATGGATTATCTGACCACGCTACCTTTACAGCGTCCCTGATTAGATGGCTGATAATGGCTACCTTGTCCACCATCTTATAGAGAAGGAGCTGGAGGTGTATCAGAGCATCGCCGACCTGACGGTGAAGGCCAAAGAGGAGGCCGTGTTCAAGTGCGAGGTCTCTGACGAAAATGTGAAGGGCACCTGGTACAAAAATGGCATGGAGGTGAAGCCTAATGCGCGGACTCACGTTACGCACATTGGCAGGTAAGTGATAACACTGTGCAGGTGTACAAATCTTTTAGCATTTCCCAGAAGGACATCTTTTAGAGAGACATGACAACATGACTCCTGGGTAGGGGTTGTAGTCTCAGAATGCGCCCCCCCCCCTCCAGTTTGTATGTGTCGCATCTGCATTTTTCTCATAACCATCACACATAAATTTCTCTGCAGGATTCACAAGTTGACGATTGATGACGTCACAGCTGAGGATGAAGGCGACTACACGTTTGTTCCGGAGGGATATGCCTTCAACCTGTCTGCCAAGCTCAACTTCCTGGGTACATTTCCATTCATTTCAGTATTTCAAGACCTTGTGGGTCTGATTTGAGATTTGAAACATACATTACATTATTTATTCATTCATACATTCATTCATTCCATCCTGCAGAGGTCAAGATTGACTACGTACCTCGACAAGGTGAGTTGCATTGGTATGTTCTGCATATATCATGAGCCACTGTTGATATTCCTGTGCTTCAATTTTGCAGCTACCTATAATGCCAAGCAGGTAGTTCGAGTTACTCTTCTCCTCAAAAGATGATGTCTTTCTTCTTTGTTTCAAAAGACCCACCAAAAATCCACCTGGACTATACAGGCAGCACAAGTGAATCGACCATCGTGGTAGTGGCAGGAAACAAGCTGCGATTGGATGTTCCCATAACGGGTGACCCTGCCCCCACTGTGGTGTGGACCAAGTCTGAGAAGGTAAAAAGCCTTCACATTGTGACATGAAATGCAAATTCTAATGAGAACAATAATTTCCAAACACACTGCAGACAGGAGGGTATATGAGCTCTGATGCTTCCGACCCACCAGCAGGTCTGCTGCATATTAAGGGTTACTCATGGCGGGAAAATAAATCGTAACATAAAAGAATTCAAACTGGAAATGGAATAATTTGATCAAACATTATTCATTCATTAAATCAATTAAATGAAATTTAAAAAATAAATTGCTAAAATTCCAACTAGCAGTCATCTTAAATTGTCCATTCCAGTTTATTTACATAAAACAATAAAGCAGTTACTGCTCAAAGTTTGCTGACAACGGTGTTCCTCCTAAGAGTCCAATAATCAATATCAGTCGTAGTTCACTACATGCACTGTGTACAACAGAGTCTTCCTGACAGTCAAAGCCCCCCCCCCCTCAGTCCAGCCTGTTCAGTTCCAGCTGATAAGGACCCTTTCCAGTCAGTAATGAGGAAGCGGAAGTGATGGTCACGTGACCATGCATGGCCCTTCCTTGGAGGATCTTTTGGCCACCCAATACCCTGTAGCTTCCGGAAAATGGAAGGAACGAAAATATACATCCAGCAGTATATTATATGCCCTGCATCACATGTACTCTCTATGAAGGAAAGGCTGAAATGGAATTCATATGAAAATCTGCATTTAAACACAGGTAAGGCATTTATTTATACTTTGAACTGTTTTGCATACTGGTCAGCTTGCCATGGGTGCAGCTGAATGCCATGACCAGACCATGACTAGACCCTTGTCGATAGCAGTTTTATCTCAGAAATTTTCTGTCTATAAGCAGATTGGTGTTACTGGTATGGAAAATACAAGAATCAGTTTTCACAGAACAGGAATTGTCCAGTTCAAGGGTCGATTGATGGCATATACAACACTTTTAGTAGTTGGTTTGTGTTAACATCACGTGACTGTCCTGATTAAATGAAGCCCTAGTATGTGATTGCTGGGCAAGTGTTTCCAGAGTTAGAAGCATTTTAAGCAAAGAGCGACCTGTCTGTGGTCCACCACTAGGGGGCTTCATTGATGACTGGTTAAAATCAGGTCTCCAGTGCTCGCTAAGCTGGTGCTCTTGCAGATGATGTGTTCTCAGCCTTCTGTTTGCATAGTTTTATGAATAATGGTGTCACGGTGAATTATGGTCCGTGTTGGTTCCGTAATATATGGGATTGGTGGCAGCCCTGGCCTCAGCTTTCTGCGCGTGGACCAGTACCGGGTGTTGGGAACCCCTATCCTAGACGGCTGCCTATGTCACCAAATGGGTTGATCAGATCTGGTAGTATTCTGGCCTCACAACTCCAGGGTTAAATGTTTGTATCCCTCTCAAAGTTCTTTGTGATTGGATTTAGATGTTTGCTCAAGTGTCCTCTGGTTTCTCTGGTTTCTCTGGTTTCCTCCTATAATCGAAATCATGTGGCTTAGTGAATCACCAAAGCTAAATTTCCCATAGTATCCCGTGTTGGGCTGACACCCCGTCATGTGCTTCTGTCTTTTGCCCGGTGCATAGTTACTGAAATGTTTAAAACTTTTACAAATTTTCCTGAAAAAAATGAATGAAGAGGATATGTGTGTCAAGAGTGAACCAAGTGCTGCTTTGGACCTTTAATGAGGTGCACACAATTTTCAAAGACCTGTTTTACGCATTTTATGGTTTTAGCCATTGATCGATTGCTGGTACTGAAACAGAACAAGCAGCAGGTACTGCTGACATATCAAAGACAATCAGAATACTGAAAAGAATCTCCTCATGATCAACCCTTTCAGAGTAAAAATGATGCCTAGTACATCAAAAGTCTTTGGTAAGACAGTCATGTCTCTTCGCACTCGCTACAGATAAGGGCCTCTCCTGCTATCTGCTGTAGGTTCCTCAGTCAGTTGAAGGCTCCTGATGTTATTTTCAGATACTGGGCATCACAGGTGTCCTTTGCTCATATAGGGTGACTCTAAAAAGCTGAAGAACAGTGAGTCGACCGTGGAGTTCTGTGCCACTTTGAAGGACGGGGAAGTAAGTGCAGCTGAAGTCGCAGCAGCTTCTGCATGCTTCGTTTTATCTATTTCTGCATGCTGTAGAGCAACTAGACCTCGGAGCCAGTGGTGGAGTGTTCCAAAAAGGTAATTACAGTGGGCATGTTGTCTCTATTGACCTAAGCATGTACATAATGGATCTTCCACCCAATTAACCCCCCGTTAAATGAGTTGGACAGTTTTATGTCCATGGACTGCCAGGTGCTGTAAGTTCCATATAACATCTTAACTCCTTTGGAAAGACAATAACTTCTACAAAGTCAGTGACAACTTGGGTATATTACTTTTTATGTCTTTATAATGCTTAGGTTTTGTTTCGTCAAGGATGTTCCTTGTTGGATTAAGGGTATTATTCATACATTGTTTGTTCATCTTGCATATACTGTTACCCAGATTCAAAGGGTTAATGCACTCCAAGCCGTACATTATACGTTTTAAAATGCACGGCTTTAGAGGTGCAGAATCATCCAATGCAAAGTGGAATGCATTTAAAAAAGGATAATGCTAATTTGAAGTCCATTTGCCCACTTATACCATGGGTATTACATATTTGGCTTATATATTTCACATTATTTTTATGTTTACGTGTTTACAAAATGCAATTATTAATAAAACATTTTGGTTAGTTTCTGATAATTTTCAATTATGTTCTATATCTACAGTTTTAAGTAACGTTAGTTACAATTGAATTTTAATCTTGAAATACTACTGTGATTCACCTGGCTGGCACTATATGTGCGATTATAGAATAGTAATACCAATCAATCAAATTTGAGAATTCAGCAACACTTGCGATGTAACTATGTGTAGCAAGAAGGTTAGAGCTGTTCAGTGCCTAGATGATCAAACGAAGAGCTGACATGGCCTGGGGCAGAAGACAGACTGTGACACGGTGGGTCTCCTTGGCAGGTGATCTCAACAGCAGAAGGCCGGGTCCATGTGGAGAGCGCGAGGGGTCACTGTATATTCACCATCGAAGGGGCAGAGCGGCAGGATGAGGGCATGTACTCAGTGATTGTCCGCAACCCAGCAGGGGAGGACACTGCCGACATTACCGTCAAAGTCGTTGGTACGTTCCGAGAGATCTCACACATGGTTAATTATACACAGAACAATGGAAGTGGATTGCTTGTAGGAAAACTTCAGGTCAGAAAAATGATATACGTTTCTTCTACAGGTGTATGACCTGTATTTCCAACTGACAGCTGACTCGAAGAGTGTCTGATAATGACTTTTGGTGACATTTTATTGTCTCGTCCTGTTTTAGATGTTCCAGACCCTCCTGAAGCACCCAGGATCCTCAGTGTTGGGGAAGACTCCTGCATAGTGCAATGGGATCCCCCCCTGTTTGATGGAGGCATGCCTGTTTTAGGTTAGTACTTGACTCTGGTATCACTTTTGACCAGGAGTGGGGAACCTGCTCCACGGAGAGCCGGTGGGGGTGCAGGTTTTTTGGATGACCTCTCAATCTGCCAATAATAACACAGTGGGTCTCAACTGCAGTCCTGGGGATCCACTGTTATTGGCTTTAGACAGATATTTAATTTCTTTAAAGTTGAACAAACCAGTTTGACCTAGAACTCAATCTGAATATCAGAAGTCGAACCGTGACCGCTGACCTAATATAAATTGTATGCGCCAGGAATATGAGTCATCTTACTTGAATGCCTTCTTCACAGACTGGACGATTAACCAAATAAAGCAGCGCAACGTTACAGTAAATAACAATAAATAAACCACTAACCTACAGGTAAATTACCTGAAAACCAGTTCTCACTGCCTTACGTGATCTTCGGGAGAAATAGCAGATTACGCATCGGAACTGCCTGGGATACAAACGTCATGCATGTAATGAAAATCTTCAGCCAATAAGGGCAAAGGTGTGTCATCACGGAGGCGGTTCCATTTTGTGCAGCCGAGTGAGAGGTTGCAATGCATCAAACCGTAATGCATTGCGTCAGGATCATAATGCGTTGCTTTAAGCCAGCGCTGTAAGCAAGTTGATCGCACCCAATGATCAGACAAACTGAAACGCGGACTTAATACAGAGGACTAATGACAGCAACCAGAAACAGCTGATCGCATGGGGATGACACACGAGGTTAACGAGGGGGCGTGGCACACGGAAGGAGTGGACCATCGGGGCAAGACAGGGGTAAAGTTGGAATAAGGGATAATCTTTATCGTATTGGAAGCCATTAAAAAGAAAATGCTCTTCTTTGTTTTATCCTGTTCATTTTGAGTTTAAATGCAAAAAAAAAAACATATTTAGGTGTAATTTTGGGGGGCTGGGAACTAATTAATTGGTTTTCCATTACTTCTTATGAGAAAAATTTGATCAGAACTTGAAATTTTTAGGATTCGATCCAGAGTCCAGAACGGATTAAGTTACTCGAGAACCGAGGTACGACTATATCTAAATTCTAACCAATTTAGAATAATTAAGATACGTAGGTAAATAAGATTTTTGGATATATTCACATTGTCAGATTTGTTAGGATGTGGCTGTTTCTTTGCCATGTTAGTATCTGTCACTCAGTACATGTTGTCTCGAACAGGTTATGTCCTTGAGAGGAAGAAGACTAAGAGCTACAGGTGGATGCGGCTGAATTTTGATCCCTACACCGAGCTGACCTATGAGGCCAAAAGAATGATTGAGGGCGTGGCCTATGAAATGAGAGTCTATGCAGTCAATGCTATTGGCATGTCCCGCCACAGTCCCGCCTCCCAGCCCTTCGTGCCAATTGGTGGGTTCCTGCTTCTCTCTGCTTGTCATCCTCCAATAATGTGTCTGGTTTATGGGATGTCCTTTTCTGACCTACCCCCATTCACGCATCATTTTCAGCTGGGGCACATAAACGCACAATCAGTCAAACACAACAGGCAACAAGAGATGCTGACTTTATTAGTCTTACTAAAGGAAATCTGCATGACACAGAGAACACATACAACCTCCATACAAACACAGGGTCTGGGATTTCAAACATCACACTTCAAGGTGTGAGGCAATAGCCATTCAATTGATGAGTATGAATTACTATGGTACAAAACATAAATTGCATGCATGGTTTCATGCAAGGATTATTATTGCAGGTCAGTGACAGCTTTATCCTGATTCCAACTGTGACCACTGGACATTGTCCAGCATAGTTCTTATTCCTCCTTGCTTGCCTGTTGCCAGCCTGTATTACACTAAGAAGTGTCTTTGCAATGGAAATCTAAGCCTTCAAAAGACCATGGAAGAACATAGGTGCCCCTCCCCATTTCCTTTTATGGCTGATTCCTTGTTTGGGGTGATATGAATACAAAGGGCTGTTCTCCAAACTGGGCAACTCAAAGACCCACAAAGACTTGATTAGGAAAGTATCCCCAGCATCTTCCTCTATAAATAATTTTGTGTTGCTGCCAAGTGAGGCTTGGACTGGCTAAACCACAATAGGAAATTTGTAGCTACTGTACAAGCAGCAGGGGAACACTTACTGTGTTGGAGCCGCTGACAGATCCTGCTGGAACTACAAGCACAGGAAGGGCAAAGAAGCCAAGCCAAAAAACCATTTGGGAGCCTATATCAACTGAAGGATGATGAGGCCCAAACTTCCGAAAACAGCAGAGAAGCCCATAGAGGGGGTGACCTTGGCGGACTCGCTCGAGGAGCCAAGCTTGGAATCTGCTATGCGGGATGGTCCCAAGGAGCCTGGGGCAAGTCCTCAACCAATCCCACCCCCAGCAGAAGAGTTTACATCAGGGAGCCCCACATCCACAGAGAAGGCTCTGTCCTCCCAGGATGGGGCAGCCCCGTCCGAAGAATCAGCCAGCCTCCTGCCCACAGAGGAGCGTGTATCTGCTTGTGAAGAGGTCCCAGAACCCAAAGGCAGTAGGCTTCCAATTTGCAAACTTGTTTATCCACGGGTGACTTACTATGTTCTTATAAGAAAATATTAATTCATATTATTCTCTCAAACAGCATGTTATTATTGGAATGAACTATGGTGCAAACAAGAAAAACAAACTAAAACTGAAGAAGATTTTCAGCCTTTGTCAGACAAGCAGATGATAATGGCTGGCTTTTATTATTGTCTCTCTCTCTTATTGCCCTATTGCAAAAGGAAAATGCACATTTCTGTCCGTTCTGAGTTTTTGTTGCTCTTGCATAATAAGGTTAATTTTTTGGTCTGAGTTTGGCCTCCTCCGCTATGCAAACCTTGTAGATTAATGCAGTTTAGGATATGTGTGTTTAGCTGCTTGGACAAAAAAATATCTGGATAGCCTAATAATAATGATTTTATAATTTTAAGTACAATGATTCATGAAACCAATGTGGTGATTTTAGGTGCAGTAAAAAATGAAGTATTAGCAACGGATATTTTTATGGGGTATTTTTATGAAGCACTCGACATTCCAGACTTATCTGAGGCAGCAAATCCACAAAGGGTTTTTTTTGGCCTTCTGGTCAGGGAATTCCCACCCTGGATTCCCCATCAGCAAAGGGATCATGTTTATACTCTGTGTCCTTTGACACAGCCACACCTATAGCCTCCCTGGGTCTAGTGTAGCTTCTTTCTTTGCAAATCACAGCGTTATACTGAAGGTTCTCTCAAATCTCAACTAGATTTATTAAAAAAAACATTATAAGAGATGAAGTGCTAGTCCAAACATAGAAATTTATTAGGAATTATGCGACAAATGTCATATTCATTTGTTTGTTCAATACAAAAAGTGTCTTTGTCCTTGAACACTTGCACTTTGAAGTGATACATGAGAGTTAAATTGTATTCAGTTCCATTCAATATGGACACACAAATAATCAGCAAATTTACATTAACAGATGATGGATGAATGGATGGATGGATGGATGAATTGATGATCTGTGCCATGTCATTAAGCTCCAACCAGTGAGCCGGTTGGCCTCTGCATAGAAGACATCAGTGACACCACCATCACCCTGAAGTGGAGATCTCCTGAGCGTCTAGGCTCAGCCAAGCTCGAAGGCTATGGAGTTGAGTACTGCAAAGAAGGATGTAAGACCCAATTTTAACTTCCTCCGGGATCTTCAGGATAAATGATCGAATGTGAAGTTCTCATGACTGCCTCTGATCTCTTTGCTTTAAACCTGTGGTCCAGCCGACGAGTGGGTTCCGGCCTTCCAGGGGTTGACAGAGCGCACCTCTGTGGTCATCCGCGACCTGCCCACAGGCGAGAAGATGCAGTTCCGTGTGCGTGCCTACAACCCAGCAGGCCCCAGCGCCCCCGCCACGCTGGCTCAGCCTGTCACCATCCGGGAGATCATGCGTGAGTGTGCTGCGGCAACCCGCATATCAGCCCTCCCTCTTTGTAGATGAAGAGATTCCTATTAATTCCTTTAACAAGTCAAGTCATAATTTCATTCTATTAACCATAAAGGCTGGTCTGCATCATCATTTTATTGCAGAACCAATGTCGCATAAATGTTACCAAGGGCGGAGCCACAGGGGCGTTTGACCCCTCTGTATAAATATGGCCCCTCTTATGTCCTCATCCTAAAAAGACCTAAAATCTCTCCTGCAATGTTGTCTTTTATACAATATTACATTCAGACAATTATTTTGTGTGGGGTGTAATTCCTTTATGTTCAAATGTAAGCAAGCAGCAGAAGCAGATCTTTAGTTTGTCTACACATAGAAGGTCAAACCATCCAGTAATCATTTTCTGTGTACATAGATACATAACTGTAATCAGTTTTTTTGAATAGGTGACGGTAGCAATCTTGTTTTCAGAGCGGCCCAAAATCTGGATTCCTCGCAACCTTCGTCAGACTCTGATGAAACACGTTGGAGAGTCAGTGAACATGGTGATTCCATTCCAGGTATGTGAAAATGCAATGTGTACTTCCAAAAAACCGAGAATGCTGAGTCATAACTTAGCTTATGACACCACTTAGGCATTTTTTGTTGCCTATTTAGCATTTCTAAGAGTAAGTCTCTGCAAACTTTGTCGACAATGGCAATATCAGTTTCGTCAGTTTACCATGAAAGCACACCGATATCCCTTATCCAGACAAGGCTGTGCTGTTATGTGTTATATTTAATTACATACACAGCATTGTTATTTACCTCTGGATTTCAAATGGTCTATGAAGGCAACCTAGACTGAATGATCTACCTATGTTCATGTCTCGCAGGGAAAACCTCGACCAAAAGTTACCTGGACAAAAGGGGGAGAGCCTCTCGATATGAAGCAAGTCAACATCCGAAACAGTGACACCGACACCATCCTGTTCATCCGCAAGTCAGACCGCGGAGACTCGGGGAAGTACGAGCTCAGGGTGCAGATTGAGAATGTCGAGGACACTGCCACCATCAACATCCAGATTGTCGGTAAGTTTCACTCATCTCAATGGTGAATGTATATTTCAAGAAAAACTATTTTATTCTACCCTACAATTACCCTAGCAAGAAGGACTGAGTGAAGGATTTTATATGGAAGGTGATACCATTTTCCTTAAAAAAATCTTTTTTGCCCAGGCACATTAAAATACATAAACAGTTTGATATACGAAATATGAAAAAATACTATTAGAAATATTAACCATCAACATAATGACCCCAAAAATGTTTTATCTTAACATGAAGTATTAAAATCAGCTTTTACTGGGATCTCTGTTGTATAATGAATGAAATGTACAGTCAATCCATACAGTGGATAGATAGATAGATAGATAGATAGATAGATAGATAGATAGATAGATAGATAGATAGATAGATGAAAAATGTTTCAGAATGGAAAACACACTGATGTGCATCAAGCAAGTGTCCCCAATCAAAATCAGTCCCCAATTATGATAAAGGAAAAACAATGAATTTTGCTCTGTCTTTTAGACTTTCCTAGCCCACCACAGAACTTAAAAATCACGGATATATGGGGCTTTAACGTAGCTCTGGAGTGGAAACCTCCAAAAGACAATGGCAACTGCGACATCACAGGCTATACAATCCATAAAGCAGAAAAGAAGACAAAGGTAAGTGTGAATGCTTGGATGCAAAGGATTAAAAAGCACCAGGCATTTATCCGGGTTTTTGGCTGCACATCAAAATGAAAATATATATGTGAATACATTAACTTGTGTTTTTATCAATTTCAGTGATTCAGTTATTTCAGCTGAACTGTCATCCTGAAATGCCAGTATTTCTATGCAAACTCACAGGAATTCACATGCAAGTACACCGAGGCATTTCCTTTTGTTATGGAATGCCTTCTCACCACAGTGTTCCCAGTCTGTCTGAACTGAGGCCAGTGCACCCCTGGCCTTTGCATGTCCAGAATGTCGGAAATGCTGTACAGCAGTAAGGAGATACCAGGGTCCCTCCAGTGGCTGTGCTGGCCACACAATAGCATCTGTCATTTTCTAAATTTACCCCTCTGGCCTTGGCATGGTGTGAGAGCTTTGTAAATATCACAAATTCCCACCATGTTTTTAACACACAAGGTTAGCACCTGACCAACTTGCATTAAGTCACGGTGGGCAAGGAGTTTTATTTCTGGCTTCTTCACGATTGGGTTCCAGGCATAGCACCAATTTATGTTTTTCACCCCAATGGCCATGCCATGGGAGATTATCACATTTTGCATAATAACAGCTCATTTACAGCTCACTAAATATAACACCGGTTTGGATCCTGCCAAGTGTCTTCAGCTCTTGCATAAAAAACTTGTTCCCTTTGCTATTTTGTGTATAATATTATATTTAATTTTATTTTCCCTCAAGCTGCTGGCTTGGCCATTCAGGACTGATGTGAATTTAGCTGATATTGTCGCATTTAAGCCTCAAGAACACTTGGACTTGATTTGTTTATTGTGTTAATTTGTAAATTTGTTTACATTCACAGAGCGGAATGAGTTACCAAATTAGCCAGAATAAATCATTGAAAATGTGTGATTTAAAAAATTTTCTGTGCATCATTTTCCCTGTCTATTGGATTGTTCATATACTCATTTCGTTGCATTTTGTTTAATTTCATTTCATTTCAGATAATCTGGTTGAAATTCCCAATAAAATGTATTTAGTATAGAACATTTTTGCAATTGCATTATTTACCGTAATTTACAGTCACATTCTGCCTTGCTTATTAAAAGCCACTGTATGTGCTTTACACGATACTTAAACATGCAACTGTACCTACAGGAGTGGTTCACTGTCTTCGAGCAGCACCGACGCACCAACTGCGTGGTGTCTGACCTGGTCATGGGCAATGAATACATCTTCCGTGTCTATGCCATCAACATGGTGGGTCAGAGCCAGGAAGCTTGCAACTCCCAGGACAGTGCTTACATCCAGAAGACTGGTGCGTGCCATCACAAACCACTTATCACATCACTGACCATGAGGCCTCCTCTGACATTTAGGGTTACAGTTAGTTTTAGGATTGAAATGAGCTAAATATTAATGTCCCACCAGCAACGAGGGGGCATGTTTGATGCTTTTTGCAGCCCCACTCAAAAATTCACTCCAGGGCCCCCAACCTCCCACAGATGTTTCAACAAATAAATAAATAGCTAGCAAGTAGAGTCATAAAATCATAGCTGGTTAACATAATGATCAGCTCAATATGTCTCCGAAATAAGGAACATGTTTATTGAATGATTTGCGAAGTCACTGGCTCTGTCAAATGTGTGGATTGAGTGGTGGCAAATACTGCCTCTGCCAGCAACACAAATTTCTCCTTTTGAGCAGCTTAATTGGTTAAGATCATGCCATCACTTTTGATTAATATGTTTGTGTTTCTCAGGGATGTTGTACAAGCCGCCTGTGTATAAGGACCCCAATTTTGCTGAGGCGCCCAAATTCACACATCCATTGGTGAATCGCTCGGTGATTGCAGGCTATAACGCCACCTTGACCTGTTCTGTGCGAGGAATCCCCAAGGTAACGGTGCCAATTCCCAGGTCCATACTCTCTTATCTACCACATGTAGAATAGAATAGAATAGAATAGGAGAGTAAGGTATCTGCTTTGAAACCCCTCAGCCCAAAGTCACATGGTACAAGAACAAAATGGACATCTCCAATGAGGCCAAGTATAGGATGTTCAGCAAGCAAGGTGTCCTAACGCTGGAGATCCGAAAGCCGTGCCCCTTCGACGGAGGTGTTTACACGTGCAAAGCGGTCAATGACAGCGGGGAGGACACGGTGGAGTGCAAGCTGGAGGTCCGCCGTAAGTAGACTTTCTCAATTAGCCATAAGATGCTTTTCTTTCATCCTTATATGTGAGAACTGTTTGCTTTTGTTAGGGTGTACATAGAATGTTATACTGCCTTATAGATTATATTTTAATGTGATTCTGAGCATTAAACCTTTGGTTCCCAGTATCACCTGCTGGTCTTCCACAGCTCTCCTGCATGATTGTGCCAAATATAACATCATGTATGAACATATGATCTTATGTCAAATTTGCTTTGTTGAAGGCATTATTTATGCATGTCAGTGTTCTCTGGCATATACAGTATTTGTGTATATATTCAAATGGACCAGACTTCATCACTTGAGCACTGTATTCTGTTTGCCTGCCAATAATGCCAGTGTTCCTTACCAGTCATGTCTTGTCCCATCTTCCTCTTTAGTTCCCCAGTAACCTGCCTTTGTTCTGAATTACCATGATAAAGGTAAGATGTACATACTACCTCATACCACCTTAAAAACAGCACGATAAAAAAAGAAAAAAATCTGATTTTGCTTCCTCTGTGGTAACAGAATAAATATCGAATAGTGCTTTCATTTTACAAACCTTTTAGGAATATCTGGTGCCAGGTCACACTACTATCACAGTACATTGATTAGTATCACTATGATAGTAGCCTTAATTTTGCCAAGATATCCCCAAGGAAAGCTGGGGGGGGGGGGGGGGATTAGGGTTAGCAGTCACCCAAATTTTTTCATTCCCAAATATGGCATTCCACTGCCCGCCACGCGCCTTATTTTGCTTCCTCACGTTTGCAACGTACGGATTGGCAACAGAGGCCCATGGTGCTGAAATCACCGCGGGTCAACCTCCCAATCCATGACCTGCGACAGTGTGTATGTCCAAGGGCAGGTTTTCCATTTCTGTTAATGTTAACATTAGGTTAATTTTAGGTTTGGGATTGAAATTAGGATGAGCATTCATGTTAGCAGTACTACAAGGGATAGGACTGAGATTCAGATTAGGTTTAGGATTAGCATTAGGGATAGAGCTAGGGTTATCACTGGGATTGGTATTAAGGATTAGAACTAGGGTTAGGATTTCTATTAGAGTTAGGGTTACTAGTAGGGTTGGAACAGGGCCAGGGTTGTTATTAGAGTTAGGTATGGGTTTAGGGTTGTTATTAGGCTTAGGGGTAGATTTAGGGTTACTTTTAGTGGTATGGTCGGGGTCTGGATTCCTATTAGGGTTACAGCTAGGCTTAGGGCTAACAGTGATGTTTTGGATGGGGTTCGGTTAGGTTTAATCTTCACAATTCCCAAAAGACTCAATTGCATGACGGCATCAGGTATATAATAAAATTACGGGTTTGAAACCAGACTGATGCCAGACTGATTGCACTGACATATTTCTTTTGCACAATGAAACATTGGAGCAAAAAAACAATGTTTTTACATAAGGTATATACATGGGATTAACTACAATCAATAAGAACAGTACTTACAAATATTTTTTTAAACCAAACTCTTGACTCTTGTACTAACAGTAGGCCTCTATCAATGCCTTGTCCACAAACGAACAAGAAATATTAGTGAACAAGAGAGTTTGTTTTGCCTGATGGTTGAACTCATGTTTGAGGTGAACGTGCAAGAATGTATAAGAACGTACTGGAAAGTGAGGTACTGCTTCACTGGACTAAGTGAGGTTATGCTTCACTGGAATAAGTGAGGTATTGCTTCACTGGACTGAGTGAGGTATTGCTTCACTGAGTGGGTTTAAAAAATCCATCATATTCCATAACTATTCAGTTGAGTACAAAATGGAAGGCGATGAGAAACTGAGGGAAGTCTGTTTGCTTAGTGAGGCAGACAATGTTCTGATTCACTGAAGTTCCTTTTATGCAGATAAGAGTACCTGCTGTTCTACATGGTACTTTGCTAGACACTTTTTGAACCACCGCACATCTTTGGTTTCACATGTTAGTAAGATATTTTATGTCATATGAAGGTCACATGTTTCCCTTTCCTTATCTTTTCTGCTGAGGCACTGCTTCACCTGTTGTCTTAAAGAAACGTTCACCGGATTGTTGGTGGGCATTATTGTTGTAGAACTTCCGAGAACAATAAGCACCCTGGGATTTTCATGTGCTACAGTGTCTCAAGAGGGAAAACGGTGCGATTAAAAAATGAGCGGCAGTTCTCAGAGACTGTGTTAATGATCGAGGTCAGAGGACAATGGGCGGACAGTCGTGTAAGCTAACAGGAACGGCAGGAGTACAAAACGCCACAGCACAAGAATGGTTTCTCTGAGGCGTAACCTTGGATTGGATTGAGGTCTCTCCCTATTTAGGGTGGTCCAGAGGGCTTGTATTAGCCAGTTTTGATTAGTAGGGGGGTGACTACCTACCCCCCCACCCCCATAATTTATGTCGATGTCTGAAGCTATTGAAGTGATTCTAGGGACAACAGGAGACACAAAATGGTACTATGTAGGAGTATCTAGTAAAGTGGCCACTGAATTTAATGTAGAAACGCTAAAATTATGTATTTTTACCAATTCTAATGTCAAATGAAAATTTGAATGGCTTCTAACAGAACTTGTAGCATTTGTGAAACAATGAAGGCACATGACCTTTACTGGGCTCGTCACCTAAGTGATGTCTAACGACACACTATTTCAGCTCAAGTCACCAAAGCTGGAGCGAAGACCTGAAGAGACACTCGAGGGCAGCAAGACGTCCCCGGACGGCCGCCCTCAGCACAAAGGCGCAATCCCACTTGTTCTGCTTCATTTTTTTTCGTACATTGTACGGATATTGATTTTGTGACTGAAATGTGTAAAATTAATTTGAAAAAAATTATTAAAAAGCTTTCTGTGTATTCTTGTTAGAATCTTAATTTAGTCACTTTGCACATTACTGAGTACGCTTTGTAACTAATGTCTTTTAAAAATCTATAATACATTTTAAGATCAAAGACTGGATATGTAAATTGTTTTTGCTATAACTGACACTTTTTCTAGGATAGACCAGAGTAAACTGAAACCGTTTGAATATATATATACCAGGTGGTGAAACAAAGGAAGCCTTTAAACATTTCAGTGTTAAATGTAAGGTTAGGGTTGACACTAGGGTTTGGGTGACCATTAGGGTCAGGTTTTAAATTTAGGCTTGAGATTAGAGTTAGGTTAAAGGTTGGCATTGTAGTTATTATTGAGCTAAGGGTTAATGTTAGGTTTAGGACTGAAATTTGAGTAATCATTCGTGGTACCATTAGGGTTAGCATTAGAACTAGGGTTAGCATTAAGGTTAGAGCTAGGTTTGGGGTTATGTTACCTTAAGGGTTAGATCTAGGATTAGGGTTAGAGTTGCTATAACCTTTATGATAACCTAACTGATTCTGATTTACCGGAGGCTTTACACCTCTAAAGGAAGACTAGATAATCAGCAGGGCTCAAACATTGAGGACTGTGATTTGAATAGCTGTGCCTTATGGCAATCCTAACCTTAAACCTAGTTTAAGCCCTAATTGTAATTTAGTTCAATTTATTTGAGATGAAAAAACCCTTTGCTTGTGGCTAAAGAAACTTTCTTGCATATGTTGGTGCATCTTTAAATATAAATAAAAATACTGCTGTTCACTTTTTTGTATTTAAGGCTTGATTTTGTTCTTCGGTCGAACAGCCCCATTCTGGTTTAATCCTTGTTTTCCTCTGTAGTAACCCAATAATAAAGGTGAAAATATTTGGAGGTTCTCTTCTAGGAGAATTAAGCTGTTGAGGACTAAGACTGGAACATCACTTATCTAATGGAACGTCCTTGAAATTAGGCTAATTTTATCTGTGGCAAGTCTGTGGATTTACTAACATTATGTCACGTTCAGCGACGTCCGCTCCGTCTCAGCCCCTCGTGTGCCACGCCCACCTCATTACCTCCTGTGATTTCCTATTGTATCCACCCGTGTGGCGCC
>JABFEA020000021.1:19810610-19821522 GCA_019775915.2 Cyphomyrus plagiostoma | reverse complement strand
AAAACAAAAAATACATAAAATGATTAAATCACATGAGTAAAATAAAGCAGCAACTGAGATGGAAGATGTGTACTAGAGTGAGTAAGCCTGTCTGAAAAGATGGGTTTTGAGTTTACTCTTAAATAAGGGAAGTGAATCTAAATTCCTAATGGTGGGTGGAAGTGAGTTCCAGAGAAGAGGTGCAGAGCAACTAAAAGCTCGGTTTCCCATGGTGACAAGACGGGCAGAGGGAAAACTGAGATAGGGGACAGATGAGGATCGGAGAGAGCGGGACGGAATGGCGATGTGGATCAAATCACACAGGTAGGGAGGGTATGTTAGTGTGCTGTGAGTGTATGTATGAGTGTGCCGGTTAACATAGAATGATTCCCAATGAGTGTGTGAGGTCACAACACCGCCACCCCAGTGTCCCCCGACGGCCAGGAGAGCCCCAAGCGATCATGGACCCAGCCAGTCCCACAGCGGCCGGACACCCGGCCCCCCGCCACCGGAGGGCTGTGCGTCCGCCCAAGGAGGCAGAGGGGGGAGGCACCAGGCGCCCCCCACCGGTGAGCATGAGTCAGGAGCCCCACGGCCACAGGAGGCAGCGCTCCGGCCCTCCCCCGGGGGCGGGCCACACAGGCATGGATAGAGCCCGGAGCCCGGTCCACCTGCACACCTCGTGGGGGCCCCGCCAGCCCTGCGGAGAGACCTGCACTCCCCAAGAACCGCCACCTGTGAGACCAGGGGGACACCCTGAGAGTCACCAGGTTTCGGCACCCAGCGTGGAAGAGGCACCGGCTTTTGTTGGCCCGCTTAGCCGCCACAGTTCCACCTCCTTGTCAGCCTCTATTTCCACAGCCCTGAGGCTGAGAAGCTGCACCTGCTACTCCAGCCTCTTGACCTCAAGCTCGAGTTCCCTTCGTCGAATGGTGAGGAGGATCTCCTCCCCGGGTGATCGGGGACCACTAGGGTCTATGCGGAGACCCTTTCCTAGATCATCGCCGCCAGCTTCCACTGCAGCGGATGCATGGATAGGACTCGACGCGACACTCACGGAGCCGCCCACCTCAGGCAGGATTCCCTGCCGAATCAGCTAATCCGAAAGGACCTGCTTAATCGCTCGCTTAGAAGCTTCAGCGGGGACAAGCACATTAAAGACGTCTGCTATCGCTAGCAGATCATCCTCACGGCGCTTATCGAATTGCTCGAGCGTGGGGAAAATGGTGAAAGCGACAAGGTCGAACTTGGCCATAATCACTAATGCTAACACCCCCCCCCCCCCACACACACACAAAAAAAAAATCCACCAGGCAGTCCCGAGAAAACAAGAACAAAGCTCCCAACTACCTAGAAAACAGCAGACATAAAAGAGGAACGGACAAGCCCCCATATTGTTATGTGACTTAAAACACAATAGTAATACATTTTTTTATTAAAAAGATATTTATGCAGTAAGCTTTAATCTTGTATATTAAACTTAATCATGACATGCTGTGATATGTTGTTTGTGATTTGTAGTTATTCAAAGACTGCGTTTCTATAATTTACTGTGGATTTTCTGGAATGCGTGTATCAGCCTGACAGCTCTGATGAGGGAACTTCAAATCCCTTCAGCAGACAGTTTCAGTTTCTTTGGGATCTGCAAGCTTACGATTTGCACAAGGTGAGAGTATTAATCAGGAACTATTTAAAGGTAGTGGAAGTTCTATAAATGCAGCAATGGAATTTTTTACAAAATGAAATGAAATTAAGCACATGGCACTTCAACACATTGCTGAAAAAGCAAAACATCCAAAAAGCCCTTTTATGTTCTGACTAGACTTAACCATGTGTTATTCAAAATAGCTTGGATCTTAGAATGGAAAATACATTTTGATCTTAGACAGAGTTGGGATCTGGATTATTTGACCCAGAGGATGTCCATGTAAATGCTGCATCAGGAGAACTCTGGCCCTCTTTCACACATGCTCAGGGCATCCAGCTTATCAGCTGGTGACAGCTGCTTGCATTGTGAAATCTTACTCACCTTCAATCTAGTTACATCAGCCTTTCTTAAGCCCCTTAGTGTTCTTTCTGATGCTGTAATGTTTATGAAAGATGTGTTTTGTAGAGAGTATGATTCTTTTACACATATTAAGCAAAGCAATATGTTGGGACAAGCTCAGGTCAGATACCCTCTACAAGGGTAGAGGTCATAAGTGGGTATGTTCACATTCTCTCAAGATTTTACCTCATTTGTTTAAACAATACACTAACTACAGCATCTATAACACATATGTCTTCTTCTATTGAGACTGATTTGCAGGATCCTTACAAAGAACTATTCGACTTTGGCTTCTGGAAGGTTTTTGTTGCCGAGAGACCAAGCACTCCTTCAGGAAAATTAATACAAATCCCAGTTACATTTCCAGAGGTATTAAGACACGCCCACTTTCATCGGCCATCTCTGGGTTTGAGTATATTTTCGTTGTGTATTTGCAGTCTTTTACAGGACAGAGTAATCCTGTTAAAGGACAGATGTTAAACATCCATGAGTCTTCTTCATTTGTCCGGCACTACATCAATTTCAGATCGACTGAGATCGACTAAGCATCTTAAATTACATTTGTGATGAAGTGTGTGTAGAGAATTTTAATTAAATGTAATAATCTTGTGGATGATGATATCACAACAACTTTATTTGAACTTTTTTTTTCTCCATATCCACTGCACACCACTCACTGCCACCCACAGGCAGGAAGTAAACAAAACAATATGTAAACAATATCACCTCCATCCTTGCCACCCTCCTCCCCTCCACCTCCCATAAGCTCAACAATCCAACAAACCCCCGAGAACAACATATTATGCAAAAACTCCCCAATCAAATCTACTGAATATATGCAATACGCCATGCTACTTTGGATACATCCAAGTCACCATTTGTCCAAAAGAGAGAACATGCTTTACGAGTCATATAGGTGCCTGAGCTATCCTTATAGAAATTATAGAATAAATACTAAATAAGTATAATTATAACCAGAGCAGTTACCTAACTTGTATAAAATGTACAAAAATTCATCTTCTGATTCACTTAATGCCTTTGGGTTGGTTTTCTTTGTGGTTCAGTCAGACATATACATTTTCTAGTACAAGAAGAGGAAAAAAAATGGGCAAGTAAAAAAAAAATCTTACAATATTCAGTCTCATTGTTGTAAAAGTTTTAATGTCATGTCTGTGTGGGTGTTTCTTCCCATTTGTTGTGCAAGAATGGCACAGTTAAGTAAAAGCCCACATCAGAAGGCGTTCTGTAAATGCTAGAACAAAAAAGACATTTTCCTCATGCCTTGGGTATGCCTGTTAACACCATCTGCTCGATCTTTTCATAGATTTTTAGGGTTTTTTTGTGTTTACGTAATCTTCAGTACACTTTAATATTTGATCTGTACAGCTGAAATAATGTTTTCCAGAATTAGTATAATTTTAGTCTCTTTAAAGACTAAAAAGCAATTTTCTTTTTTGAGTAAGATACCTGGGTTTAATTGCTGGTTTGGTTACAGTGCTGTCCATCATAATAAACTGGACTCTGGGGGATCTTGAAACAAATAATATCTTTTTTTTTCCTTTATTATGTGAAAGTACTACAATAGGACTTCTCAAACTGGAACAACAGCATTGTTCTGTGAATTTAAGAGGCAGTACCGCTACCAAGTGGGGAAAAAGGTCACTGACGTTTCTCTGATCACTGGAGATAATTCATCACACTGGTTCCCAGTCTCATGTTGCCAGCATTACGCTTCATTCAAGCAGCAGGGTATGGCTGGGATTAACAGCAAGTGAAGTGAGAGTGTGGAGGGAAGTAGCAATCAAACTGATTCCAGACACTGGAGCCCCAGTTTGACCAAAGACCCATCCCAGGATGATCAGAGCTGTTCAAAGTAGATCTAGCCAAGTATTTATATTTAAAAAGTTTATATAATACAGGGATCTGAAACTGCAGTCCTGGGGGGGCGGAGCCCTGAGTAGCTTAGTTCTTTCCCTGTTCAACCACAAATGATTTAGCAGAAGAGCTGTGTGATTTTTTTTAAAGAAAGCAGGGTCAGTTGGATGGAGTATTTGTGAGTTAAGGGCCATTCTCAGGGACCCGATGGTGACACCACACTGCAGACCCCGGCATTGCAGCTTCCGATCACCGGCACACGTCCAACCCTGCTGGGCAACACGCATCAACAATAACAGTAAGGATCTGTTTCTGTTTCATGTTGGCAAAATCCTTGCACTGCAATAAAAATGTCACAATTCAATATTTTATGGTAGTAGCCACAAATTTTATATCTATATGTCGACAATTCTGCAGACCACAGCTGTCAAGGGCACACATGGACATTTCCAACATACTGCTCACCCAGGAAACTTCCACAGTGCAGCAAATGCCCCACTATTGTTCTGGCTCTGAACTGAACACCATGGAGTCCTGCCTTAAAGACCACAGCCCTGTCACACTCTCAGCAGCAGCCCTGGCATCCCTCCGGAAACCCGCTTCTCTCGCGCGTTTCCCTGCTGCTCAAATGAGTCCATCATCTCCACATTTGAGTGCCTGGACAAACGGAACACTTATGTACTCAAGTTCTTACAGGGCTGCAGCTTGGCTTTTAACACAATCAAGCCCATAGAGTTTGACTGAAAACTAGCAGCCCACCTCCACTTGTAAGGAGGTTCTGAATTTTCCTAGCCATGGACTGTAGGGACTGAGTGTAGGTAGAGGTGCTATTTAGGTAACCTTCAGTACAGGTGCTCCTCAGAGCCAAATCCCAAACTATTCTTAGTGAACACTCATGAATGCATACCCCCCCCCCCCATCCAACCCAAACCAACCTCTGCTTGATTTTTAAATCTGCAGATGACACCGCTGCCCTTGGCGAGGTCTACAAGGGTGATGAATCTCCATCCTGGCACCTGGTCAGTGACCTGATACTCTATGGTGAGATGAACACCTTGTCTTGAAAATCAGTATGACAAAGGAAGTAATTCCTGAAGCCTCCCCAGGAGCCTATTTACATTAAAGGCAGTGAAGTGGAGCCTCTGACAACTTCCTGGCCTTACACATCTGATCTCGCCTCAACAGGTCAACAAACACCACAGTCGTCATCAAATGTTGCACTTGTACTGCAGATTGAGGAGCATAACCATCACCGTATGGTTTGGAACAGATTACTAGGGCAAGTCGTATCACCTTGGAATCTGTGCACTAGCTGCTGCCAAAGAGCGAAGGCAGTAACAGAGATCCTCACCAGCCTGGACAGTCCTCTCCACCTGGCAGGACCCCAAATATAAATTCAGATGTCACAGACTCACAAACCATAGGGTTCACAAATAGCTTCTTCCCCTCTGTAATAAGACTGGTTTCTAAGAACGTGCAGGCTTAGGTAACATATCCCAAGCTGAATGCCCAGTCAGTTATAACTGTGTAAGAATCTCAGGGAATTCTTATTTATATTTAAAGCAGACACTTTTAACTAAGTGTGGTAAAATAATCTTTGGAGTAATCAGGGATTAAGAGCGAAGATTAAGGGCTGAACTATCAGGGATGCCCTCCAAGATGTCTCATCCAGGTCCTCCTACTCCTTCTACTCCTGTCACACCTTCCATGGATCTCTAGCATTGCAGCTCTCAAGAACTGCCTAAGCCAGGGATGGCCAATCTTATCTGCAAAGGGCAGGTATGCAGGCTTTTGGGAAGGCTGTCGATCCAATCAGTCCTCTAATTAGTAATCTAATTAGGGGGTTGCAGTGAAAAGCTGCATATCCAACGGCCCTTCCTGGATAAGACTGTCCACCCCTGGCCTAGGGCCTGTGATTCCCTGGTCTCAGGTGATCCTCGTGCTAGGCCATGCCCCCTCTCAGCTGTTCATTATCTGGTTGTTTGTTATGCCCTATTTTGGTGCCCTGACTACGGAGCTCTGATGTGAGATCATCAAGTTCAGCCTATGAGTTCCAGCAATCTTTGTTGCCTCCTGGTTACTGCCTGTTGTTCCGTCTCTAGTCTTTCTGCCCATCCTACCTGCCTGTCATCTTCGCCTTGCCAACCTTTTCCTGCATCTCAACCTTTTCACCTGATTTGGCAGGTAGTTTGTTTGTTCTTGCCTGGCCTGTATCTGACTCTGGACTGTTTGACCATCACCTGTTGCCTGCCCTTTGATTAAAGACAATTTTTTTGAAGCAATTTGGGAGTCTGCCCACACCATAACATAACCTTAGGCAGTTAAACATAATGTTTCAAGCTAATTATCTGGATAGTACATTTCCTCAGAAAAAAAAACAGTTTAACATGTTAACAGTAACAGAATAGAAACTAATAGGAATGTCTTCTGTTCCCCAAAAAGTTACTGATGTCTTGTTGGATGGCTATATGAACACCGCTTCAGTTCCAAAACCTCTCCTCAGGGGCACCTCAGCCATTTCATGTACTCACTAAATTTCACCACCAGATCAATCAATTAATTAAGTTACTCAATAATGAGTTATTAGCTGCAAGATATGTGCTAGTGGCCATGCCAAAAAATTCATGGTAGTTTTGGTTGGTAAGCACAAATACAGGAGTGACTTTAGGAGAGGTTTTGAAATGGTTAAGCTGACACACTTTGACAGAGATTGTATACAGTAGTTTGACAACAACATGAAGATCGTTTAAACGTCACTTTCTTTGACTTTTGCACGGTACTGAACATATACATCATTGTCCATGTTCTTCATATTTGTGTCATGTGTCCTGTATGTAATGAACCAGCTGAGTGACTCTCACACAAAATGTCTATGTACTCATGTACCGATACTAATAAATAAAAGATCATCTCAAGCTTAATATTTCACCACTGTCATTGTCTATGTTTCTGCAATAAGTATTTCTCTGCACACACTATAGCTGCAGCAAAAGATCTTTTACTTTAAAGACTCCTCGATCTTGCAAGTTGTTCCCCGCAAACCTGCATACTTCCAACATCTGAATTCAGGGCTAAGATGTCATATGGAAAGCACCGGGGAGTATTGATTGTGAGATCACACTTGTCCAAATTCGACACAGTCTGTTTGGCAAGGGGCTGTTGCCATAACGACTGCACTGTAGGTCGCCATCCTTAGTCATGGGCTCTGCTACAATATTTCTGCCCTTGTGTGTGATTTCTCATATATATACACGTGTAGCAGTATCGCCATTGATTCGATGTGCCTTACTGGTAAGACAGATTTTTTTCAGCATTTTTATTTTTATTTTTTGATCTGTACAGCTCTCTTTAATCTAATGTGGGGGTACCAACATATTGCTTGTTAATTCATGCACTGCGTCACATCTAAGAAAGATTATTATTGACTACTAATGATCATTTAAATCATTTTTCAGTTTGCTTCAATCCAGTCAGACTATTCCAAAAAGCTGAGCTTGGAAAATATAATGCTATATGGTGACATGTGTGTTCCTTCGTTAACAAAAACTGCAGCTTCTATAATTAATAAAGGGGACAAATTAAAATAATCGGATTTTAGTTTAAAAGTGGCTTATTTGTATTCTTCTTATAATAACTATTTATATTATTATTATTATTATTATCCATCCATCAATTTTCCAAACCGCTTATCATACTGGGTCGTGGGGATTATTATTATTATTATTATTATTATTATTAACTGAGCTATGATGACACTATATTGGCAAAATGTCTAAAGCACACTTCAGGCATAGGCGGTTACCCCAGGAATTCATAGACAGAGAACATCTCATCGTGTGGATGAAATTGTCTGTGGTCACGATGTAGGACAGCACAGGTTTGATATCATTAAAAGCATGTTTGGAAATGCCATCAGGTTCTGTTTTGGACAAAAACCATCCTCCAGCATAAAAGTGCAGATAACTCAGTATGTTGCAGCCTACCATATGAAATCACTCATTTTCGTAAAAAACAATACTATCAAACCTAAACAGTATTTAATCTTCGCCTTATTGACATGTTTATATTAAAAATGCAGGTACAATGTTTGCCGGAATTAATTTTTAATTATTGTGCAGAAATTGTGCCACGTCCTGCCGAATATTTGTATATTGTGTTTTTAAAATACAAAACCATGTGAACGATCCCTCCAAACATTTAAATAGGTAAGACCTGCAGCCTAAACTGGTCAAATTATAAAGGGCTTTCCCAATTATTAAAAATGGCCCAAAAAATCTACCACTTGCCTCTGAGGATTTTAATTTGTGTTGAAGAATCATCTTAGAATTTAGGTGTCATTTTTGACTCAGACATGTCCATTACTGCGTATAATAACCCCACATATCCCTACCATTTCATAAAAGCGCTCTCTTTAAATGGCACAGTTTCAAATATTAACGATGTTATTATACCAATAAGTAATTGGTTCGCACACTTCACACATTGTACAAGGTTCAGTTTTGTGAAGGTTTCAACATAAAACACAAATTTCTGGTACTGCTGCCTTTATAGAACTATATAAATAGTAACAATTCCATTATCCACAGAAAAGACAGGCAATTAATTCAAAAGCCAACAACTGAAATTTCACAAAACCAAAAGGATTTCTATCAGAGTTGATTGTGTTACAGAAATGGCAGCAAGTATTATATCTAAATGTTCATGCATCAGGTATTACTATTTTTACACTGTGTAAATACGTGTGCATACGTGTATATACGCATTTATAATTCAGAAATGCAGTTTCATCTCATTGCCTATTCCGGCTTCTTCAAAGACAACAATAACATGTAAACCAGCTTTTGTTTCCTCGTTAATAGGACTATAATGAACTACTACGCATTTAATTCAATTCAATTTACAGCGGAAAAAAATAACACGAATAATGAAAAGAGTGCATTTTTATTAGTAAGATTAATATAGTCTTTAATAATAAATGCTACATGAAGTACTCTGGTGTGATGGTGCTTCGCTACGATATAGTGGAGACTGAGAGGAAAATAATTGCATCACTGCATCTTCTCATTGGTTGACATCCATTGTGGATTAAGGCAGAAAGCGACACAGATGGTGTGAGAATAGCCACATCTGTCTGCTGCGCCACAACAAAAGGTATCAGGGAGCTCCAGTGTGGCGGTCCAGCCACGATTAAAATGTATATTGCAGCAAACAGCAGATAGTTGTGAGCGCAGCCCGTAATTTCGCGTCTAGGTTTTTCCTTTTTTTCCCATCGCGCCAGTCTGTCTGGCTTCTCCAGCAAAGCGAGGAAGATGGCTGCCATGAAAATTTTAACATGCTCGGGACTGTTTTTAGCCCTTTGCTCCTTGGGATTGTTGGCGATGGCAATCTGCACAGACTACTGGTACGAAACAGATGCGAGGAGGCATCGGGAGCGGTGCAAGAATTTTGCCAGCAAGAGGAACGATCGGGGATACATCTACATCCCCAGTGTCAACCTGCCACTCCGTATGCCTCCGGAGTATATCCATAGGAAGGAGAAGCAGGACCTAAAGCCCAACTTCTTGGCTTCTGCTGCGGCAATGGAGTCTCACTGCAGTCGGCAGTTTAACTCCACAATATCCGGCTTATGGAGAAGGTGTCATCGCGATGGGTTTGACCTCGAAACCGAGGATCTCATCTATAAAGGTTAGGATCGTTTTTTGGCAAGACAAAATGTAAATTCATTTCCCGGTCTAGGTAGATGTGATTCACTATTCCTTTATTATCCGAATAAAGGGAATGTTACGGATTTAGAAACAATAGAATTTCGTGTGTATCTATCAAGCAATAAATCCACTAATAATGAGATATTTATGTGAATCCCTTTAAATAGGCTAAATGAGACATTTCCAATTGCATTCCAATTGAATTATTCAGATAAACACATTTTTGGCAATCTGAATTTCTACTTTCTAAATGTTTCAAGCAACTACCTTACCTAACCGGTTTTTCTTATTAGCTTATTACTATTATTGTTGTTAATACAACAAGTGCATCAACAAAAGAATACGATGGGCCTGTTGTATTAACAAAAGTATGACAAACAATCACGAACTGTGCTTATGAGTTAAATTTTAATTCGTAAATACGTTATATGTGATATAGAAGACAGTCCAGACGCTGGCCGAGGTGCTGAACCGGACCGTCCGCCAGCGTTTGTGTCCGTTTTAATAGGCTACATGCTGCAGGCGGTCGCTGCTCCCTGAAACCTAGGATGCAAAAGCCGCATATTTCTCTGCGGTTTTATTTCATTTAGCACATTAGAACCCCCCAATGTTTCTGGCGCCTATTGCGTGTTTATAATATAAAATTCAATGAATCAACAATCTCAGCAATACACATAAAATTCAGCGCTAGTTAATGAGGCTAGTGTCCAATGTAGTGACAACTTCATAATGTAATCTAAAAACTAAATGCAAAACTTTTTTCTTATATATAACTTAATAATAGTCTCATTAGTATCATTTTATAATTCTAATCATTGCAATGATCGTTACTGCAAGGTATATTGCGGCAATTGATGTAGTAAGAGTCACATTACAAATATGGCTACATTTATACACGCGCACGCAAACACACGAACACACACAGACACACACACAGCAGCAATCTCCATTATCAAGTAAATACCCATAACTGGATGCTACATTGCAATTCCGAACAATCAGCGTGTTGATTATACACTATGAATAAAGGCACTGAAGCATACGATTAAAATTTCCGCATATCACAATATCCTCACCGGTAAGTCTCAGCTTCAGAAATGTTCGTTAAAATGGAAAGTGGAGGAAGAAATCTGGGGAAGGCATTTTAGATTTGCAGTATCTAAAGGTGGTTATAAACGTGCTAGTTTAGAAATGAACAGAAATGCTTGCATTTGGGAAAAGCTAATTATTTTCATTATGATAGAATGATCATCTCATAAACCTCTGTCGAACACGAGAAACAAATATAATCAGCTATATTTAAATC
>JABFEA020000021.1:19780687-19810597 GCA_019775915.2 Cyphomyrus plagiostoma | reverse complement strand
TGACGAGACTACTTATCCTGACCAGTGTTTCAGGTAGACATTGCCATCTCGTGGACAGCATGAGGTCATAAATAGTAGCATAATTTCAACCATCTCATAACAAGAAACTATTAAATATTCTTGGATTTTTGTTCAATAAATACTAGTAATAAAGAAGCTTGTAAAACAATAACTAATTGGTGTTTGTCAAAAACATTACAAAGACACAGATTTTCAATTTAAAAAGCCCTAGATATAAACGCAAGAGGAGTATGCACTTCTAGCCACAAATCTGAATTTCACTCAAATTATGGTTTATTTAAACCTCGGTGCAGGGCCGTGTCCGAGGGGGGGCGGGGCTTAGGGTAAGGCACATTATTCAGGCACCCTGAGCGTGGCCATGCAGATTATGTTAGCTCGCTATGTGATCACATGTCCAAGGTAGGATTGAGGTTATGAGTATCTCTAGTGTATATTTAGCAAAAAAATCACATATTTAGATTAAATCTCGCTGCGTACAATCAATGAAGCAGAAAAAAATGCAATAAATCATTATTTAAGCAACAGATCATTATCTAGGCAAGGTTACTTTTGGGCATTGTTGCCTCACCCCCTTTCCTGTGCCTCAGTGCTATAGCCTAATTTCACTTTTATTTTATTTTCAGTCTGTTTTAATATTATAACAGTAAGATTATGATTCAGACTGGAGAGTCAGCCCTTCATGAAATGTGGTATAATTGCTAATAGGGCCAAAATGCACTCGCATATAGGCTTCTGTTGCTGAACATGTGGTTCTGAGGTTATTTTCAGTAGCCTAAACACAAGCAGAATTTGCAAAGTAATTATGCAAAAATACACCAAGATGGTCTGAATCCCCAAGAATCAATACAGTGAGAATCCCTGGCGAGAATCGACGTCCTCGACTGGCATCCTGTTTGGGATATACGCTTCCTACTGGCATGAGCAGCCCAAGATAGAGTCCAGGCCCCCACTGACCTTGGATATGTCATGATATACACTGATCAGAAAAAAGGCCATTTTGTCCATGACAAATTGGTATTCATCAGGAGAATTTGAAAACTGTATATTAATAATTGTTGTGTTGGTGAAATACAGATAATGTTAGTGTTAATCATAATTATTCAGAATGAAATACCTGCATGTTAATCACTAAGTACTACTTCATGCATTGAATATTCATGAAAACACTGTACTTTGACCAGTTTAGGTTTGTTTTCCTCCTGCTTAGTCTGTTATTAGCTTATTTAATTAAGCAATGTAACTCCCATGCATTGCAGCATCAAGAAGAACATCATATTTTACCAAAGCTTGATCAGCAACCTTTGATCTCTTTGAGACCTTCTGAACGTGGATAATGCATCTACAAATGGCAGCCATTGGTTACTCCCCCATAGAAGAATCTGGCAAAAAGTATAGAAAGGCAGCCCTGTCTGAACCGACGCATAGGGATGGTGTGCCGCTCATTGGGTTAAGATGCCAGGCCTGTGATCAGAAGGTCGGTAGTTCATATCTCAGGGTGGGCAGAGAGATGTAGCTGTTGGGCCCCTGACCAAGACCGTCAGCCCCAGCTGCTCTAAGCACTGTCTGACACAGACTGCTCAGTGGTATGTTGCTTTGGATAAAAGTGTCACCTAAATAAGTATCTGTCATCAGATAACATGAGAAAAGGAATTGAACACAAATACTGAGGGTGGTAGCTAATTGGCTCCTTGATTTTCTGTGTTAGTTACACTTATGGCACCAACAGTATTTACTGGCTTTGTGCTTGAATCTATGGCACAAACTGTAATGAAGAATGTCCTTATTTACATCCAAAAAGTGGCACCCCATACTACAGGAATGGACCGTGTTATTAGAACAAACAGATCACTGTGGACATTCTCAGTGCCTGGCCAGCTTCTAATGCGTGGAAGCCATGTTTTTGTCCCTCCAAGACAGTCCACAAACTTGCTCATTCCCAGCTCTTGGTACCAAAAACGTGGACTGTCTGAGAGTCCCCAAAGACCGGACTGAGAAACACTGGTATAGAGAGAATTACACAGATACCATCCATTTGTCAAGGATTTGCTGGCTCTTCCTAAACATAGGTATTAAGCCTGTGTATTATACCAAAGGTATATTTAAACATAAATCTGACAATCATAAGCCAATCATAAAAAATTAAATTTATCAGTATGCTAAATAAAAATACATACATACATATGTACATTTGTGTGTGTGTGTGTGTGTGTGTGTGTGTCTGGGCGTTGCATCAAGCAGCTGCCCTTCGTGTCAAGCTTACTCTCACCTACAGACAGCAAGTTGGGGGAGGTGTAAAGAGAATTTCCCCACAGGGATCAATAAAGTATCAATTTTCATAATTATTCACCATATATTATGTTGAACACCACTTAAACTTTAGTCTTATCTTGGCAGCTGGAATCACTTCAATAGCCTGCATAAATGTGGTCATAATATGCAATAAGCTCTACAACAGAAAATTACATTTTAAAATAGGGCTTGGCCTTTCAGTCAGTTTTACTGACCTGTTTTTCTTAAAAGAAATCGCCATCTTATTGTTTTAGGTTATTAAGCAGTAGGAATGTAAAAAATGTGCTATTTTTTATTCATATAGTTTTATTAAGGAATAGTTATCTTTACAAATTTTAAATTTACACATGCACTTTTAAACTTGGTTGTATGTGGTAGCCATATTTGTTGTTAAAAAAAAATCAGTACATTAATGTATTAATGTATGACTTACCCTTCTAAACCTATATGCAATCATTTTTCAGTATTATATAACTATGTTCCTATGTCCTTCTGTGCGGATAAACCAGGAAAATACATAATACAATAAAAAATATTTTGCAACAGAAAATTGTTGAAAAAATTTTGTCATGAATAAAAACTGAAGGCAATAAATGGGACATACATTGAGGTGAATATTTTATAAGCTAAAGTGAGCTACAATTGAATAATTCAGGAGTTTGTTGGGCATTTTATATTACTGCAGTATGCCCATTTATCATTCAATATATCATTCATCATGTTATTGATAAATTCGATATAGACTGTTACTCTGATAATTATGTGAATTATTTGATTAGTAGAAACCCAAAATGTACTTATTACATTTAAATCAATGGATATGATTGGATATTTTGTGACACATGGTCACCATGGCAGTCAATCTTTAGCCTGTGTGGTGTACTGTATGTTTGTGTCTAACCTCAGACTAAGGGTGCATTGGAAATTACATAATTGTTTGCTATATGGTAGGCAAAATATGGTATGTGACATAAACCTCAGTATGGATGAGACAGTAGGTGACTGGTACCCAGATAACATTCTGCAAAAATCCAGTGTGTGCAATCAGTAGATGCTGCTCTATCCCACAAAGCTACTGGAGTGGCAAAGGACAATGCTTGCTCAGAAATTTTTGTTAACATGGTGGAGGAAGGTTGTCTATATTAATTAAGTGGAAAACAAAACCCAGTTACATAAGTTGACTGAAAATGTGTTTTTTTCCTTTGATTTGATTTTTCTTTTGATTTTTTAATGGTGTTTGAATTCCGTGGTGGTCAAGCAGTACCACTGGTAAACCTCCGGGTCAGGTAATATGCAAGATGGCGACCACAGTATGTGAAAGTGCATGCATATTGTTTTCATGCATACATACAGTACATACTATATTAATGGTCAAATAATAACGAAGCTCAGTATATTCTGTTTAAGTATGTGATTTTGGATGCACCCTCCGTTATTTTGCTCTCAAACTAACATGTTCATCAACAGTTGCACAAATACTTAATATAACTGTACCCGACAGGAGCTTGGAGTATTTTTAAAATCAGAGGAGTTCATTGCAGTTTTAATAATTAAAATCTGTTGGCAGCAGAGCTACAGAAGGGGATTAAAGCAATTGAACTTCATGGATAGGTTCAGATAACTGCAGGAGTGCTCAGTCTCATTAAACCATTCATAATGATTTAACAGTGTATCAATAAACACAAATGCATCCTGGGTAAGATACATCCTTACTGTTTCCATCTCAACCCAATGTAAGAGGTCAGTGCATTCAATTATGCTTTGTCTGCTGACTGAACATCCCATAGTTAATGCAAAATAAATTCGTACACTCGCTGTAAACAAACCCATTTTCTTTTAATATGGATGGTCACTGGTATTCTCTGCTAGTTCTCTGGAAGATGGCTGTTATCGAGGAAAAAATAAATAGGAAAGAATTACCATATTCTCATAACATGTCCTTGTCCTCCATTCTTCCATGCTGATGCAAAAATACTGATTAGGACTCAAAATGCAGGCCAGTAGTTTGTCATTGTGGGTGAGTCCATAGTTTTTAAGCATTCAAGGAAGCGTTTTACACAATGATGTGAAATATATACACAGAACCACCGTGATTTCAGGTAATGATGCAAGCAGTGTTGGTGGAAGCCCATACGGTAATATTTTTAAAGGAGAGTTCTACTGCTGACTAGAAAGGACCTAAACAGAGAAGCATAAACAGAGATGATATACAAGTGCTAGAAGCTTAATGTCATTCTATATTGTATTTACAGGATTGATTGAACGCTGTACGCCAATAAAATATCATTACACCTCATCCAGCCTCCCAAGAAACCTGCCTGTCAATATCACCAAAACAATTCGACAGGATGAATGGCATGCGCTCCGTAAGTATGAGAAACCAGAAACGACAACTATGCTATCATGTGACTCCCTGATGCCGGTGAAGGTACTGCACACCAAACCGCAAACGCTGAAAGCGCACCCAACGATAACGCAATGACACACTATATAAAATTTAAGAATAGCCATTTTTCCGTATGTCAGAATTTGTATAAATTGTCAAAGTTAAATCCTATTCAAAGACAAACGGAATATAAATTCTAATCAAGTAATTAACCACCTTCAGCGGTATGAATGTATTTACTCAACACGGCCAACCACATGGCAGCTGAGATAAGAAGCAGGCTTTCCAACTTTTTCCTCCATAGGTGGGGCCCATGGTATGGTTATCGCAAGCAGACAGAACACTCCATCACAGAAAAGGGGACGCATCTACAGATTACACTAGAACGACCAGAGTACAGACCAAACAGGATTAGCATGGTGCTAGTAGTTCTAATACTAACCATGCAAAACAATGAAAATTATTCGTAGGACTCAGAGAAGATCAATTCATCCATCTTCAGTCCACTTAACCGGGTTTGCAGGCCTATCCCAGACAGTATAGAGCTGGTTTCTCACACACGCACAATCAAACAGTACAGTCACTTTCGAGATACCACTTAGCCTAACTGCATGTCCTTGGATTAAGGAAGGGAACTTGTGCAACACAGTGTGAGCACGCGAACTCCTCACACAGGACAGAGGTGATATTCAAACCCCCATTGCTGTAGGTTGTCACGTTTCCTGTACAACACAGCACTGGCAGCAGGGCCTCACAAAGACACGTCTAGGCCCCAGGAAATTGTACTGAATGGTCCCTGTTTTAGTGCCTGGGCCCCTGAAAGTCTTCCTCTTTCTCGCCTATTATGGGCAGCCCTGACTGGCAGTGATGCATGTTGACGAGGGCTGCGGCCATCGTGGAATGCATTCATAAATTCCAATCCAAATCAGGAAATGGAACCAGAGTTGGAATTTAAATGTCCCTGAAATTTGAATTCAATTCGAATATCGATCCCCATAGTTTTCTTCCCAGTCCCAACTCCAGTTCCATCTCCTGATTTAGATGGGAGTTGATGACTGTCTTCCGGAATGGCCCCAACCCTGACGTTGTCAGTATGAGACTCTGATTGGGGTCGTCGCTTTCTCTGCCTCGCCCCCGCAGACCTGCGCAGGATGACGGCCGGCTTCATCGGGATGGCAGTCGCCATCATCCTCTTTGGCTGGATCGTCGGATTCCTGGGCTGCTGCAAAAGGCACGACCTGATGCAGTATGTAGCTGGACTCCTCTTCCTCATGGGAGGTGAGGAAGGCCGATTCGGCACCTGTCATCTTTTTTAACGTTTCACCCGGCATTTATTCTGTCACCCAGAGGACACCCCCATCCCTGGAAAATGTAGTCCTGCGAAGCAGGGAATTAAGCCATTTGCCCGAGGCAACTAATTTAGATGAAGGGCGAGTACAAAGACCTGAGCAACAGCCTGCTGGCCAGTAAGAAACAAACTGCACGTCAGACTATATTTTTTACTTAACAGGGCTTGTTGGCTAGTAGCTTAAATTATGCTTACACTTCATGCTATTTACAGCAGAAACCTGAATGTTTTACTATGTAAATTGGGGTTAAGGGCATTGCATAAGCTCAGAAAGAACAATACAACACACCCCTGTCTCCTGCTCCCTGCCGAAATTTGAGCTCACAATGATTTTAGCAACCATTGTGCTACCTGCAGCTCACTTTTGAGTATTTTGAGGTACGTCACAATAATTGTCTTTTGTAAACATTGAAACGTACTGCCGAAACAGTTCCTTTCAGATTAGCATGTTAGTAATTGAAATTTTTCTGCAGTTATTGACAACATTCCCACTGTCGGCTTGATAGCAGGTATCCTTCCATAGATTATCTCAGTTGGTGGGGGAAGTTGTTGTTTTTTTTCCTTTCCTGAGATTTAGTACTGGCTAGGTGCCTTTCCAGAAGTAAGGGGCTTAATTAACCCCCCCAGGGAAATGGCTGGAGTGAATGTGCATTCACAGCAGCCCGGCGAAAGCGTCGCCGCGATCTATTTATGTCTCGCCGCAGTCGCTTGCGGCAGCCATGTGTAAAGCACACTGGGCAGGAATAAGTCCTGCGTGAGAGCTTGGGACAGCGTCCATAGAGGGGCGGCGGGAGAGGGGCCTTGCCAGGCGCGTGACTCACGCTCACTGGTCAGGGGTGGGGAGGTGGGCTGGGGGGGGGTAGGTATCTTGAGATGAGGCTCAATGGAACAGGTCGCCCTGCAGGGCCTTTCGCAAAGACGGTGTACAGGGCAACCTAATAAAATTGCACGCGCTCCTGTTTCCTGGCGTTTTTGTGGCCAGCGACGCCCTTCGCATTTGTAGCACGGACGAGCGCAGAAGCGCTCAGGCTGCACCATTTGGTGCCACAACCGGCGACACAGCTATGCTGTGCCTGTAACGGACTCTGAGTCCAGCCAACCAGACATGGCGGAAAGACAGATGGGGCTCCTCAGGTCTCCCCAAGTTCCCAAAAATCCTAATAAATTTCCTGAGTACCAGACCATAGTAGCTACCTTTTGCCCAGACAAGATTTTAATAATTTAAACATGTACCGTTATTCATATAATATGCTTACAGTTATCCATCCATTTTCCAACCTACTTATTGTACGCGGTCGTGGGGGGCCCAGAGTATATCCCAGAAGCAATGCGCACGAGGCAGGGAACAACCCTGGACAGGGGGCCAACACATCGCAGGGCACAATCACACACCAAACACTCACACATGCACAATTTAGTAACTCCAATTAGCCTCAGCATGTCTTTGGACTGTGGGGGGAAACCACAGAACCCAGAGGAAATCCCATAATGACACAGGGAGAACCTGTAAACTCCACAGACATACATAACCCAGACAGAGACTTGAACCCAGGTCCCAGAGGTGTGAGGCAACAGTGCTAACCACTGCACTGCACAGTTTTACAGTGAGTGTAACTAAATTTAGCAAATGCTACTAATGGTTTCCAAAGCTGGACAAGGGTGAAAATAAGAATACAACCGTTCAGATAGAAATATTCTATCGAGATGCTGTTGTCAATGTGGCCAACGGAATTACTGTGGTTCAATGCAATGCAGAAACACTCCATTAGCTAGCGGATTAGCATAACCTTGGCCACTAAAGTATTTCACCACCAGTTCAATTAATTAATTCATTAGTGAAAAAAATTGATGGGGTATTAATTCGTCAGTTAAACGTGGTATGCTAGGGGTCAAGTCAGTCACTACATGTAAGCTATATATTGTATATTGTATGGTTCCTGCAAATACTGGGATTTTGAAATGGCTAAGCTGACACACTTGGGCAGGCATAACACCATAGTTCACTTAACAACCGAGTTCTCTTCCTACGACTAGGTCGTTACGCTAATTGGTCAATAATTGAGGAGCCGCCCCTTCATTTTTTGTATTTTTATAAATGTTTACACAGTAATATACTGTATACTCTAAGACAGAGTAGAAGAAATCAACTGTAATAGACATTAGTTAGGTCTGCATATTGTAAATATAGGTAATCGGACAGTTCCGGACGGTAGCTGACTTTCTCGATGATTTTATCACTAATACTCTGATTATGCAGGATCTCCGACGAAAGCGTTAAAACCCTCAACAGCTTTTCTGTAGTCTTGGTGATTGCAAATGCTAGTATAGGGAATACTGCCTGACTGACTGCAGGAACGAGACTGAGAGAAGGTGATGACACTGAGGCGTCTTGCTGCCGTTTCCACGACCAAAGTTCCTATACAGCGTACAATATTGACAGAGAGAGCTTGTTGTAGGTCCAGGCAGTCGTTAAACAGGTAGGTTTTTAAGTGAGGAATGTCTGTCTAATATATATAATCTCACACACAGACACACACACAGGTGGTTTTTGGGAGTAATTAACCTAGTGTATTTATGCATTTCCCTTCTTATCTCACCAATAGGTACCTGCTGCATAATTTCCTTGTGCACCTGCGTGGCTGGGATCAATTTCGAGCTGTCCCGTTACCCAAGATACATGTATGGATTACCTGAAGATATCAGTCATGGCTATGGCTGGTCCATGTTCTGTGCCTGGGGTGGCCTGGGCCTTACCCTGCTGGCAGGATTTCTGTGTACATTAGCACCATCCCTAAGCACACCCCAAACAGTTCTGCAAAAGCCCAGCCATGAAAACGGCACTGTGTGACAGACAAGGAAGTGCACCAATCATCAAAGGCTTCCATTTTCTCCAGCCTATGATACCTTTTCTTTATGACTTTCATGACAAAGTGACCTGGATGAAGATAAAATTATATATTAAAAAAAAAAAAAAAAAACATGCTCAGAATCTGGGGTACAATGTTCAATGCAATCCAGACCGAACCATCAGAGGACACATTTTTAAATGGAATTACTGTTAAAATGGTGCTCTCTAACCATTTTTGTGTGTTTTTACAGGAACTTAACAACAAACAAAACAGTGTTTTAAAACATGGAACAAATTGGGTGGAAAAAATACTGTGACAGCTACTTTTTTCCCCTGCAAAAAAACTTAGTAGGGTGAACGGTAATGTGTTTGTTATTGCTCGCAAAATAACAGAAAAGAAGCAAACTATGCTGGCGTAAACTGTTAATTGTTTTAAATATTTCACGGACATGGTATTTGTAGGACGGATTTGGGGAATTACCTAAGTTTACCAACTAACTTGCAACAAGAATAAGAAAGATGACTCAGAGCACAAATCAAGGAGACTTTCACCAAAAGAAAATCAAGAGCACATGCGGACAAGGGTGAAAATAAGAGAATACAACCGTTCAGATAGAATATTTCTATCGAGATGCTGTTGTCAATGTGGCTATTGTGCGAGGAATGTCCCTTTTGTTGGCAAAAATGTTACCTTAAGCATAAAAGCTTTATGTAAGGAAGAATAAATCGTACTTGAGCCAGTTTTCAACATTAAATGAGCATGACCTGTTCTGATTGTGAAAGTAAACATTAAATATTTTCACCGTGTTTCTGACCATGGCAAACAGATTCTGAGGAACCATTTCATCAAGAGTGCCCACCAATGCCACGTTTCCATTGAAGTGGTCACGTAGCATTTTAGCAAGAAAGCTAATCATGCCTGCATTAGTTACTGTACCGTAAGTTTGATGTCCAAAGTGCAACAGCAGAGAGATTCTTGAAGTTCCTGTTAGATTAGGCACCAACATGATCTTCAATCAGTGTAACAATCCCTTTGTACAATGCAAACTAAGTTTCTCATCTTGTCAATCAAACTGCCATATACGCTACAAAGATGAGTCACCCTAAGGCATGTTATCAAAGAACCTGTATTAACAGAAGGCATCAAAGAAACTGGAAGTCAATCTGAAGTCTAAGATTTATTTCTTATCTATCCTCTTACTCAAAGAACAGGGTCCTATCTGACGTGCATTATATCTGACCAGGCCTTGCATATCCAAGCTTTTATTGTCATGGGTAATTACCCCTAGAAACGTTCTACAAGGGGGGTCTAATTCTCTTCTGGGGATAAAAAAAGAAAACTGCAGATTTTTTTTTTTTTCCCCCATGGAGAGTTCGGTCCATCTTCATCCTTAAATATAGATGAATATCTTTACACTGTCAAGGGTTTCACATCTGATCAGATTACCGTAAATATTTATTTATATATAATGTAGGCTTTTTAATTTCAAAGGACAATTATGGATTAAGCATTAATGACAACTGCTTATGATGAAATTATGCACCCATAATTACACGTAATGTGCTGAAGATTTTAAACGGGAAATTGTTGCCTTGGGGGTGGGGATTAGGGTAGAAGGGAAATGAGGTCCCATCACAACAACAACCTTCAAACATATCATCTCAGAATCACAACATCCATAACGGTCATAACAGTGTCGTTGACATCTTAAAATGACATACAGTAACTCAGTAAACAGTAAAACGCACAGAGCAGTCACTACTTTGTATGGGTTGCAAAGCTATTTATTTTTTAGAAAAGAGAAAATCTAGAATTCAGACCTCATAAGCAAATTATCTCTGTTTGGTGCACTTTTAGGGCTGACTGAATCTAAACAAGGCCTGGTCTTGAGCCTGTTGTGACTTTTCATGTTTTTTTCCATTACTGAAAATGCATTACAAGTACAGACGCTCCTCTACTTGCGAACTTTCAATTTATGAACTTTCAAACATACGAACGAAGAGGACCAAGTCGAAATTGTGTTCCTTGGGCTCCCGTTTCCTGTCCGCAAGATCAAGTTTTTTTTCTGCGTGCCAATTCCACCTAGTACGACTTCTTGCTGCTACTCCCAGCATCCTAGATCTTTGTACTTACGTATACCCTTAAAATGATGTTGAATAACGACTTATGAACATTTCAAGTTATGAACGGCTGTTCGGAACACATGTCATTCGTAAGTAAAGGAGCATCTGTATAACATTTAGTTACATTCCTTCGAATGACACTAAGAGTTACATGTAATGCTAATTTTTACATTACAAGTAAAGTGCGAAAAATGAATGATTAACTTTTAAAATAAAGACCTATGTGATTTTCTTTGTATTTATTTATAAAACAAAGTGAAGGACATATTACAATGATATAATCTCTGAAACACCTCTTCTGACTCGCATCTAACGCAAACATTTCACTCAAATGCACCATGCATAGCTAACAATCCAGTGTAATTTACTTAATGACAACTTCTATAAAATAATTTGTCTGTTGGAGTATTTCTACAAAATTAATATTATGAAAAATTACCTACCAGTCAGTTGACATACATTCAAATTTGTTATCATTTAAATTATTTAAAAATAAAACCCAAGGCAGAGATTGAGGTTACTACTTGGATTCCCACCAGTAAATCTATTTAATTTTCCTTGATTCACATATAATCACACTACAGCCCCCCCACCAGGAGCTCACTATTCTCATTGGCACATAGCCTATACTGATCCCACCCACACAGCATGCCCACTGTCGCTGTCTGAGTGACCAGTGTAATACCATTGCACATAACTTCTGTGAGATACTGCAAAAATGACACCCTGATTTTATCCTATAACTCAGCTGCCTCAGTGGACCCCCCCCCCATGCTTTTTAGCATTTTATGTTTGTATGTTGGGGTGGGGAGGGAGGTTGGCACACACTAGCTTGTTACACTTACCAGCAGCAGATGCATGACATGTGTCCTGTGAAGGCAAACTTAACCATCAACTTAAATCTTACACAATGTGTTTTTCCATTTAGAGCAACTGGATTCAAATCAATTTCAGATGCATCTTCATCTTATACACACCCCAGGCCCAACTAAAAGTCACAAAAACATTATACTGACAAGATATAATTATTATAAGGATTATATTATATTATTTTTTAGGTGAGTGACTGGGAAAAAGATCCTGGGGTGTGGGAGTTTATATGAAACAGTATAGATTTATCCCAGAAAACATTAGGACTGCAGATGAGTAAACAAAATTGACTAGCCAGCAGTTACTGACCTAAATATTACTCAAAAGATAAAAATCAATCACCAAAATAAACAGCAAATTTATATTACTTTTCATATTATTATAGTGAGACAAGCAAAGTACCAGAATCAAAGATCATTGCCATCATAACTACTTTTATATATATATAAAAGGCCTTTGCTAAAGTCTACGGGTCTAATTTTTGAAATGAATATAATTATACATTGCAAAACCTGGCTGGTGATGTGTTAACACAGAGCACAAAAATTAAGATGAAATCACAATACAAAGAAATAAAAAAATAATAATTCCCTTCCTCCCATTAGGAAAGCTTCTGTCCTATGAGATCAGCTGTTAAATTTAAATTGCACTTCCGAAGAGCTTGGATTAAATCTTCCGCCCTGGCTTTGGCTCCATGCATTTTCCTCCATTCTTGGATGAGCTCAATGACCTGTTCTTGTAGATTATATGGGTGTTTCTCCCTTATGTGATCCAGTTTAGCATCTTTTATTCCGAGTTTTCTCCCATACATCCGCCAGTCTTTTCCTAGATTTTCAGCAATATGTTGTGTAGCAATATCCAGTTTCTCTGAAATTTAAAAATTGATGTAAAAAAGTATGTATTCAACAAACTCCCCATACTACACCATACAAAATTAAGCTGCAGTTTACTTTACGTATTAAAAATGAGAGAAATGTCAGTATTTGTACTAAGAATGGTTACAGATATCTAGGAAGCAGTGGTAACAATTTTCCCTTCAGAAAATACTCTAAAATATACGTATCTAAAACCACGGTTTCATTTTAAGATTTTTTTCAAATGTAGCTCAGAAACTATTATGAAGTAAAGTCTTTTACGTTGGATTTTACCTTGAAGCTAGTAGTTTATAACAATATAGTCCGTTAAATATTTGCACGTTGTATTGCATATATTACTTCTATTTCTCACAGATATCAGACTAAGGTCAAAATAGAACATCCCTAAAAGGTATGCCGGTGTTTTTCGCATGCACTTTTACGACCATCCCTTAAAGTTAAACTCAGCATGAACTTGATAAAGACAACCCAGTTTCAGTCTACACGAACTAATGAAATCATATTTTCAGACACAGTGTAATTAACATGTTTGACAACTACTAACTATTGTTCACAATTCTGAACTTGAATTAATCTACAGTAACCAATCCTTCATAACAAAACTAACTACCACAACCAGCCACCATGGGGGGTGGGATAATACAACCTTGGTTTAATTTTTTTTCGGGATGACCAGAACAGCAGGAAAGCTTTAATCGCACACTGTCCTCACATGATAAAGATCGCTGCCTGGCACCTTAAACACTGACCTTGCTCCTCAGCGTCAGGTAGATCTTCCTGCGGCCCGGGACCATGCTTCTCAAATTCGTACAGTATCTCGAGAAGATCCGGCCTTTTAATGTTTGTCAGTAGGGTACGGAGATACTGTGTGTTTCCCACTCCGATCTTCTGCATTTCTTGAAGGTACTGGAAAAGCTGTATCCCGTTGACCACTTTCTCCAGCTTCTTCTTCCCTATGTCATCACTACACAGGAACTTCATGGCTTCCAAATTATCTTTTTTCAAACCATCAGAAATTCGTAACAGCACGGAGGCAAACGTATCCATCTTCTCTGTGCCCTAGGAGAAAGATACTATTTAAGAAAAACCTACTATTTCAAAACGACTTCTGAAGTTTTACTAACGGTGCAAAATCCTGTTTCAACGAAGATTTTCCGGTTTACGATTTAGTTTCACTTTTTACTCGGCGATGAGTTCATTGTTGCATTCTACTGTCTCAAGAAAAATAAATAAATTCAATTAACGCGACTGTATATGTTAATGACACTTAATAAGCCAGTTTTTCTAAAGTAGCACGAGTACAACATACTTGCACTCACTTCCTCGTTGACCTTTCCCTCTTCAAAAAAATATTTTAAAGACACAGTACGGCTATTTCACTAGTGACTTCAGTGACTGGAGGCACGACCTAGGAACATTAACATTGGGTTCACAGCTCCAGTGCACGGTTGCTTTTCACCTAAAGGTGGAATTTCTTAAGCAGGCGTGATGGAGGTTTTACTGTTGACCTTAATTTCAGGGTCACGAAACAAACCGCCAGCATGGGCATGCATTAACTAGCTTCACTACGTTTGTGAAATATTAGGTTATAAAAGGGATATTAAGTGCGCTGGGAAATATTTCACACCAGACAGCACCTACAAAATCCATTTTTATGAAATTTCTATGACTGATTTTAAATATTACAACTAAATTTAATTGCAGATTAAATTTGAGATGCAAAAATCAAGATATTGAATTTTGGCCAGAGTCATAATTTTGGATATCAACATCAATTTTTGTTTCAATCTGATATACTTTTTTCTAACGTTAATTCAAAAAATAATTCTTGTCTATTTATGCAGAATAATATAGAATATATAAGAAAATATAAGAAGTTATGTAGTTCTTGTTAATTCAGGTTTCTCAGAAATAAGATCTGTGTTTGTATACAAGTATACAATGGTTTGGTATTGTACCTTTACTGTGGTAGTTTATGCATTGCTGTCACTCCAATTAAGATATATATATATACAAAATTTTATTCTATCTACTTATCTGTAAAACACAGTTGTACACATTTTAAAATCTACGTTTTCTACAAAGACCAGATGCATACCGATAGAAAAGTTGTTTTTTAATTAAAATATATTGGAATATGTACGGAAATAGTGCGCTTCGGTATAAAATATGATTTGATTCAAAATACCTTTATTGAAAAACATGCTATTGAATAAACACCAATTTTAATACCCCAGGAAACTGTTAAAATTCTGCAAAAGTTGTAACAACACAAGCTTGTGAAAGGGCACAGCAACTATAAAAATGTATTTTCTTGCGATTTTCTCAGAAAATAAGACTTGTGGTTGTGTTACAGTTGAACAGTGGTTTGGTATTTTACCTTTACTACAGCAGCTTACGCACCATTACATGTGCAGGGCTGTCACTCCAAGATTGAATAAGTTGTCATTTATATATACACAGTCCTACATATCTGTAGTACAAATATATGCCATTAAAACCTACAAAGAACTGATGCATACTAACAAAAAGTATATTTTTTTATCGAAATAATATTTTGAATATGTAATTAAAGAAGAGCTTTAGTATAAAACGTAAATTACACTTCAAAATGCCTTTACTGAAAAACATACGATAGAATAAACAATTTGTAATAGTTTTATTAACTCTGAAAAATATACAAAATAGATGTATGTAAAAAATGCTTGTAAAGGGCAGAGCAACCATACAAGAAACAAGAAAATGAAAAGGACACATTATTATTATTATTATTATTATTAATAAATTGTTAGCACATTCATAGAAAATGAAAGAGAAAACCAACAGGCAAATGGTAGGTTAATCCAAAATACCGGACAAGATGAAAGTGACTAAGAACTGCTGGGAGTGTATAAAAGCTTTTAACAGTTAAACAAATGCCGTAAAAGCACCGCCATTTTTGGCTGGATAAGCAGAAAGGGTGGAGGGAACAAACAGAAATGCCAGAGAATGTTTTTACAACTTCTGATGTCTCTTGATGCTTGCAGTAAAACAGTGTGCTTCAAAGTGAATGTTGGTTACACGACAATAAATCATGCTACTATATAATTACAGGGATGGAACACAGCAAGGTCGTTATTTGGTCTGGATTTAAGCATGCTACACGGTGACGGCTGCATTAACAGGTAAACAAAATTATGCAGGAACTGGTTTTAACAGTCTGCTGTGATTGATTGCATATATATCTCAGAGAATAATTGATTGCCTGTAACAAATGCCCTGTAGCAACACTGTGACTCAATAAGTCACACTGTTGTCTAACATCTCCAGCATTGAGGATTCATGCCTTACTCTGCATGGGATGGGTTCAAGGCCACCTTGTGGACCAGAGCAGGAAAAGTGGTTAGTAGACGGGTAGAAATTCTCTATAGTGGTCTTGATTGACCAACAGGGGGAGCCCTTTATTTCTGAGCCATTTTTGTACTGTAATTCAAGGTGTGCGTTAAGATCAGAAAATGAAGCCTATAGTAAACTTGTATTCGCATTTACACTAAATCCAGTCTGACTTGCATTGTTAGAGAACGAATGTCTTCAAAAAATCATTATATTGAAAATAAGTTCAATTTCCATCCCGTATTGGTACACTGAATACTTACTGGACATATTTATATACAAGTTTTTATTTATTTATTTATTTTTAATAGCATGTTATTATATATGATTTTTTTATTCTTTATGCACTTTTAAAAAGCTTTCAGGTTTCATGCCTTCCACCTTAAGATCAAAATGGGGACGGATTTCACCTTGTTTGCAAATATTTAAATATTTTATCCACTGCAATTTAGTGATACCCCAGTTCTGTGATGTGCAGCAAACTGACTGTGACTGACAGTAACGTTAGAGGAAAAGAAGGCTGAGGAAGTGAAGTCACTACCTCTCCTGCCTCACATTCACTCATCTTAAAATACCAGAGAGACTGAGCACACAGAGACAGACAGTAGGGGGCGCTATAAACGTTGTGGGTAGGCCTGGTTGTTGCTCTGATCCCTGTCGCTCTCTGGGCCAATGTTGGGGAGGCTCTGTGTCTTGCTTTGCTCCTCTTTCAGGAAGAACTCCACAATTTGCTTCTTCTCCTCATAGATGCGAATGGTGACTTCCTTGGGTATGTCTGGGATCACCCAGTCCACAAAGTCGCTCATCAGCATCACTACATTCTGGGGGAGAAGTGATGGATATCTTTAGAACAAAAACAAAGCTCCTCATTACCAAAACGTCGCGAATAAAGGGGCATATTCTGAAATAAGGTTATATTCAGATTCAAAAACTGGAAAACAGCAGCAACATTGAGAGGAACGATGAGATTACATTATATCTGAACAGAAAAAGATCAACACCTGGAAAATAATAACAAATGCCAGTCGGGCAGCTAGGACAGCCCAGTAGACCTTGGAGACTTCATATGGGGTCCTTGACCAAGGTGCAAGTCTGTAGTCTTTGAATCTGAGATGTAGAAGAAATTCATTAAATTAAAGTTAATACTGCTTACTATCACATAAGCAATGTACAATATTTTGTTAAACCTTTAGCAGTGTATTGTGTACAAAAAAGGTGAATGCACAGAATATAAGGTTTTAATGGAATTTGAAAATAAAAACTCATATCTCCAAATGCATCAAAAGAGACGGTCAGACTCGTACCTGCAAACGTTGACCTGATAGCCCAGATGTAAGGGCTGTAGAGGATCTGTATTAGGCTCAAAGTGGGTAACATTGAAGTATGACAGGGTGTGATTGATAAAGCCATGCATGGTACCATCGGGGCTGTACCCATACTGGTACACCAGGCGTGGGATGAAGTCAGATGTGAATGCAATGACGAAAGCCTAAGAAAACAATCCAGCCTTTAAACAGCATTATAAAGATATGCAACTTAAAATAAATAAAGTAATCTCAATTATAAATCAAAGTTCTGCCACATACACAGTTAGAATATAAAATATTGCGAAATACTTGGTGTAAAGAGATAAAAACCAATATAAACAATAATCATAAATACCCAGAACTAGTGTTTAATGTACAGTAAAGTGACTGTTATTGTTGTATTCCATCCTGTTCACTTACATTCACAACAATGGCGACTTTGCTGAGTCCACTGAGAATATTATACCAAATACCTAAAGCGAAAACAGAAGAGAAAGATAAATCCTAAAAGGTAGCCTAAGGCACAGATGTATATTAAAGTAACCAAATGTTTTTTATCCAAAGCAACGTAAAACTGAGAAAAGTCAGCTGGCCTGTCAGGCAATTGACAATTAAGGGCTCAGCAGAAACATCTCTGCCAGCCAGGGGATTTGAACCAACAATCCTTTGATCACTGAGACAGTGTCTTAACTTTCTGAGCTACTTATCAGCGCCACACAACCACCTCTCAGACTCAGCAGTTACAGGATGGCCCATAAGCAACGTGCAGGCAGCTCCCCACAGATGGGAATAATTTGTTCCAAAAACCCTTAAACAAGTCAATTTTTACACATCATATTTACCTTCTCGTACCATTTAAGGCATATTACAGCAAAAACACGAGCCAAAAATAATAATACCTAGTAAAGAACAAATAAAAAGATACTATAAAATGTCAGTTTACTTACAGGCATATATCGCCTTTATTGTGTTAGTGCTTCCATAAACACTATGTATCTTGGATATTTCTTGCACAAGTCCGGATTGACTTCGTCACTGTCAGTTATATGCAAGTCAAGAGCTGCCTGTACTTAACTTAGCTCCATTAAAAAACCTAAATAACTAAACATATATGGGTCAGATAAGCAATTAAAATGTAGGTGCTGTGTTACATGAACGTGTTCAATGATTTCTAGAATTATCATCAAAGAGGTGAGACAGATGGCATTGAGTTATTAATATGTTATTGAGGTGTAAACAACAAGAACGCGAAGGAAGAAAAAATAAAGAAAAAGAAACAGCATCAAATTGATTTGCCTTTATTTAAAAACTTATTTTGCTTGACTAGACATTGATGGTGAACTCAAAAGCTCAGAATGCAAATATACTACAAATTCAACCCAGCTACAAAAACACCTTTGCTGCACACAGGCTGACAGGCCTAGCTACCTTAAGGTTGCCAGTAAAATGATATCTTCAGGGATGCAGTTTGGAGAGGGTACAATCTCACCTATATCTTTGGCCCTTGCAGGTACAGGTCTTCTCAGCTCGGCAATAAACTTCTTAGCATCGAGACGAATCTCCAAGATATTGTTTAAAAGGGCGAACAATGGCGCCAACGGGAAAGAAGCCACGAAGAGAGTCACGAAGCCATACTGGATAACTGCAAGCAGAGGGAATTATGCCTGAAACGCGATAAACATGTAAACATACTATCGTCTTTGTATCCATTTTCTACAGGTCACCGTGCCACCCTGAATGAGAGAGTGGCAGAGGCGTTGAAGTGTGTTAAATATACACTTATAAGACTATATTAATATTTAAAATATTTAGCATTCTCACAACCACTGAAAAAAAAAGAAAGTATAGAAAATTTATTGCTGCACACTGTGTAGGATACATGTCATGTTGCTGCTAATGTCATGTAATGTACTCCCACCTATATGTGCATGGCAGAGAGTGCTGCCAAATGTGAAAATACGAGCACCGTCCCAGTCCTTCATATGGTTTATTGGGCATCTAACCCCAAACCCCTGACTTACTCATCTCCATGTATTCGGGGTTGAGACTGCCGAAAGGCTCAAGGAAGTGGTCTTTCTCGTAGCGCCTTAGATTACCGCTAAAAGGGTCCTGCTGGCCAGCCTCCCTCTTTGATTTGAAGCGTTTCATCAGCTTCTTTAGTTTGCTGGGGATCATAGCGACAACAACAACAGTAATGAAAGCAGCTACATCAAATAAGATAAGTGAAGCTTTATTGATTCCGGTGGGAATTTGTTATGTATACAGCAGCAAGACACAGAGTACTGGATGAACATACATATTGTGTAAAATACAGTGCAAACACATAGTTTGTGACAACAAATTAAAAAGTATAAAGCAAACAAATACAGTGGTACCTTGGTTCTCGAACTCACTAGAACTCGAATTTCTTGATTTGACCTACAACTCGATCCGAATTGAGTCGAACCATGAATGCTGACCTAATATAAATTGTACGCGCCAGGAAATGAGTCAATGCAATTCTTACTTGAATGCCTTCTTCACAGACTGAACAATTAACCACATAAAGCAACACAACATTACAGTAACTAACAATAAATAAACCAAACTTATGTGTACTATTAGAGCATTTATGTCATTTATTTAACCTTTACTTTACCAGGTAAATTAACTGAAAACCAGTTCTCACTGCTGCTCGTGATATTCGGGAGAAATAGCAGATTACGCATCGGAACTGCCAGGGATACAAACGTCATTCGTGTAACTAAACTCTTCAGCCAATAAGGGCAAAGGTGCATCATCAAGGAGGCGGTTCCAGTTTGTGCAGCCGGGGGAGAGATCGCAATGCATCTAACCGTAATGCATTACCTCAGGATAAGAATGCGTTGCTTTAAGCCAGCGCTGTAAGCAAGTTGAACGCACCCAGTGACCGGACTGGGAAACAAACAGTAACGCGGACTTAATACAGAGGACTAATGACAACAACCAGAAACAGCTGATCACATGGGGATCCCACACAAGGTTAACGAGGGGGTGTGGAAGGAGCAGACGATTGGGGGAGGACAGGGGTAATGCTGGGATAAGGTCTTTATCATTTTGAAAAAATGCTCTTCTTGTTTTATCCTGTTCATTTTTGCCCAGTTTCCCAGTCAAGGATTAAGCCTAAACCTAGACCACCTTTGAGTTACAATGGTGAATCTCCACTGAAACGGCAATTTAGTCCAAGACTCGTCTTAATCCTTGTGCTGGGAAACCGGCCCCCTGTGTTTAAATGGTAAAAAAGACATATTTAGGTGTAATTTTGGGGGGGCCGGGAACCAATAATTGGTTTTACAGTATTTCTTATGGGAAAAATTCGATCAGAACTTTTTAGGATTCAATCCGGAGTCCAGAATGGATTAAGTTCAAAAACCAAGGTACCACTGTATAATATCCTGAAAACAAAATATTATGGAATATCAAAAAAAATTAAACATCAACACCACCACCAGGGGGGGGTGTAACACAAAAAAATCCCAGTTAACTGTATAACTTAAGCTAAACGTGAAAATTGTCCAATACGAGGACAGGTAAATGACATTCTTATCGGACAGTCCTTACATTTGGCTTAAGTTACCTGGCAAATGAAAAAAAAAATCCTGCTTTAGGAAATTCCCACCATGTCAAATTTTTATTTTCTTCATTTATATTGTTTCATGTGTTCAAAGGAACACAGAACAAAGGTTTGAAGTAAATGTGCATTTTTCTGATGTGTAATGACCCTTAATGCACCATCAGATACCTACTGTAGTGAGGTGTTATGAAGTCATTTAAAACCTTCCCTACTGGATAAGCTCTGGGTGACCTTGTCTGGGTGACCCCGGGGAGCGTACTCACGGAATGCCGATCTCAAAGAGGTTGTTCTGGATCAGTTGTTTGCCTAGCATGGTGATACTCAGCTGGATGCAAAGCTCCATCAAACAACCTGTGTGAGCACACTGGGGAGGCAAGGGGTGACCCATCACAAACTCTGCTTATATTCACTATAACCAAATATGTGGTCAGTCATGGTACTATATTACAACAATCTACAGTCACGTGGAAATAGCCACACTCTGTACAATCAAATATCACTACTTGGTACAAATGTGTACAGATGTGTTTGTGAAGCAAATATCACTGCGTGCTGTAATTCACGCTATATTAGAGACAAACACTTCTGTATGTCAAGTGTACAAATATTTACAGATATTAAATGCTGTGCTGTTGCTGGCAATACAAAATGACTTCATATTTCGTTATTTGCAATATGACGGCATCATGTTCCTGCATTTTTATTATATGATATTTTGCACGGTTAATTGATAATTACGGGTGGTCGTTTACCTCTTCCATCCGGTATAATCCTAAAACATACAAATATCTTCCTGGGCGACCAATGAGCCTTTTGAGAAAATCAGACAGAAGAACTTTCAGCAAAAGGTTTGAAATTCAGCAATATTTCTTTTTAACCACACACTGGAACCAGTTTCGTTATCATCCTTACACAGGGTACAGTGTTCACTTATGGCGGACACAGACCCCAGCAGTGCCATTTTGGCCCATTTCACACACTGAATGGGCATTGAAGCTAGCTGGTGAGACGGAGCACTCCGACTGGGCTGTATGTCAGCTGTCACTTCTACCTGTGCTGGTGCATTCTAACGCACATTTTCACAATCGACCAGGCTTCAGCTTTGGCTGGAGCCAGTTCTTTGCCATCAGCTTGGTGTGAACCCAGCTTAAGCCCTACAGGTGGGAAGGCCTACAGCTTCTGACCATGATGGGTCTAATTATAGATTTCTTTCTACATTGAAAGCTTACTGTTTATTTTTCGTCTATATGTTTATTTTAATCAATAATGTAATGTTCGTTAAATAATTGGTAAACATGAAGACACACATCAACAAGATCATTTCCAACCCCAGTAGCAAAGCAGAAGCAAAGTCATCACTACCCCATCTCTGTGACTGCTGACAAGGTGAATTTAGATATAGTAAAATGAGAGGCCACTTGTGTCCACAGACACATTTAAATATTGATGGATAATTCAAATCATGGAATGCAAATCACACATAAGACCACAGAAAGGTTAGATACTCACTTTCCCCTCATGAATGCGACGTAAAATATAGGGCTGAAAGAGTTGAGGAACTTGAGGATGAAGGTCTTTATGATCAGTCTCTGCTCATAGCTTGTGTCAGTCTTTGGCACCTCTGAGAGGAAACAGAGGAAGTGCTGTGAGGACAGTATCACACAATAAAAACAGCTACATCACAGAAACAGTGTATGATACAAAATTACTTCATTCTTATTTTGTACATTCTGTGTTTTGCTTTTTTTTTATCTTTTTCCTATTGGTCATATCTTCCTTCCTCCTCCTTTTAGTGTACTTCAGTCCCATTCTTACCTGTCATGGCCTCCTGACCTCAACCAGGGGCACAGCAATTAATTATATTGGAGTATTTATTTTTAATTACTGAGCTTATAGCAGCGATGTCAAACTCCAGTCCTGGGAGGCCGGTGCCCTGCACAGTTTTTGGTTTACCCTCGTTTAACACACCTGATTCAACTCCCTGTGCTAATTACAACACAGCTCTTGAGCTGAATCATTTGTGGTAGAATAGGAAAGGACTAAGCTACACAGGGCTCCGGCCCCCCAGGACTGTAGTTTGACACCCCTGACTTATATAGAAATAACTTTAATAGGTAAAGAATGGCAAGAGATTTAAAAGCATGTTACAATACACTTTAGAATCTTGTCAACCCACACTTGCCTCATACTAAATTACCATCTATTTTAGCAGATGCTTTTATGTCAAGTGACCATTTTATGTATGTATTTATTTATATTGATGAGGCAGAGTCAGACAATCGCTGTGGCAACAGATGGTTAAAAGTGTTGCCCAGGGCCCCAATAGTGAAATCACTTGCTGACCCTAGGATCTGAATCGGTGACCTTCCAATCACAGGCACAGTACCAGTAACCCAGTGAGCCACACACGGCCCCCACCAATTAGAATTAAGTTGGCCGTTAGTTGACTGTCCCTGCCGCACAAACGCTGCTGCATTCCTGTGACGTGGGTGACGCCAGCAGCCATGCTGACCTAGCTGGGTGAGCCAGACCGCGACCTTGGCGTACACCTCATCCAAGATGAGGATGACCACCAAGTTGATGATGACGGCAGTGGACACGACCGTCAGCCGCACGTTGGAACGGGCCGTGGAGACGGTGCTCATCTGAAGCGCGGCCTGGGTCGTGACCCTGTAGATGACGATCGCCAGCACGATGGCAAAGCTCACGAAAAACTGAAGGCAGGAGGGAGAACAGGACAGGAAGGGGAAACGGCAGAAGGCAGATGGCAGAATTCAGGGCCAGAACATGAATAGTGTAGCATGTAGAACACGATTTGTAGCATGTACAGCACTTGATGTAAATGTTTTGCTTTATGATAAACATTATTATTATACATGTTACGTGGTTCCCAATCCAGTCCTCGGGGACCTGGAGTTGATCCACATTTTTGCTTCCTCTGAGCTCCTTGACAGGAAATCCACATTTTTGCTCCCTCCCAGCTTCCTACTCCCAGCTCCTGGGTCCCCATGGACCGGATCGGGAAACAAAGCGTGGAATATAAATGTGGAATACAGATGCAGCGTGGAATACAGATGCAGGCTTACCATTAGCAACATTGAAACTGTGAAGGTCATGTAGGCTGGGCACCTATCTCTCCATGTTAGCTTGACGGTTTTTGTCTAAACATAAATATACATTTTAGAGGTCTACAAAATGACAGTACCATATGTAAATGCATTGCAAGTTCTATGGACACATGCAATCCCAATACCAAGAAGTTAGCATTCCAGAAGAGGAACAGGAATGCCCAATTACCTCTTTATGGGGTTTCTTTTCAATTCGCTTAAGTATCTTCTCCTTCACTTTGTTCTCATAGTCAGCTCGTGGGTGATCCTACGTGAGATATGATACATCTGTTGGCATCTGTTCCTCTGCCATAACGGACTCCCATAAAAACAGAACAGACTGCATGATCACATACAGGTTTGGCAGCATTCATTTCAGTGTTAGTTCCCTTGCAGAGACTGTGCAGTCGGTACAGGCAGTACTGCACAGCAATATTTAGATCTTCGTCAAAACTTTCCTATATGCCACAGAAATGGCTGAATGGATAAAGCGCCACATATTCTGTTCTGCAGCAGCTGAAAGAAGAGTGATTTTGCAGAGATAGGGACAGCCAGATAACCAGACAATGAGTAGGTGTGTCAACCAGTGAAGAACATTGAGTTAACATCGGAGTAAGAAAAGCAAAAGGAACGGGAAGTCGTTAATGAGATCATAAAAAGAAAACTCGTTCAATGAGTCAGCAAAGCGAGGCTGAAAGAACCGGCGGCCATCATACGATTGGCAGAGAAGTAGCTATCTTTCAAACCTTGAGCGACTCCTTCAGGACATCCAGACGAACACAAACGAAAAACATGCACCGAAAAACAAATTGCAAATCAGTATTTCATTTTCCATCGAAAAATTCAAGCATTTAAACTTTAGATTAAAATTTACCATTTTAGATGGGGCACCAACCCATCTCTCACACACATGCATACACACACACTCACACACACGCATACATACACACACAGGTTTGTAATTATATCTTTCTGGGGACTCTTCATTCATTTCTATGGTGAAAACTCTAATCTAACCGCTACCCAGCCTTCACCTTAACCATAAGTAACAAAACAAAATGACTTTTTTTTTTTACTATTTTGATTGCATTCACAGATCTTTCTGGGAACCTGAGAAAGGGTCCCCACATTAAAAAAAAAAAAACAGATCTTTATTACATTGTGGGGCACATTTGGTCCCCACAATGTAATATATAAACCTAATCCACACATCCACATGCACTCACCTACAGGCAATCTGGAGAACTGCATTTCCCCATAGCATGTTTTTGGACTGAGTGGGGAAACCAGAGGACCTGGAGGAAGCCTGCTGCTAAACTTCACATGAATCCATTTTCGGTGTGAATGCCGTCGCAAACTCTCACCTCTTCCTCTTCGAAAGTCGACAGGTCCCACATGTAATTTAGCCGCATCTGTTTCCGCTTCCAGTTCTCCATGAACGCGGAGGCTGCAGAAAGACACCAGCATCTGCTGTAACTGCTTTCTCAGTTCCGTCTGCATTGGAAGCAGACATGAAAAATTCAAATCTAAATCTAAATTCTCTCTAACATACTTAACATGCTCTAAAATGTAGATGTGCTATTAGATGTCGTGCTGCTGTATATAACAACAAAAAAAAAACCCATTTAACAGGGTGTCTCAGTGGGTATTGACATTACCTCACAATTCCAGGGCCTGGGGTTTGAACCCCCCCCCCCCCGCTCATGATGCAGTTTGTATATTTTCCCATAGTCCAAAGACATGCAGTTATGCTAAGTGGCATGTCATAGTGGATATGTTGTGTTGGATTAGCATCTTGGGGAGCATAGCCTGTGTTTCCTAAGATGGGTTCCACACTCTCCCAGTAGTTGCAAGAGGGACAGAGGGATGGTATTTAGACTGATATAAGGGATGTCCTGATATATTCCAGTCCAATCTTTTAAAAAATACACTGCTCATAAATATTAAAGGAACACTTTGAAAACACATCAGATTTCACTGCAGCAACTCAAAATCGTACTCAGCAGTCTGTACGGCACTGATGTATTCCTGGACAGTCTGAGGTGCAACCTGGTAGCGTCAGATGGACCGAAACACAATGTCCCAGAGGTGTTCCATTGGATTTAGGTCAGGCGAGTGTGGGGGCCAGTCAACGGTATCCATTCCTTCATCCTCCAGGAACTGCCTGCATACTCTCGCTACATGAAGCCGAGTATTGTCATGCACCAGGAGGAACCCAGGACCCACTGCACCAGCGTAGGGTCTGACAATGGGTCCAAGGATTTCACCCTGATTCCTAATGGCAGTCAAGGTGCCGTTGTCTAGCTTGTAGAGGTCTGTGTGTCCCTCCATGGATATGCCTCCCCAGGCCGTCACTGACCCACCACCAAAACAGGCTTGCTGAACAATATCACAGGCATAATGTTCTCTGTGGCTTCTCCAGACCCTTTCACTTCTGTCACATGTGCTCAGGGTGAACCGGCTCTTATCTATGAAAAGCACAGGGCGCCAGTGGCGGACCTGCCAATTCTGGTATTCTATGGCAAATGCCCATCGAGCTCCATGGTCCTGGCATTCAGCACAGGGCCCACTAGAGGACATTGGGCCCTCAGGCCACCCTCATGAACTGTTTCTGATTGTTTGGTCAGAGACATTCACACCAGTGGCCTGCTGGAGGTCATTCTGTAGGGCTCTGGCAGTGCTCATCCTGTTCCACCTTGCACAAAGAAGCAGATAGTGGTCCTGCTGATGGGTTAAGGACCTTCTACGGCCCTGTCCATCTCTCCTAGAGTAACTGCCTGTCTCCTAGAACCTCCTCCATGCCTTTGGATTACCAATCAATAATAAAAAAAATGGATTGGACCCAATTCTGATCTTTGATATCGGCTTGGGACAACACCAATTAACCAACAATGCAGCTGAACCCCATGTGATGCCCTTAGGCAAGCTTCACCACAGGCTCCCCAGGGAGGAAACTTCACCACCCATTTTCACTTTGTCTCCAATATTGTATGGGGAGCGAGTGATGAAGCTTGCTGAGTGGTGTGAGGGAGAGCATGAAGATCTTTGCCCGAACCCGATGGGTTTGGTCAGGTTGTGGCTTAATTTCTATTATTTTACTCGGGCTCGGGCCAAATTCTGTTGGGCTCGGACCTTGCTGGGCCTAACTTTTAAGGCCCGATTGCAGATATACTGTGAGGGGTGGTGTTGGTGCCCTTAGAAGATCATCTTGCCATCTGGATACTGACCCCACAGGGCCATGAAGACCGAGAAGAGGACGGTTGCCGTGTTGTCGAAGAGGTGGCTGGCTCTGGCTGTGCCACACGCCATCTTCAGCTTCCAGTAGCCGCAGGCCCGGTCACACATCGGACACATGGTGATGTTGTTCCTCTTGTCACAGATCTCCATGCTATATTCGGTAGATAATACAGCAAAAAACGCCCATTAGCATCTCTTCCAAGTTGTTACTTAAGTTGTCAATTATAGAAGTAAATGACGGGACGTTTTGGGTTAAAATACACTATTACTCAGTGGCCGCAAAATCACAACGGTTTACTGGATAACAAAATGGTGGTTCCATACTTCTTTTCATGTAGTACTTTAATCCAAATTAAAACATCCATCCATGTTCCATACCCGTGGGGGTTGTGGGGGTTCAAAGCCTATCCTGGAAGTTACAGCCAGAAGCCAGGGAATAACCCGGGATGGAGTACCAACCCATCGCAGGGCGCACATTCCCCATTCACATACACAGAATCTGGAGACTCCAGTTCAGTTCAGCATGTTTGTGGACTGCAGTAGGAGACTGGAGAACCTAGAGGTATAAGGCGACCATTCTAGCCACTGCACCACTGTGCTGCCCTCAGGCAAAACAATCAAGAAAAGCAATATAATAAAATATTGTACATAATTAAAATGTCAAAAAAACGTAATGTGCTAGTGCAGGTCACACTGAGTGCAAAACTCAGTTGAGAGATTTGTTTTTCGCCCCAAAACTTGATAAACCTATGTGAAAACACAACTATATAATATTCTACCTAAAGTTGTCAAATTACCTGTCCACTGAAAGATGTTTTACTTTCTCCTCTGAGAACTATAAAAAATAAACTAGTTCTCACAAGAAAAAGGTATTTTGCAGCTAAAGAAAAAAAAACACCTTTCCAGTCACTGAAGGACAGAAGACTGCAGTTCTTTAGTTTGCATCTGTTACAGTGGGGCAGGGAAAGGAGGTATGATCCACAGCAGCTCACAAGACTACAGGGTTTATTAAAAACCAGCACAAAGAGGAAAATCAAAGAGACCTCGAGGCGTCAATATGAAAACAGGAATAGGAAAACAAGCACTAAGTATAAGAAACCACAAAGTAAAAATTGTAGGACTTAATTTTATTGCTTTGCGATATTTAAGCAATAACGTATGAGAGGGAGTGTGGTGGAACTCCAATATATCATGGCTGTTCGGTCGTAGGCACAAGGCAGCAGGCCAAGTACTGAAGATAATCACAGCCGTGATTTACTGGAGTACCACCGCAAACCTCATATGTTATTGCTTAAATATTACCAAACACTAAGGGTTACAACACTAAGAAAGGACTCAGAACAAATATAAGCCAACACAGAACAGAATTAAACAGGGCACAAGCAGGGTAAACCTAAACCAGGGAAATACAAAAAACAATAGACACCGAATGACAAGTAAAGCTGCTCTCCAGCCAGCCTCCAACTCAAGACCAGAGGGTTCAGCCTCCGAGCTGCACACTCAACCCGTTGATTTACGCAGCGGCCGGGAGGACAGGTAAACACAGCAGGGCTGAAGACTATAAATGGGAGGGGGGAAGTAGGATGATCAGTGACACCTGCTGGTCGAAACGGAACACACAGGACAGGGTCAGATGGCCATCGACCCTGACAGCATCCTGTGTTTACCTTGTAGCATTTTATAATTAAAATTCCTGAGGTAGTAAAGCGTAAGCTCACCTGGGGATGTCATGATCTACTGTGATACAGCCATAGAGGAAAACCAAGACCCCAACAACAGAGGCAAAAATCAGCATCTGAGTGTACAAGCCCAGCCAGGCAAAATACAAGCCGATCTTGTCCCCAAAATATTTCCTGGAAAACACAAGAGTGACAGTTAATAGTTTCAGGACAGAGAAACTCATAAAGATGCCAAGACAGTATTTTGTGAACTCACCTGATTAGGCCAATAGGCTGGAACTTGTAGAAGCTGCTGTAACTTGCCCATTCATTATACAAAATCTAAAAAACAGAGTTACAAAATATCTAGAAAGCAATGGCAAAACCAGCGTTCATCCATCTTCCCTACCAGCTCGGGGGTTTAGAGCCTACCCTGAAAGCGCAAGGTAGGGAACAACCCAGGATGGGGCCCCAATTCATGTAACACACACACACACACACACACGTGTAATCATATCTTTTTTGGGCGGAAAACTCATTCATTTCTATGAGAAAAATGGTAATGATAACTACCTCAGCAGCCAGAGAAAACCTCACGACCACATGGGGAGAGAATGCAAATTCCACACACATGGAACCAAGGCAGAGACTCAAATATGGATCCCAGAGGTGTGAGGCCACCTTGCCACCCCCCAAGACCAATAGGATTTCTTAAAATTTAAAGATATTTTAAAAGTATATATATATATATATATATATATATACACACATATATATATATATATATACATACACACACACACACACTGCTCAAAAAAATTAAAGGAACACTTTTTAGTCAGAGTATAGCATCAAGTCAGTAAAATATCTGGGATA
>JABFEA020000021.1:19734900-19757230 GCA_019775915.2 Cyphomyrus plagiostoma | reverse complement strand
TTTTGCCCAGACTACCTTAAATCCGACAAGTTACCCCAATAAGCCAGTAACCCCGCTTCGTAGTACAGGCCACAGGACTTGGGAACACAGAAACCTAATACAATGACACACTGCAGAACAAACCAGGGGAAAGCACATAAATACACAGAAAACTAGGACAAACAAGGAACAGCAATTAACCAATCAACAAACACTGACACAAGGAAACAGGCAACAGGCGCAACTAACAATTAATAGGCACAGAAACTAGAGAGCTTCACAAGTACCAAAAACTAGGAAACATTAACTGAGAATTAAACACTAGGAGTATAATGAAAAGATAATCAAACAGGCTCAGAAAGGAACAGAACACAAGCACAACCAAGCGCAAGAATAGTAATATGGAAAATAAACACTGAAAAACAAAATCCAAAGAATAAAAATAAAGAGGTGAGGTTGGCCCATAGCCAGACTTATACCCCTGACCCACTGAGCTATATGACTGTTAAGGAAAATAGAAGAAAAGACACAAGGGTGTGAGAGGAGTGATAGGATGGGATGGCCAGCGACACCTGCTGGCCAAACAGAGACGAGACACAAAGGGTAGGGTTGGACAGGAGGTGACCCTGATAGCTAACGGTTATCATCCTGTTTCCCCAGAGCTAATAATCTCCATTCCACAAAGGGCTACTAATGCTGATGATTCGTTGCAATAAAATTGACAAGGATATAAACCCATTGGCCCAAAAATACAAATTTTAACCCGGCAATAATTCTATTTCACTGTTACCCAAAATCCTTTTAGCCAAAGCCCACTTTCTCTCTCAGCGTTCTTAACATTGCTTGTATTTAATTGAAATGTTCCTTCGCACTCAAAAACTGCATCCTTTTACTACTCTTTATGTAAATAAAGAGTAAAATAAAGTATGTAAAATAAAGTAATTGTAATCAGCCATCTTTCCCAAAGTATCCTATTCATCACCAGTCTGCTCAGGATCTATCTTTGCTAACCACGCTTGTTTAAGCTGAACTCGGTATAGCAGAGAAAAAACCAGGTAGGGAATTATCCTTTAATGGATATAGTCATTTTCTATATGATTTTACTGTATTACCGTATCGCTAGAATTTGTTTTGTGTTTAATTACATATACATTTCTGTGTGTTTTTTCCCCCATATCTCTCAATGATGTTGAAAAATCGATACATGATTTTATCACTAGTCGCCTTGACTACTGTAATTCCCTTTTTACCGTTTTGCCAAAAATGACTGTTTAGAAGTTACAAGTATTCAGAATGCGGCAGGAAGAAAGAAAACAGGTCATATCACACTGGTATCTTTTACACTAGATTTTAAGGTAATTTTACTTACTTATAATGAACTAAATGGACTGGCACCTTCACACATTACTGACCTTCATACCTTTTTTATACTCCCACTAGAACGCTGAGATGTACCACTTCCAGACCTTGAAACAGACATCTTTGTGAACAGCTTTTAGCTATTATGCTCCAAAACTGTGGAACACACTGACAGAAGGCATTGGCCTAAGACTTTTAAAAAGCTATTGAAAACATGTTTTTAGATTGTCATTTAACCAGTTTACAGTATTTTATTATTCTTCATTTTATTTTCCTTTCAGTCATATTATTGTGACATTATATCTTATTTATATATTTATTTTCACTTTCTTGTATTATTGCTAATTTCCTTAATTTAACTTTAAATTGTTTATCTTTGATTTATTCCATCCTTCTGTTATTTCATTCATCTCTATGTTAATTGCTTCTCTGGTTTTATTTTGATATGTGAAGCACTTTGGGCTGCATTCCATGTATAAAAAGTATACAATATAAATAAAGATTATCATAAGTCCTGTAGTGTACATCCTTAAAACCTGGTGGTGATTGGTAGTTAGGCAGAGCTGTGGAAGCAGAACAGAGCAGAAAAGTTGCGTCTTCGATTTCGAAAAATAATATTAAAATAATAAAACAATTGCAAGAGCAAATGAAATAGCGCAATGACACTATAGCAAACTTGTTTAACTAGCAGTGATTAACAAGAATTAAAGTCGGGATGACGATGCGGAAGGCAAAATTGTTCCGCGTCGGTTCATTATGGGCAGCGTCTGAATTTACCGCGATGACGTCACAGTCATACTGGGCAGTTCTGCAGGAAGGATTTCTTTAAGCGCTTAGTAAATTCTCTGATTGTGCACCCAGTATTTCTGCTGTGCAAACAACTAAGACACCCTCAATAATACGTTACAGAGTTTCTGGATATATCAATTAATAACAATGGCAGCTTTTTCTGAAAGATCTGCTCCGAAACACCGAAGCGCAGCTACTGGCGGGGAAGGTAATAAGAAAATTCTGATTTACGAACTACAAGGGCTCAAATCACACTATATCGATTGTTCTTATAATTATACATACATAATTTACTTTGGTTTTTTATGCATTTTCAAAATCCGGAAGAGTTATTTCAGGTAACATAACTCCGCAAAAAAGTTAAATATACAATACGTAAAACGATTCGCCAAGAAATAGGCTTACCTAATGACAATACAGGGGATACTTTACGGATCCATAAAAACTGAAAAGTTTTACTATGCAAAACGATTGTTTAACGGCTTTCATTTCAGACACAGTTGATGATAAAATAATGGAGCAAGGAGCGGTCGTTTTTAGAGGGTAATCACGTGAATTTCTACATTACCTAAAACATGTTATTAGTACACTTAAATACACCAATAAAGTTAAATATCACGTTGTTTTAGATACGTTATACAGAGAGTAAGCAGAGATTACCCTGAAGTGCATTTGACTCCTGAAGATTTGGGCGGAAAACCAAACGAAGGACAGGAACCAAAAATAAAGGAAGTGGTGGCATGTCTGATTCATATTACTGACGAGCTCGACAGGGATGGTAAACTTGAAAAGTAAGACATTCTAACATGTTTTATCTACAATTTTTACAGTGTTTTTGAGTAATACATTTCAATGTAACTATTTATTTGTAATAAGGAAAAGTTATTAATTGCCCAGTAGTGTATCCCTAGTTTTTTTTTTTACCTGAAAAATGATTTATGATTTGAGCTAAATCATTTAACACCATGCGTAGGTTACACATAAGCTGAAGATTTCTGTTTATTCTCCTTTTTCCCCCGTTTTAAGCCTAATCAATAGCATTGATTATGATTCTTCCAAGAATGTGTTCTTCACCGTGGCGAAACAGATTTTCTCCGATGACGTAACGTGGGGCCAAGTGGTTGCACTTTTTCATTTTGCGTACAAACTTGTATACAAGGTACTACATGCTCTTCATTGTAGAGTTTTACAGAACTGCCCATTTGTAGTAAGACTTCCAATTAAGTCACCCTATGCTGTCTAAGAATAATTTTAAACTATTTATATAATGTGTGGCATAGTGGATAGCAGTCACCTCAGACGTACATGGTCGTGGCTTCCAATCTCACTTCCACTCTATATTAGCGTGGCTTCTTCCAGACACTCTGGTTTCCAAAGACGTGCTATACGGAGTTTCTTGTCTGCAGTGTGCGTATGTGTCCTGTATTGTTCTTGATTGGCTACCGCCACCTCACATGACATGACCATTAGAAATGATTGGATGGTGGATGGACATAATATGGGTGAGTCACTTTACTTAAGGAGGCACAAGTACTACTCAAGTGCAAATCATTAACAAATGAAATAACTAAATGAAATATATGAACCATTATGAACAATTATGATTGACTAATCATGGCATGGGATCAGTACGTAACTAACGCTTAGTTTCTGGTTAATACATTAAATAAGATTGTACTGCTACATTATTTGTGTTCCTTCAAGTGAATTGTTACCCATAATGTCTATCAAAGTGAACATACCTCCAAAAATAAGCTTCACGTTACATATATCATGCACATATTTTGTAGAATATTAGTCTTACTTCTTATAATTGTTCTTGTCTTCTATTAAGGCACTGACAGAAAGACGCTGTGACATCATCCACAACATCATTAGCTGTCTACTAGAGTTCATCAGGGAAAATATTTACTTATGGATCAGGCAGCAAGGTGGATGGGTAAGTCTGCAGTCCCTGCATGCCATTCTGACCACCCATAGAGTCCATCAGCTCAGAGAACCAATAACAGAGGCTTGACAAAGGCATGCTACAGGAATACACACTGAAACACTTACTCTGCATCCATAGACACACATCAATACAAGCACTCATTCGGTTCAAATACTAATGAGCGCATGGATGGATTTCTTGCTGTGGAAATTCCATATGTCCACAGTAATACGTTTTTCAGGACATTCCATGTTCTCTCTGTGTCTGAATGGATTTCCTATGGGTTCACAGTCAAAAACATGATTTTAGGTGAATCGGTGCTTTTAAATTGCTCATAGTCTCTGACTGTGCGTTCTGCCCTGTGCATCCTGGGATACAATATTCTGGATCAATGTGGCATTGCATTGAGTAGGCATTTATGGAAATGAATGGATATAGTAATATAAAAACTTGATATAAAAATAAATGAAAATATGTTTTCTCAAATTAAAACATTTATATTTGGCTTCTGTCTAATCCAATTTATTTTTATTATGAAAGCAGCAATGCCATAATTTTCATCATAATTGTGTCAGTATAAATATGTATAAAAATTTATATATGAATATTTTAAACATTCATGCATCCATAATCTATCAAATCCACTAGAGGGCCACAGTGAGTCAGGAACTCAAGGCAAGTGAGTCAGGACCCAAGGCAGAGAACACTGTGGTGTAGTTGACAATTGATCTTTAACATGGGATAAATAATAATAAATTAGCTTGGCGTATATAAACTAGTGTTAAGTTATTGAATAATTTTCTGCCCAGAAATGTTTCTAAGTGTATACTTGATGCATTCTTTTATATCCACAGGAGGGCATGTTACAGAACGTGCTGAACTGGCACTTGGTGACCGTCTTTGCAGCAGGGATCCTTTCAGGGGTGCTGTTGTACTGGAAGATGTCTAACTGATCACATGGCACAATAAGAATATTCATTGTCAAGAGAGATAGTCGTAAGTGGATTGTACAGTTCGTAAATTCCATGTCATGAATAATTCTTTGAAGTATTGCATGATCAAAAGATGATTCATCTAAATTAGATTTTACCCTGGATTTTTTTTTTTATTTGTTCTAATTGGTTCTATGAAAAAGTGTTTATATTATTATTTTAGTTTACATTTTTAAAATATATTTGGTGAGAATTCAATTTATCTGAAAGCAAAATAATAGTAGAGTACACCAGCCAAAACATGCTATAATTAAGTTTTTATAGCCAAATTAACTTTTTTTTTAAAATAAAAGTATACGAAATAAAACAAATGGTGACAGCTCTACTAAACATTATTCTGGAAAGACAAGGCATAGTATGCGTAATTACTAATAAACCAGTAGTTTGTAGAAATGACTCTTTTATGGATTAATCTATAGATTATTTTACCGATTGTTTGATTGATGTAAAGGATTAATTTTCCTCTTGAAAATCAAATTTGCCATTTGCTTTTCGGCACATTGCAAACATTATTTTTGCCCACTGTACAATAAGCAGATTAGTGCTGTATAAAATATTTATGAGATTAATACTGTGATGTCCGAAAGTTAGTAATCTGTTTAAATTTGGCAATTATGTTTCAGTTTAAGATAATAATACTGGTCCCAACAACACACACACTGACACTGTCAACCAATGTAGAATACAGTGGATATAAAGAGTGTTCATATCCCTGTTAAAATGCCAAGTTTTTGTTATGTAAGAAAAATGAGACATGATAAATCATTTCAAAACTTTCCCACCTTTATTGTGACCTATAACCTGTACAGTTAAAGTACACACAATGTAACACGTGCAAACTCATTGTACCGAAACAGAATGGAACAGCGTTCACGTTACTGTCAAGCTACACCAATCTGTCTGTCTATCCCATTCTCCCTTCATCTCTCACTTATGAACAAGATGCCAAGATACTTGAACTCCTCTGCTTGAGGCAGTAACTCATCCTCGACCAGGAGAGGGTGATCCACCTTTTTCCGTGTGAGAACCATGACCTCAGACTTGGAGGGACTGGTCCTCATCCCAGCTGCTTTACATTGAGCTGCAAATTGGCCAAGTGCATGCAGCAGGTCACAGCCCAATGAAGCCAGTATCATCTGCAAAAAGTGAAGACACAATCCTGAAGCCACTAAACGGGAAACCCTTCCCTAGAAACTCTATCTATAACAGTTATGAACAGAATCAGTGTGTACGGGCAGTGCACCTATTGCAAAGAGTCAGCAATGCAAACCAAACTCTCGCTCCATTTGTACAGGGATCTGATGGCCCATAGCAACAGACCCCATACCCCATACTGCTGGAGAAGGCCCCAGGGGATACGATTATATGCCTTTTCCAAACCTACAAAACACATGTAGACTGGTTGGGCAAACTCCCATGAACCCTCCAGTATCTTTGTGAGGGTGAAGAGCTGGTCCAGTGTTCCATAGCCAGGACAGAGTCTGCATTGTTCCTCATGGGTCCGAGGTTCGACCGATGTGCGGATCCTACTCTCCAATACCCCAGCATAGACCTGCCTATGAAGACTGAGAATTGAAATCCCTTAAAGATGGGCACCACCACCTGTAGCTTCCCGGTTGAACTATGGACACAGCTGAAGGTTTCAGGATTCATAAAAAGGGGCTTTACAATAATAGCTAAATGAAGCTTCCATGAACAAATAGTTTCAAACATAAATTACTATATTTGCTATATTTTTTACTGTATCTCTTAATTCTGTAAATTTTAGAGAACTACTGAAGGAACTGTTATGGAACTACTGAAAGAAGAAGTAATAAATAACACAAGTGAAACACTGACCTCATGTTTGTTCATTATTAATGAATCATGACACATCTTTCATCTTGTGTGGCAACTATATTTGTTCATCATTTGTACTACAGTAGCAACTGAGTTACCACTAAATATTTGTGTCCCCTCAAGTGTTGCTGACTAAATGGCAGTCCGTTTGTAAGAAGGAGTTATGAGTATGTTCTTTTACTGCGGACTGCCTGCATCTATCTGGATGGTAACTGTACATTAAAAAACATTGAAGATTTAACATTGAAACATTAGAATATATCCCTGCAATGGGTTGGCACCCCATTCTGGGTTATTCCCTGCCTTGTGCCCGTAGCCTCTGGTATAGGCTCATGACCCTGCATAGGACAAGTGGTTTCAGAAAATGGATGAATGGATGGAATATATGCAAATGCAAAAAAATATAAAAATAAATAGTATCAAGAATTTCTTCTGTTCATTAAAAACGTCTTGATATCTTGCTGCCTGCCTTGAAGAACACTTCAGTTCGTGAAGCTTTCTTTAGGGGTACCGCCACTATTCCCAGTATTTCTTAAATTTCATCTCCAGCTCCTTAATTAATTAACTTAGTTAAAGAATTTGATGAGGCATATGATTGTTTGAGTCAACAAATACAGAGGTATACCGGACAGTCACAGTAAATACTGGGGTGACTTTGTGAGAGGTTTTGAAATGGCAACCTAACCTAACACACTTTTACAGACCAAAAAATATAAATACAACTTTCTATAGCAGCTTATAACTGTTGTACAGAACTGTACTCGGCTCCTCATCTAGATGGATAATTTACTCATCAACTGTCTTGTATTGAAACTGAGACACAGATGCTGGCATTGATGACAATCATCATTGATGTGCTATTAGGACAAAGCTGACCAACTTGTTGTATTATTAGCTATGGAACCAAACTGCAGACCTGGAGCAATAAGCCTTTAATAGTTAATTTTATAAGCTCCTTCAGACATGTCAGACATGGTAATGCTGGATATAACTGCTTTTGATGTGTATGGTTTATATGAAGCCTGTAGCAATTTAACTCGCATAACTTGGCGCTGAATGCCACAGCTGTCCTCTTGGCGGTGCTGTTTTGCTGGAAGATGAAAAAGTGTAATTTCTGATGAACGGTCCTCACCAGAAATTAAATGTTGTAAGATCAGCAAAACATTTTTTTGTTAATTTCACTTTAAGATATTTCTGTCTAATTTCACATTAATACAATACAATATCACATCTAAAGATTTTAATGAAATATGAACGTCAATATTGTAGCGATCGGATACAGACGAGCGGACCCAGATATGCAAGGTAAGTGGGCTTTATTCAAAAGCCTGGGGAAGGCAGCAACAGGGTCCAAATCGCGAGGCAAGAATCGGAGTCGTGGGGCAAGCGAGGAGGTCGAAATCCGGGAAGTCAGGCAGACGAATAAGGACCGGGGAGAGACACCGAAGGGCAGAGAGACGCAGGACGCTGGGCTGGGCAGGGCAGGCGGATCAGGAGCGGGAGCTGGACTACGGAGAGGAAACGAAAACGAGAGGTTCTTTGACACGGGAAAAAGACACGACACTGGGCAGGAGCAGGAGGGGAGACGAGAGACGATCAATTGCTCGGCACGGCACAATGTAAACATAGGCTCAATACTTCGCACTGGAGCTGAGAACCTTCTCCCCCTTTATGCTGGTGCAGATGAGGTAAGAGTGGCTACACCTGACGGGTCACGCCCACCCGGGGCCGTGCACGTAACAAATATCATGTTTTATTACGTAAGCTCAGTGAATATCTACTGTATAGCTGTTATATTCTCTTACAAAATATTAGTTTTTTTACAGTTCTATCATATTTTTAATTAGTCAATCCCATATGACTATAGAATAATTCATCTATCCATCCAGTGGTGGAACAACTGTACACTGGGCTCTGGGGCAAAAATGGACCATACACCCCCCCTTTCCAAATTCAAACCTACATGTAGGGTCAGACTATGCAAGTTGCAGCAGTTGCAGATGATGAAATTTAAGTAGCCCCAAAATATCATACCCATCATGCACTGCTGTAGTTAACAAATTCCACAAACCTGCTTTTTTTTTGTTAAATATGGCTTGACAACATAGTATGACTATAAAACATTATAAATTATTACATTTCAAAATTGTTTTAAGTATTGTTCCAAATATTTTTTTTTTGTGTTATGACTCCCACCATAATGAGATTGTATACAAAATAATCAGATATAAAAAGTATTATATTACAAGTTTAGGCAATATGCATAACATCTGTGGCTTAATTCTCATTTATATTTTGCATACATATAAAATTTGCAGTTGGATGATTAGCTCTACAGAACTTTACAGAACCACTTCCAGTACATCCTGCCCTCTTCCATTTCCATTATGTGGTGTTTGATGGAGAAGAATGAGGGACCAGAAATATCCATCCATCCTCCAGCAGCTTATGGTGGACAGTGTGATGGAGTAACACCTAGATGGAGTCCTGGCATCATTTGCTGCAGGGAAGAGTTTCAACCTTGGATGGGATTCTGGTCCATCGCAAAACCAGCAGAATCACTTTTCTGAAAATTATTGTGGATTGAGGTCTTATTCTAAAATCTTTTTATTGTAATTAAAAATGTATTTTTGTGTTTAATTCATAAGCAGAAGTTCACCATTTACTATCAGCAAACACAAACATTTTGTTTGACATTCAGATAAAAAAATCTGGGAAAAAAAAACCCTGAATGAACCTGAATGATTCACTGCTTTCTTTGAACTCAGATTCAAGATGTGCGGATTGTGAATAGCCATGCACAAGTGTCCTCAAAGGCATCTGAAAAATATTTAAAACCGTGCAAACACTCTCATAAATATGCTTCTCATAAATACTCCACTTCTTCCCGTTTCTCGTCTTTTCTGATTTGTTCCTTTACTTTCGGGGAGACCGTGGTCGCATGTAAAATGAAGTGACTCTTCTCCCCACTAAGTCGGTCAGAGTCAGCTCACCCCCTTAGGAAGTAAGAGGGGCCGACTGGGCCCCTGCATGTAAAATGTCACAAGGGCCCCTCCGCCCCCCGGGCCGTGACCTGTCGCCATTTCCTGGCCTAACTGGAAACACACTTCGTATGTTATTAAAAAAGAGTCTGCGATATCATTGCCTCTCCGCTCTCCTCCCCGACCACATGAAAGAGGCTCCATGTGTAAAGCCCAGAGCAGTGATGGAAAATGCATGCTTCTATTCCCACCGTTAGCACATAGCGCTCAGGGGTATTTTTTTGTCACCCACACCAGTTAGAGATATTGTACTATTTATTTTTTACTGTTTTACTTTAATCTGTACAGTCTTACGCTGAGTTATGCCAGATGGAGACACATCCAATCACATTTATGTCCACGGTCCATAGTAAATAATATACGCTGATTGAGAGACGCCTGATAGAGCGTAGTAGGACATAAACAGGTGTACCTCTTAGTGTAAACAGGTGCAGCAGAATGGGCAGAGCTGTAAGTCGTATAATGATCCACTGTCCATATCTAACTTGTAATAAGATGCACGTGCAGTAACATACATGTGTTGGACAGCTACAAAATCGAGATCTTAGATCAGTGGTCCCAGTCCCAAATGCCAATGCAAGTCAACTCACAGCTATATTTTTACACTATTTTTCTTTATAAAACATATTTTAGTACAATCCATGAAGGTGATAGAAAAAGCATTTCACTGTGCATAAGATGACCTGATTATCTGAAACACACAAACATTCTTACCCACTGTACTACCATACCGCTCAGCTGCATAGCTATGGAAACCAGCACTCCATTTCTTTCCGACAAGGTGGGGTGATAATGATGAACAAATGAAAGATCAAAAACTGACTGGAAAAACACATTTTGGTCTCAAAATATCCGATCTCTCATTTTTCTCTATCAAACACCACATGGTGAAAATGGAAGAGCTCAGGATGCACTCAAAGTGGCCCGTAAAGTTCTGTAGAGCACTGAGCCAGCTACCATGCAGTAGTTGATAGTACCTTTCGTATCATTTATTTTGCACTGAATGATTGGTACCACGATAAGTTTTCCTTCTTGTAGAAAATGGAGCTACAGGAATATACAACCAGTCACATGCCCATCACAGGTCTCTACCACTTTTCGATTTATTTCATAAACTGGAGATTTTTAAATTCTTGTTAAGCACAGGAAAGCTAAATGATATACTGTAAGTAAAATAAAACAAGTTTCCTTTCTAACATAGAAAAAGTATGTCACAGTGAAAGTCTGACGTCATATTAACTGGTTGTGTGGTGACGGCAGAGTCAAACTCTAGCCTGTCCTTTAACTTTAAATACACTATTTAACTCTTTCATCCCATGAAACAGAGCAGTATTTAATGTCCCTTGTAGATTGAATGCTTTGAGTTTACTCTCCTTTTATAACTGCTAGAGGAGGCTACTTTGATAAATCAAAGATATGACATTTTCTTGCTAAAAAGGTACTCAAATGGTGAACATACTGAAAATTTACTTGCTAGCAAAGAATACTGAGTACACTTTTAGTAAATGTTAAGTGAGTAACATGCATATTAGAAAAATACTGCGTGTGTTATTGATTGGTAGTGCAAGGTGAAACATTTATAGTGGATCTGGTTATAATATGGACTTTATTATGTAACAATAGTTTAAATTGAGATTTAACTTTTCTCCTGTATGTTTTGTAATTTGAATAAGTGGGTTATATGTTTGCTAAAGTTCAAGATGAAATATAATTCTCATTGAAAACTGTATCTCAAGCGAAAATGTGTCATAAGAACAAACATCAAAGAGATTCAAATATCACTTAAATTTGGGGGTAATCAATATTTATAGGTCACCTGTTGTTACCACTGAACGCAGGGACACTGCCGTGCCTAATATCAAGGTTGGCTCAGTTTTTTATAGTGTTAGCACAGCTGTGAGAGCTTGTGTGAATGGTCATCAGGTCATTGGGAAGACTGGCCACCCATCCAGCAGGGCTATTTTTTTCTGGAAATTTATGCAGCTTAATAGAAATGTTGCTAAGTCTCAAATCAGACAAGCCTTATATGGAAGCAGGGGGCGGAGCATTTTACCACATTGAGGAAACATCGCGTTCCCTTTGCAATTCAGTTGTGGCTCGTGCAGGGAACACATCCTAGGGCAGGGGGCCTGTCCTAACCCCGTGAAAAACTAACAAAGTATTTCTGAGCGTAGCGTGTTCCTTGGCCTCATTCCACCACAGCCAGCTGTGCAAATGGCATGAGCAAACGCTCTTCTGAAGCCCTTATGCAACAGGATCCAGGCACACACCACACCTCCGTATGTCGCGGAACATCCTTTTGATTTTGCAGCCTCTCTTTGTCACTCCTTTAATTGAACTTCGTGCACATGCAATCGCTGTTTTAAGATGGTAGATGAAAGCTACCAAAATACAGAATGGTCATTTGGGGCATTGAATTTAGATGATTGTGTAGCTTTCTACTGCAGTACTTATCGGAAATTCCCCAATAACACCACTACCAAAATGTGACATTTTTCTCCACATTGCCCATAAGCTAGCCAAGTGTCCACACACACACATGCACACACACAGGGGTTTCTCACTATATCTTTGTGGGGACTCTCCATTCATTTTTATGGGGAAAACTCTAATCCTAACATAATGACCTTAACCCCTACCCAGCCCTAACCCTAACCATAAGTAAACAAAATAAATACAAGGTTTTTGCCATTTTTAATTTTTTGATAGCTGCGACGGGCTGCTCCCGCCTCATGCCCATAGCTTCCTGGATGGGCTCCGGACCCCCCGCGACACGGAAGGACAAGCATCTTGGAAAATAAATGGATGGAGTTTTTGCATTCATAGATCCTGATAAATGGTCCCCACTACATCAAAATTACAGATTTTATCAAATCATGGGACACATTTGGTCCCCAAAATGTAATATAAACATAATCCACACACTCATGCATGCGAACGACCAGTGCCATAAGAATCGATGCTCTTTTTCTCAGTATGGTTGGCTACAGACACCAGCAGTCACTCCATCATGCTGATGTTCCCACCATTATAAGCAATGCATGTGAGGAGGGGTGGGGGGGGCAGCCCAGTGCTTTTTGGGGCCCTTAGCAAAATTGGATTAGACTAGTTATCATTTGTGATCTTGCATCCCATTCGGAGAGGCTGATCAGATGGAGGGCCCCCTGGTGGTCTCTGGGCGCTAAGCCTGTGACGCAGGCCAGCCCTGCGCTTATGCCTAGGTGGACCCCTTCCAGATGCACAAGCAGCCCCTGCGGCCACATGTAATTGCATGGGAGCAGCGCCATCCTCTGGTGAGTCATCACACCCACAACTCAACCTTCTGAAATGCGGAGGGGCAACAGAATGAGATTCACGCAAAGTGGCGGCAGCCGCAGTCGTCCCCCCCCCCCCTCCCCCCCAGGGTCACTAAAGTTTTTTTTAAGAGGGGAGCATAAATGGGGCCGTAATTCATACAAGGAACCAACCTTATTATTAGCCAAAGATTTGCTTCGAATTGGTACGTGACAGAGTAACGAGTAACAAAGGAGGGGGCACTCTAGAGACCAATCCGCTTTCAGCTAAGGTCTGCCCCTGTGGCCCCACTCCTGAATACCCCACTGCTCACCTCTGATTGGCTGTGGGATCCCTGGGGCAAAAAGCAAAAAGGCTTCATTCTGCCTCTGGGTGAGGGACAGAGACGTGAGACGACGTGGTTATTTCTTCTCACCATCTCGCTTTTTATGCTATTTGTAAATAGCTGACATTTTGAACGTATCAGTAACCCCAGTATCGTCTCACATAAATTCTATCGCATGTTTTAGCACCCAGACCATCACTGCGCTCTCAAAGCATGTGAAGGTCCATGACACTAAACCCCTTACAGTCTGTAATACAGCTCCACATCTTAATCAATTCAGTTTTAATAGAATATGATTGCTGTCTGATATCAAAAACATATATCTAATCTGATTCTAAATATCCCAGTTTGTAATATAAATGAATTCATATAGATTCACAGGCCACACTGAGGAATATGGACTGTATGACATTGCAGGGCACTCGCATATACACACACAAAGTCTCTGATACTCCCAAACCACATGCCTTTTTGACTGTGCGAGTAAATTGGAGCAACCTGGAGATATCCCATGTGAACATGGATGCATATTCAGATTATTATTAATTCAGATGACATATGCATACGTGTATTATGTATGCTGAAACTCGGAGCTTACACTAAGGGCTCAATTAAAGTAATGTATAAAAAAAGTACATTCTGCTATATTTGACATTCGACTGCATGTAGACATGTCATGCTATAAGGTTTATTCATAAAACCTAGCTCTGCTCCAATGAGAATGCCTTACATCTGCTCAGACCTGCTCAGACCTGTTCAGACCCACTCAGTGACCTTATCTTCCCCAGCAGGATGCCATGACCACATAGCCACAAACAAACAGCGGTAATGTGGACAGGAAAGAGGCGACTGCCTGTCACTATAACATAATAAATAAATAAATGATGGCAAACCAAAGTGCATGGACATGCAAAACCTCTCATGTTTACCCCTTGCTTGTGTAATTCCACAAGGCTGCGTTTCAACATCTGGGACACTCTGCCTCCACACCTGATCAAATCTCACGTTCCATAATCCTGAACTGAAAAAACAGAGGAAAAGACTGTTAATACCTTAAGTGTATTATATTATGCACAAAGTATGAAGTTAACTATATTCACTTTCAGATTAATCTTTGAAATTCAATTTGTATCCCTACATCGGCGTGATTTCAGAAGAATCCAGTATAATGTATTAGGCAAAGAATGAAGTATTATGCGCACATTTGTATTCCATCTGTGACTCAGGCAGGATGTAGATGTCCAGGGGAAAGCTTTCTCGATGCCTCATACTTTATAATTTTCCAGAGGTTTTCTGGGAAAGAGAAAGGAAACTGAAATTGGTCTAAAGCACTTTACTTACATTTAAACACCAGTCTGGCTTCATATATATATATATATATATATATATATATATATAGAGAGAGAGAGAGAGAGAGAGAGAGAATATGTTATGAGTATTGAGTATTTTTAATGTGTTTAATTGTAGCAGATTCCAGTGTGTGAGATTTAATACAGTATAATATATATTACATAAAAAATTAGGCAGAAAGATTAAAGACTGTAATTACTTTATAATCAATCAACAAATATGGATTGCAGGGAAAAGTGAATCGTAAAACCAAAAGCTTTTTTGTTGAGTAATCATGAATGATGACTGCAGATGGTAGCAGATGACAGTCTTCAGTCTGTGTATTCTCCATCTGCCAAGGCTGAGTTTGGTCACAGTCACTCTCTCGCTTTGAAACAGGCTAAACTTCAATTGCAATAATAGAGACTGAGACCAGCAGGTACTAAAGAAAAGTGTCTCCCCTTAATGTTAACCAGCAACAGTTTTAAGCAAGTTTTTACGAGACATTATAGTTAAAATTCAAACACTGATAATTTCAGACTCTTTGAAACTATTAACATGCCTTTGATAGATGATATCTAATACACAAGTACCATGAATATTGTTTTTAATTTCCACTGCACACATGTAGAAAATGTGGGATACATTTTGGACAGATCCAGGAGGAATGCTTTATTACAGCCAGAAAGCGACATTGTCTCTGCTTGGGTCACTCAAAATTCCATTCTTTCAGTAAGAGTCTTCTAAGCACTTTCAAGTGCTCATTCACTGAAGACCTACAGCAGGTTAGGGGTTTCAACAGAGGCATGTTTAGCTAAGCAGTTTATTTCCTTTTTTTAAAAAAAAAAAAATACAAATTAGCATTGAAAGAATTTTTTTTTTAATCCTGGAGACGGGCACAGCGATGACCCCATGGAGGTCGTATTCCTCTATTTTTGAAGTTGCCCATGAGAGCATGGACAACTTCAAGAATAAATAACAACTTGGATAATGAAATTGTAGACGGATGACAGATGTACCTTCGTGTCCTTACAGCAAGTTCATGGCGCCGAGGCAGTGACATGAGGGGGTAGGTCTTGACCTCTTTAAGTGATTCTACACCAAAGTTCTGTTCTGTGTGAATAGATGAAGTATGCTTGCAGTTAATGCCTGTCCTGTGTAATTTGTAATCCGGTGTTTTCCGCCCTCCCACACGCGGCTGAATCGGGTCTTAGGGCTCGTCGGATATATAACCCGTTTTCCAAATAGGTGTCTGTGTCAGTCCTGCTGTGTGGAGTCTATCAAGGCATCTGCAGACCCTCCACAGTCTCTAATATTTATCCCATGTTACCTATAAAGATCGCAGAGAGATGATCGGCTGCTGTAAATACTGGCCAGTCAGAGTGGCAATCGAGTAAAATACGTGGTTCTCCTCCCAAAGTGAAGAAAGCAGTCTCCGGATATTGTTTTTAAAAAAGCATTGATATTTAATTATAATCACAATCAGAGTCAGGCTTATTGACTGAGTATTTTTACACACCCAGGAAATCTGTCTCTGGTTTGTCAAGGATTTAAGCATCACAAAATAAAGGAGAAAATAAATTTAAGTCTAATAGCTAAATATATAAAAATAATAAAATATCACATTTTTAAGTTACCAAAATGTAAATGTATCTGTTAAAGGAGTGTTGTTTGATCTGAAGTAGACAAGTGGAGAAATGGTCGAATTAATGAATGCAAAATTGAAACATTCCTAGTCAATTGCTTAAAGAGCAGAATTCCGTAACCCTACTCTCTGCCTCTTTCTTTTGGGAAGACCTAACTTAGATTACAAAACCCGCTTAAAATAACAAAAACTTGTAAAAAGGTTAATCCTCGTGTTTTGTTACAAGACAAACTGTTTTCTTAGCCTGCAAAGATAATTGTGTGCCAGTGGGCAATGAGATCTTCTTGTCTGCAGTGTAAACATTTGGTTGGGATGCTGATTATATGAGAGATTTCCTCTAGGCGAGGAAAAGACAGGAGATCTTTTCCAGCCCAAATGGGTGGTGGCCAGCTTCTCCCTGGCTCCCTGAGTGACAACAAGGTCTATCTGTGTACAATGGCCTCTCAGTTACCACTTGTTTGATATTGTGATGTTTCCTACAATCTGAGCTGTCAACAGACTCAGCAGCTTAGGTTAAAGCCAGACCATTCTGCTCCAGATCAGCAGTTCCTCACTACACAAGTACCTGTCTTCACATCTTTGCTGTGCTTGGCTGGGCCATCTGCTGCTGCATTGGTCTTGCAATTAACACATCAGTCGCTCAAGTCCCAGATCAGAACCTGCAGTTGTACCACTGAAAAAAGACACTTAATTAATTCTGAGAAATATTCCAGGTATATAAATTACTATAATAAAAAAGTAATCTAATCTTCAGTTAACTTAATAATGATAATAAACAGTAGCATTTCAGTTATGTCGGTTTCACGAGCCTCGACTTATTCTAAGGTTTATGACCTTTAATGGGAGGGACTCAGTTGCATAACATGTAACAAGAGTCTTCAATTTCACCAACATCAAAGAGCGGCACCCACTGCTAAACGTGAAGCTTTTTCCCAGTTTTTGAAATGTGATGGGTACCTTTGAAATGAACTAGAATCGATTTAATTAAAAAAATACACATTGTGTATTTTACTCCTTAATAAAGTCGCTGCAGAGGCAGCATTGCGAGTGTCAAACGACCTTGTATCACACAGGCTTCCTCTTCATCCGGTGTCTGAAGAATGGCACCACGCTCTCACATTGCAAGTCTGAGATAACTGTCATCGCTTGCGGTAACATGAGTATTTACAGATCTCCCAGCTTTAGAATTTAATATACTGTACTTCTTGACAGGACCAATAGGAGCTCTTTACATATTTTTAGCCCCAAGGTCAAAGACGGCTGCTGCCAGGACTCTTCTGTGCAAGATGGGCTTTCAAATTTACAAGGAGACTTTAGGTGACCACAGAGCGGCTATTTTCTCAGCTGCTCCTCTCCCGTCAAACAGAATAGAATGATGGAAGCAGAAACAAGGGACTCGTGGCTGCAAAGTGCAGTTTCCATTGTCAGGACCAATTCCGATTTCAAAATGAATGATGCTCACATTCATCTTTCTTTGGTTAATTTTAATCCCACCCAAACTGTTGTCGGGTAACTGTCTTTGCAGATTTTAACGTCATGGAACATCGCCAGAATACTTAGAGTGTTTAAATTTAGCGACCGTGCCGAGTAAATGCCGACGGCCCAAGTTGCACTCAAACTGATAGTATATCATGGACTTGAAGTGCGGCAGATGTCCTCAGATCTTCATAGCAGATTAGACAGTAAGCTACAAAAACTAGGCTACTTCAATGCCGCTAACTTTAAAATATACCTGTATAGTTAACACCTACTAGAGAATAAGACGTGAAAAGACATGTGAAAAAGCAAGGTGAGCTGGAACATTCTGGTCATGCTGGTCATCTTTCCCCAAAGGCTTACTCACGTTTGAATGACAACGCTGCATGGTTCAACGGTATAACGCAAGCCGTGGTGATGGATCGGATTGTGTATGTTTACCTTGGAGCTTTCTGAGCGTCGACCTGACCTGTTGACACGGATTAAGGTGCTACCGCTGGTGTCGGTGACCACCACATACCAGGAGGTCGCGACCTTGACAAGATCCAAGGCAGAACTAGGGGTCAGAACACGTTGCCTTTCCGCTGCCGGCTCGCCTGCTAGCAACAGAAGTCAAAAGACAAAAAAAGAAAAGATGAGGACCAAATGAAGTGAGGGAAGGAGAGAAAGAGAGGGAGAGAAAAAAAAAGATGTCTAATACAAAGTGGCCAGTGGCTTTTTTGACTCCTGGCATGCTTTGAGCAGGATATGGACTGTGACTTTCCAGACCTGTTTGCACAAAAGCGATGGTCCTTTGAAGGAGGCCTGGGATTGACGGCTTTTTCTCCCATTGTGCGGTGCAGGGCTGAGGGCCGATGCACTCATATCAGTGGAGCGTGACAGCGAGGGGAGAAGTTACACTCAGAGAACACACAGGGCCTTCAGCCTTTGCCTTTGTGTGCACGGTGGACCCTGTGCTCGCTCGGGCAGACAAAGAGGGCCGCAGCGGAGGGACCGGCTCCCGCCTGAATCAAATGGCCGATGCTCACTGGCGTAGAACAAATCTGTGAAGAGGTCTTCCTGTGTGATTAGCACCCCCTTACCCTTCTCGCACTTTTCAACCCACTTGTCCCCCCACCAGACACCTAAGCTTTGATGAGAAATGACAAAAAAGTAACCCACTTTTAGGCAACGCTTAGTGCTTTTTTTCACATTAATTTGAAGGCTTTTACTACTTATTTGATGTGGCAGCAATTAGAGGGAGACTTCAGTGCCCCATGAGGGTGAAATGGCCCTCTTCAATAAACACAATTATGCTCTGAAAAGAAACAAAAAGCCTACAAGACAGATAACATGGCGACATCAAAAAGCGAACGGGACGTGCTCGTGACTATTATGGCTTGCTCTCCTTTCATGTGAGCAAAGTGTTACTTTTCTCATGAGAAATCTCGTTAAGACTGAGTGACATAATAGGACATACGGCCCCAGCCTCCAGATGCTAAGCACTTTATTTATATGGGTACCTGGGTCCCCTCTGGGCTACCTCCTTGATTTGCCCCACTTTGAAGACCCAGTTGAGTCTCTACAATGATTACAGCCCTGTTAACGAAATATTTAGTCTTCATAAGATAAAGATTAATCGCACAACCTTTGATACAAGATCTACCGAATCAGGAAGCAGGTCTTTGCTTCTTTTGTTTTCAAAAGGACAAAACACTCCTCAACTCTAAACTCGTATAGCTCTAAGCTGGTATCATCCATCCATCCATTATTTATACCGCTTAATCCATCTGGGGCGCGGGGAAGCTGGAGCCAATCCCAGCATCATAGGGCGAGAGGCGGGGTACACCCTGGGCAGGCCGAGGCGGGGTACACCCTGGGCAGGCTGCCAGACCACCATGGCGGCAACACAGCCAAACAGCCACGCACACTTGCAGTCACACCTATGGGAAATTTAGAGTAGCCAGTTAACCTAATCTGCATGTCTTTGGACTGTGGGAGGAAACTGGAGTACTGGGAGGTAACCCACGCATTCACGGGGAGAACAAGCAAACTCCACAAGGAAAGGCACCTTGGGTGACCTGGTATCATACATCTATCCATCCATTCTAACTAAAATTAATATACTTCCATAGGTCACTGTAAACAAACCACCAAACAATAAAGTTATATCTCTCAACATCTTTGGAAGAAGGCTGTCTTTTTGCCCTTCATTTGTTATATCTATGACCTTGTTCGGCAACCCCAGTTAATTAATGATATTTATTTTTCTTAGCCTGCAAAGATAATTTAAATGAAACTAAATATAGCATTAGATATAGCACAATGATTGCATAGTTTGTAAATGTTATTTTAAGTATACAATTGCAGTATACAATTGCTCATTAAGTCATCAGAACAGCAAATGGCATGACAGAGAGGAGTACCACCACCAAGATGCCACAGGAGATATCGTATCTGATGCAGCATCTGTTGTGGTGTGTCTCTCTGACCTCTGTTTCTTGTCATGTTCTTTACATACGCATCCATTGTTTCCTTATACATTTATAGCTGAATAAACTCTGGTCAGCAAGGCAAGGCAGCAGGTCTACCATCTGAGGCAGCTGGGAAGGTTTAAGGTCTCTCCTGTTGTCCTTAAGGATTTCTACTTGGCTGCCGTAGAGCATCCTGACCATGAGCATCACATCGTGGTTGGGGAACTGCTCTGTCCAGGACCGGAAAGCCCTGCCATAGAGTGGTTGGAGCAGCTGAGTGCTGCACCAGATCTGCCTGGCCCTCCCTACCAGACATCTACAACAGCCGCTGTAGGACCAGAGCAACACAAATCTCTGAGGAACCATCCCACCCCAGTAATTCTCTGTTTTGCCTGCTGAGTTCAGGCAAAGGCTTCTGCACGGAAAGGTTAAGGAGGAGCTTTTTCCCTCAGGTCATAAGGCTCCTAAACCAAGACAAGTCTCAATGCCTCTAGATGCTGCTTCACTCTGTCCAAATTGTTGGCACAATCCTCAGGCCTCTTGCACATTGCACTTATACTGCACAGCACAATACCTTTTACCTATCACTTATGTATGGATTATGTACGGCTGAACGTTTCATATATTTTTTATCTTATTATCTTTCCTTATTTTTACTATATTTTGTTATCATGCAGCTGTGCATGATAGTGCACAGAGTGACCAGGGTTAAATTTCACTACATGTTGTTTGTGTACAACTGTGTACGTGACAAATAAACCTCTTGAATCTTGAATATTTTAAACCATAGAAGTCACATGTGAGCATTTGTTTTCTACAAGCTTACAATCTGTTACGAATCATGTGCATTCGATTTTATGACGCTAACAATTTCAGATCAAAAGACCCTGCTTTGTTCTTTGTCCATTCCTATCTTTGCTCACACACAAGTCCCCAAAAGATTCTAAAAGGACAAACTAACAACCGGTTTTTGAGAGAGGGCACATCCATCTGGCGTGGATTCCAGACACTGACAGATGTCACATTCTGTCGGCAGCTTGCTGAGAGAAGGTACCTGACACTGATTAAATGTGGCTTATTGAGGCACTTTGATTGAGAGAGTATTTCACACTCAGTCTTACTTTTACATATTCAGTTTTACAGGGAACTGGCATGTAAGTGAAATCTTTCCCAATGGTTCACTGAAATGTTTGGAACTGTTTTACAGTGATGGGGGTGACTGAGGACACCTCCTAGGACAATCCCTGGGTGAGGGGGGGAGTGGCTCTTAGACAGTTCCATTGACATTATGCCCAGTGGGTGTCTTCTTCAGTCAGTTTGAAGGCTACAGATTGCTACCTTGTCATCAGCTGCATTCACGCAGCCAGCTTGTGATAGCTGTCCCTTCCAGACTGAATGCAGATCAGGTCCTCCAGATGAATGCACCATGGAGGCTGATATGCATGAGAATGAGGTCTACTGAACGTCTTCTGTCGCTCCACAAAAATATGCTTCCAATGTATCTCCAATAACAATGTAACTAACTTCACAACAAAAAAGAGCGTTCCTACAGATTTTGGCACTAATAATGACTAGTGAAAAACAAAACCAGGTTCTTATTTCCAATTTGAAATTCGTATCATTTTCTCAAATCCCTACAATTAATATTGTTCCCACATTTAACTTTAGAGAATGTTTCGAGAATTAAAATATGTCAATGGGAGTGTCATACAATGTGAACCTACCCTATTCCATCTGTCTATTGGATGGATGAATACATGACATGGTCAGCTTTCCTGATTCTTTATATAAGTTTAAGTCAGGGGAGGTAATGCTAAGATTATACAATTCCTTAGTGAGACCTCACCTAGAATATTGTGTGCAGGTTTGGTCACCATAT
>JABFEA020000021.1:19636238-19656364 GCA_019775915.2 Cyphomyrus plagiostoma | reverse complement strand
TATTTGCAACGGGCCTCCACCCCCCCCCCACACCCCAGCCCCCGAATCTGCCTCACGGTGATCCCAGCAGTATTGTGGATGCTAAACGTTTCAGCTGGGCCCGCTCCCCCTTTTCACAAGACAACGTAATCCTATTTCAACTGCGGCAGGGTCAGAAACAAAACAGGGCGCAAACAAAAAGAACGGGAGAGAAAACGGGTGATGCATGGATTTAATCAGGTTAGTTCTGTTCATCCCACTGAAGCTATAGATATGAAGCTGCTAATTTAGTCTTTGTTTCGGTTATTAATAGCCAGTTTCATTATGCTTAGAAATAGTGCGTACGGTAGTTTTATAATAAGTATTAACAATGCAGGAGAGTCAGCATAGTTTACTTCACAAAAACAGTTCTGTTGTGGGTTTCTCTAAAATAACTCTACACTTTGGAATAGAGCAAATAATACTAACTTGACTGATTGTATGCTTTCATTAATCCAATATTTTTTTCACAATAAAAATACATTTATTTTATATGAACATATGAAATTAAATGATTAATATAATACAATATAATATAATATAATAAAGTATATCCCTATCACCAGGATAAGAGAAAATGTAAGTTAGAAAATGGATGGATGCTATATTCATTCCATGTTATTATGCCAAACTTCATGTTAAAGCAGGAAAGTTCAGTAACTTAAACTTTATCTGATGTTAATAAATGAATAGTTCACTTTCTTTGTAAGGTGCCCATGAATATGCAATTCTGTTATGGTTTTATGCCTTTAAACATTTGTTTTTTGCCTTTTAACAATTATAAAGTAAAAAAAATTTTTTTTTGAAGTTTTCAGGATGATTTCCTCTGCCTTGTTTGGTTGTAAATAGATGGGGTGTGAGTATGTGTGTGTGTGAGGGGGGCTAGCAGGATGTTTCTCTGGCATTAAATCCTTATTAATATTAATAACACTAGTGCAGGGGCTGGGGAATGTGACCTCTTGTTGAAACTGGAACAAACCTTCTCCAAGCGGCTTACAATGAACGGGAGTTCAAAGTGGTCTGGCGGCACATTCCAGTCTGGTCTCTTCTGTTCCCCGAGCTCCACTCCTTCGAATCGTAAAGGAACCACTTCCCAGGCCTGACGCATTCCAGTCTGATATCTTCTGTTCCCAAAACGGAACCCCGTGAATCGTAAAGGAACTGCTTCCTAGGCCTGACACATTCCAGTCTGGTCTCTTCTGTCCCCCAAATGGAACCCAGCTAAATTGTAAAATAACCACTTCCTATGCCTGACACATTACAGCCTGGTCTCTTCTGTTCCCCAAATGGAACCCGGCTAAATTGTATCGGAACCACTTCCTAGGCCTGACACATCCCAGTCTGGTTTCTTCTGTTCCCCGAGCTCCACTCCCCTGAATCATAAAGGAACCACTTCCCAGGCCTGATACATTCCAGCCTGGTCTTTTCTGTTCCCCAAGCTCCACTCCTCTGTATCGTGAAGGAACCACTTCTTGACACAATCCAGTCTGGTATCTTCTCTACCCCAAGATCAACTACTCCAACTTGTAAAGGAATCACATTCTGGAACTGACACATTCCAGGCTGAGGTGGGTTTCCCAAAAGCTTGGTAATGCCAAGTAGTTAGTTATCTTGTACTTGAGATCAATTGTTAATTACAGAGTGTTTCTCGAAACCCTATATAACTCAAGGGTCGCTTGTTCTTATCTGTCGTTCTTCTAAATATTGCCTACTGTTCTCTTGCAGAGGTCATCTGGAATAGATCACAAAAAACACTGATGCTCATTTTTGGGCAACGCAATAATACTGACAATGTTGATTATGCTATAAGAATTGTAGCCCATTGTTGCAATAAAAAATATAATGCATGTTATAAATTAGTGCAAACAAGGGCTTGTTGACCTGACACATATATTCAGTTGGAGTACATAACAGGCTTGAGTACATAACAATTAAAATGAAACTGAATTTATGTAAATTCATATACATGGTGTAGTGCAGCTGTAACAATACAGCTTAATATCTGAATATTAATTAATGATAAACATGTTAACAGACTCAGCATATTAGCATTCACGGAATGGACCAATCCGCCATGCCACCCTATTCGAGCGCCTGTCTGATACATGTCCGCCTATCATAGTTATTAAGAATGAAAGAATTCCACATTTGAAGTCACACCCATAGAATAAATAATTTAACTGTCATTTTGTATACCATGGTGGAAGAGCCCTTCATAAGGTCATTCAAGTAACCCTGTCACAACCCCATCTAACTGATATCCCATAGGCACTCACAGGAAAAGCTACTGCAGACTCCTCACAAACAGTAACACACATGCACAACACAATATGCCAAAACAATAAATAGGCAACCAAGGAAAAGGACTTACAGGACCAGTACAGACCGCATGCATATTGTTAGAAAATGCTAAAACAGTTACAATCATGCAATATATACATCTACCATTTAGAAATTAAACATGTTACATTTTTTTTTTATGTTTTGCTGGATTAAATGTATATATAAATGTAATAAATGGTGCAACTCAACTGAAAACCATGTTTGAAACAGAGCCATACAAAATGCCAAGCTGCTGGGCTAAATGCTATTCTGCAGGTGGACATGAAGCCTTTGGACCATCTCAGTAATAAACAATCCATAGAGTAATACAGGATGGCCTGGAGTGACATAACGAGCCTCCTCGTTCTGGTGCAGAGACACTCCAGAATTTTCCCCTCAGTCCGCTGTACAACCTCAGACAGCTCTCTGCTTCTACTGGGGATTCTTGCAGACCACCGGTAATGCACATGGCCTCAGGCTGCTGTGTTCAAATCTGTGCGTGTATTGATCATATTTCTACTACACAATGCTTACGACTACATATAATTTCCAGCAGGAGGGGATGCCTTGCATTACATAAATAAATTGGTTGTCTTGCCATTGCAGGCATACCTAGCATTTTAGGTGCAGTAGAACTACCCTCAACCCTATTCAAACTCACAGCCTCTTGAATCCCAAATGCATCAGTCTAATAGAGTTCTTGGCACTAGGCCTAAATGTCCAGGTGATACACAGCCATCAAGACATTTTACAGACATTGTCACCAAGTATCCTGGGAGGACACACAATGCTTATATCTGCTCCAGCTTTGCAGTGTGTCAGATGGCAAAGGATGGTGTGTTTGCTGGTGGCTGGTTATTGGGAGACAGCAGGTGTCCTCCTGATTCCAGAGTAGAATCCACAAAATGTGGCTGAGGAGAGGAATAACACTGCATAGCAGAGAACTTACACGGCTGTAGAGGGGGCTTTGGGCCGGATACGTTCCAGTCTGGTGGAAAACCCGATTCTGGTGCCTACACAAGTTCTTGGGAGCTGTAAGATTCTCCTCTGAATGCTGCAGTAATTGTTGTGTCTACTATTATGCACACTACAGTAATTTTTTATAAAAACAGATTTTTCAGATGTTTTATTGCTCACGAACAATCTTACCATTGTTCTTTTTTACAAGGAAGCAACATAACATTTTATATATTTTTGACAAATGGGTTAATTGCTTTTGGTCTTAATGTTCTGTGCTTTCCTGTGATTTTATTGGTTTTCTAATTAGTTTTTTTACAGTTGGGCATGTCTGATGTGACAAAGTTTGTTCATTAATTCTGGAATAACAAAGGGTTTTGAGAAACACTCACAAATCTCACTGACTATTTACCTACATCGTTTGTTATCTTGTTCATTATTTGGCAAAATTGATGGTTATTGGGAAACTCATCGCAGATCTCTTCTGTTTCCCAACATCAACTCCTTTGAATCATCAAGGAACCGCATCCCAGGCCTGAAACGTTCCCATCTGGTATGTTTTGTTCCCTGAGCTCAGAACCAATATGTTACCATTTCCTGGAGTGATACCCTTTGGCCTGTTTAATTTTGTTGTTTTAAGGATTTGTTGAGAAGTTGTTGAGAAATGGTATAATTATATTATATGAATGAACACCAATTTTATTGAGTATATTATAAAGTATGTTGTAAAATATTATTATATATAAACTATTATAAATAATGGAATAACTAATGATTCATAACAAATAATTATTGCCTAATAGATAAAAGTAAATGAACTGAAGCAAATGATTCAGTTTGGGTTAAGTTTTCTTATTTTCAGTCAGCATACAACAGGCCAAAAGTAGCTATCACTCTTTGCAAGGAGCTGTGCAGGATGCCCACTGAGACATTTATATTTTAGTACTTTAGCAGATACTTATCCAAAGCGACACTAACTTTTTTTCAGAAAGTTGGGTTGGTCCCTGGGGCAACTGGGGGTTAAGGGCCCGACAGTGACATTACGTTGTCAAACGAAGGATTTGAACCTGTAACCTTATGGTTACAAGCACGACATCCCAACCCACTGAGACATTGAAAAGGACTAGAAGCAAGCCGGAGAGGTAGACGGAACATTTCAAATAAAAGTTCTATTTTGAACTTAAAAAGTGTCTCTGTCATAGTGATAGTAAGAAAGGTAATTTCCCTCTGACATGCCTGCATGTGATGCCATCTTAGACACTTCTGTCCAACTGATCACCCGGAAGCGGAACCTGCTTGTCCGGAGGGGGTGGCGGGTTTGGGTCAGAAGAATTACCTCCATCTCTCTCTTCTTCTGGAATCAAAGTGAAGGAAATCCCAGAGAAGGGTATGCAAAAACCTCCTGCTATTTATATTTTTACAGCTTTTGCAAAGCCATGCCACAAAAGTGTCAAATGCACAAAAGGCTGCTGAAAAATTATCTACTCTAATAATTAGTTCTCATCGGATGTAGGATGGTTAGCTGCAAAAGCAGGAATTTAGCCAGGATTCTTCTCATTGCAATGAGCTAATTATTAAAAGTGCTATAATCAGGAACAGAAGTTGGTAAATCCAGCTTTTGACTCATTAACAACAGCATGCATTGCTCAAGACTTCATATTTTATATATCGTTACAAGGTGAGAATGTCTAATTTATGCAAAATAATTTTACATTTGATGTCATTCTAATTGTCAATGTTGCATAGTTTGTGGAATGTTAATTACTGTGGCTTAGGAACATGCAGCAAAACTACAAGAAAGTAATACAAAAACCTGTGCCTGAAAAATTTGCTTTTTGAGAACTCATTAAAGCGGGTGCCTCTTCTATGTGAACAAGCCTGGGGATATTTCACGTACCTCCCATATGAAATCCTGTTTGCGATGTATCCATGCTGACTAACAATTAAAAAATGCCAAAATACCAGTTCTTTGTTTTCTCAAGCAAAGTGAGAGAGCATATAGTAATCAAAACTGCGTCAGATCACATGACACAAACATAAGGAGTAAAACACCATGACTTATTAATCATCCACCACTATTACAAAGTTTCCTGCTAAGAGTTACATAGCATCATCAGACATGCATGGAAGTTGTTTGGCTGAAAAAAACCCTTAAATGTCCAGTGAAACATAATTTACAACAGGGATTACGTGTACTTCATATTTGTTTCCTAATATTTAAGTGCAGTGCATCCTTTGTTCACTGGTATAAAATAAAAGGCGTCTGTCTTTTATATGCATGACATTTTTCCTGTAGTTCTTTGCAACCTTTAATCTTTTTTATTATTGTTTGAAATGTTTTCTGAAAGTTCCCTGCTACTATTACCATAATTCAACACTTGTTTCCAGAAATTTCTCCCTTTTCTTGAGTCCTGTTACAGGGAGACAAACACAGATATAGCCAGTGTGATAAGGCTGAGATCCACATTTTTATGGTGAAGTATGTCACTGTAGTCTATAGTATAACCCCTCCTTCCAAAACCAAAATATGTTTCAATGCAGCAAACAGCAAAACTAAAGTCATTACAGTCCAAGACTCCAAAGGGGCTTACTATTTCAAAATTTTAATTCAAACCGTTTTGATGATCTTCTGTTCCAAGATCTTCTGGATTAATCTGCACAAAAGTTTTAACCTAAACTGAACTACACATTAGAATGAAAACATTCACGATGCAGGAAGACTGAAGCTCATGTCCATGAAGAAATTCCAGCAGGGAAATCTTGTGGCTTTCCAGCTCAAATAAGGACATCATAAACAAAAATAAAATGCGCAGCTTAAAACAACTGCATGCTGTTCTACTTAAACGTCAGCGCACTAATCAGTGTCCACATGATTGTGACTCCTGCCATTTGTACTTGATTGCCCAGATTTGACTGAAGCACCTTAATAGCCGTTTGCATTGTAATATGAGCAATAAGGAGGGCAATCAGCGCTGATTTAGTCAATAACTTCATCCCCACAGGGCTCAGATCTCCCATACAGAAGAATCAATCACTCGCATCAACGAAACTTGCGTGAAAAAAAAAAAGATAAACATCTTTATTTTAACGTTAGCCCCTTTCACTTTTATTCATTAAGGTAACAAGGACTTTTGCTGGTTGGCTGCAGGGATTGTGAAGAAAAATGTGGGCGAACCCCCACCCCCAACCACAACCCAGCCGACCTGCCATTTCCTGCGGCTTATCAAAACACCTACCCAATGGGTCCACACACTCATGCTTTCAATTACTAAATTACAGGCAGTGCAGCCTTGCCACTGGTGACTGTAATTGACCAGACTGATATTTAAATGGCTGCAGTTAAGACTTGGTTCTGTTTCCCGTTGACCTCTAAGAGTAAACAGAGTAAGACGGTCTGAAAACCCTCTTTTGTTGGGCTGCCGTCTCAATTGCATATGATATCCTGGATGCTGGCTTTTTCCATTCTATCTTGCCTTCGCGAACGAGTGAAAAATCCGCCCCTCTTTCCCCTCTATTCTCTCCTCCGCTCACTTCTCTTTGCGGACGCCGAGACAGAGTGGTGGTCCTGGGGGCTTCTTGACAAGTCATCCCTGGCTGCGGCACATAATGCAGGCCTGACTTGGCCCAAGTCACAGATGCACACAGTAGCGGGTCTCAGAGTTCCAGCAGGGCCCCTTGGTCCTATTATAAGGGGACCCTGGAGATCCCTGAACAAAGCATCTATCAGCTAGGATTCCTGTAGGCTTTGCTGAAGGTTAGTGTGTGGGTGGTCATAGGGGGGAGGTCACTATCACAAACCAGTCATATAATACGCTAATACGCCTGTGCGCTCCAAACATTCTCACTAATTCAGCTTTCCTCTGTGCACACTTGCATGTTGATGGACACGTGTATGAACTCTCACGCATGTTGTAGTTAAGCCCCGCGCACACGCATGGGTGCAGACCACCCCCTGGGGTCTCCCTTTACTTTCATCCTCTGCCACATGAAATTCTTTGCCCGGGGACCTCGTTTCCATGACTTTGGCGGGATAGGCAGGAGCTCGAATCATGAATTACATCATCGGCGCTTCGACGATCATAATTGCGTTCGCAATAACTTAAAAAGACGGACTTTGATGAATGTCGAACATGTTTCACGCTTCTTCTCTCACAGTAGTTGAGGATTTTGGACACCATATGGTCTAACGACAGCGTCACTAAGACCGCGTTCTGCTCAGCTCAAGTCTGGTGAGGTGTGGTTATGAAGCAGAAATGCTCATGCCATCTGGACTCATGAATATGGGCTGTTGTGCTGCTGAAAATGTGATTGCTGTGGTCAGTGGTGGTCAAAGTCCCAGGCGCCCCAGGCCACTGCCCCCTCGGCAATTCCACCTTGTCCCGCATGCATACATGTCAACCTGCAGTGACACCAATGACATGGGTGATTAAAAAAGACATGGGAGGGGAAAGGTGACAATGGTAATAGCTGTGGACCAGGGTAGTGGGGGTGGGTGGGGGGTGGAGGGGTAAATTCTGAACTATTTTCTAAGCTTTTGCAAGAGGATGGAGAACCTTGCCACTCGCCCGCCCTGGACACAGCTGAGATACACCAGCTGTGTGTGTTAATGCAAAGGCGTCTCCAAAGCAAGCAGCATTAAAATGGCCAAAAGATAAACAGAACTGCATGAATCTCCTAACACCTAAGTGAAATTAAGCATGCAGCCATATCGGGGTACGAGCAGAAAGAGACAGGCACATGCACTGGCCTGCATACGGCGGCCTGGAGGAACGCTAAATTGAATTTAATAGAGTAAATCCTAAGATCTTTGGTACAATACAATTAACCCACACCGCTGTCTCCAGACGTCGCTGGCAATTTGGCCAGGCAGCTTAAATGCGGTGCCAAGAGTGCGTCCATGCGGCCTGGCGTGGATTCAAGTGCCCTGCCAAAACACAATTAGACTCATTGACAGTGTGCCTTTCCACCACACTCTGCTACTTGTCATCCTAATTAATTCAGCCTAATTTGCATTTATGGGATAAAACAGAGAGTGAATGGTGATACGTCTGCTGATTGCTGCCATTAAGAACAACCCAGGGTGCTAAAATAGGACCTGGTCACATTTTGGGTAATAAAATGTACCTCTATTCAGCAACTTTCAATATATAGCGAGGCTTTTATGCGTATGGACAAAATATAAAGTAAATATTAAATGTATTGTTTTTGACAAAAAATCTGTTGACAGTTTTATGGAAAGCATTCGATTATATGAATAATTGCTCATTTTCATCGTTAGTATGCATGGCCATGTGCGCTGAGATGTAAAGCTTAATAGTGACCAGGCGCTGTTTAAAGGATGCTTTGAGAAGTAGTAGAACAAGCCGGAGACAAAGGGTACATCCATCTATCCCGGTCAGGGATGCGGGAAAAAGTTAGACCGGTGCAATTTGCGTTTCAAGTTACTGTAAAAGTTAAATTACTACTGAAGCAACTTGGAGCAGCAATAGGCAACACATCGCCTTCATGCCTGAACTGGCAGACAGCATAATGGTCAAACACAGTACAGCTTCCCCCACCCGCCTCTTTCCAGATGCAGGAAGCAGAGGTATAAATTCTGCTATGGGCAGTGTTGTGACAAAGACCACAAATACCATGAAAGGAGCTCCAGGCAACACAGATCTGCAGAGGCTGAGCTGGTCTTCTGTTCCTGCAAGACTAATAAACAAAAATAAACACTCTGATTGCACTAGCAGTGTTTCAATTTTAACATGGATCTGGCGAAATGATAACTTCACATTTTGATCACAGCCACCACAACAAACAATGCAACTTCAGTGTTTAATAACTCAATAGTCAATCTGCTAGTGTGATTATTATGACGTATCCAAAAGATCCCACGAGTTTCAATTTTTATAGCTACAAACTTTTTAAAAATATATCGACAGCTAAAGAATGTAGACATTCTCTGGTACATTCATGGCAACAATCACATCTGAAAATTTTGCTTTTAAGATTAAACAATATATTCTCCGGATGGACATACACTCCGACTTTTTTCCTTACCAGAAATTGCAAAAGTCTGTTTTTCAATCAAAACGCTGAGATTGCAAACAGATAGACACATGTTCAAAGTTAAGCTCCTATGTAACCTATACCTTATGAAGGGATGCGTAGACAAATGCAGAAATGCTACAGTAAGTTGAGATTTCAACAGCAAAGGGTGAGCAGATTCCGCTGTCAGATGATATTAGCCTGCATGTGCTTTAACGTAGCTCATTCCTCAGTCTTTTCTCATATCTCATCTAAGAATCATCGCATCACATCATGGCCCGACTGAGCCTTTTGCTGCACATTTGATAATTGGGCTATTTGGATATCAGTGTTGTCTGTATTGATCCACTTCAACTAATGTTTGTTTGGCCTGCTTTTCACTTAGCATCTGTAGCTAACATAAACAAAGTGGCTAATTCATTAAGACTAATTATTTTACTACGCTGAGGCAGTCCTCCATGCTGCCCTTTATACCCTCGACATTATGCATTGTCTTTTAGCTGGCAGTGAAAGACAGACAGTGTTAAACACAGTAGATAATTCTGCAACACTTTACTTAAAGCATTATAGATACATTCATAATGCATTACAATGAATTCATAAGGTATTATAAACACGGCTACAACTATTTATAAAAATGTACATTGCGTTATAGCCATGTTTATTATGCAGTAATAATGCTCTGTGCAGCTCTCATCTATAATGCACTATAAATTTACTGACCATTATAATCCATTACGAAGGTATCCACTGCAAAGGATTCCAAGCAGATTCTCATGTCATCTATCAAAGAAAGAAGTAAGGTAATGTTTTGGAAATCAGCTTCGAAGTTTGGCCTCTGTCTCTGTGATTGGAAGGTCGCTAGTTCAAATCCCATCCTCAACAGAATAGACACATCTCCTATGGTCAGTAGCATAAGATGGGTCTCACAGCAGAAGGATTGGTAAAATTTGTGGACCTGTGGGAAGGGGGGGGGGGGGTTTCCTTGGTAAATTTTGCATGATCATTTCTTACCAAACGGGCAACTTGGTTAAATTTTGCTGGCTGAGCGTAGGGTTCTCTTGTTAAAGTTTACAGTAGCCCCCTTGCCATGAGGGACCAAGGGGCTGAATGCCCCCAGCCTCCTCTGCTACTGCCTTTGGGCCCCTGAGCAAGGCCCCTAATCTCCTGAAATACTCCAGGGGAGCTTGAACCCCAAGCTTTGCTCTCACCTGTGTATGCGTGTGTGTTTATATGTCTCAAAGAGGAACATGATGGGTTATGCAAATTGCAATGTACTCATACTTTTGCAAAAGGAAAATAAAGCATCGTTTCATTTTCATTTCAACAGGGAGCCAAGCGTTTTGCAAATGCCCTAAACCGCTGGACTTAAAGAGCCCCCTTATCATTTCCCTGGTGGTGCTGCCACCCTCGAGAGAAAATAAACACTCTGCCTCTGTGGCAATTCCCTAGATGAAAGGCGAACATGTGAGGGACAGATGATGGGGTCGTGGGCGACCCCATCAGCAGACAGAGCGAGTGTGGCAGAGGGGAGATGAAAGTCTTCGGTCCATGTTTTTCTTCTTATTTTTAATGCCTGTCTGCCGAGAGAGATTACTCTCAGACGGAAGTCACAACACAAAACAGATACGATTACCCTAACCGGGGGTTGGGGGGAAGCCGAGGGCGTCCGCGGCCGGCACAATGACGCAGACGTGTTATCTCCTTCCAAGTTGCACGGGTGCCTCCTGAGCGCGTCCGCAAATATTTCGTGGCACGCGCTCAAAGTGCGGCTCGCAGCGAATGCGAGGCACGACTCCTCCGGGCCCCGCTCTGTGCCTTAGACCACATCAAGCGCTGGCGATACCCGGCGCCGAGTGGAGGGTCTCCTCAGCATCGCTGTGTTTACATCCTGGCCCATTAATCTCGCCGAGGTAAATAAATAAAGCGTGAGTAAAAAATTAAGGAGGACGCCGTCCAGCGAGCCGACGACTAAATGAAATGGAGCGGGAAGGCTTGTCAAGATGGTGGCCGTCCAGCACTCCAGAGATCTCATGCAGGCCTTCAACAGCACTAGTTCGCCGATTAAATTTAACTTGCCGTAAATCCAATGCACTGTTTAGCTTTTGCCATGACACACTCATCTCACTGGTGCACAGTGCACATAAAGATGAATCATAGATTCAGCTTATTTAAAATGCTGTTCTACTATGATGCCACATGACATGAATCACACTCAGTACATTTTACATGCAAACTAAGGAAATTGAATTATTGTGTTAGTCTGACTAAAACCGGACTTTTAAAGTGTATGTAAACATGTTAGTCTGACTGTAATTGTACTAAAGAGAATTTCTCTTGGCTGGACTCAGACACTCAGATAATGCGATTGGGAGTCGATTTACTCCTGCATGTAAACATTCACTCGCACCCAAACTGGTCTAGGTGACGTGCACATGCTCCACAGCTCCCCCCTGGGCTTTGACCCAGAAGTAACAGAAGAGGCCAGTACACAGAAAAACCTGGAGCACAGCAGAGGGCATACAGCACGTACAAAATGTGCAGCACTATAAAACTGTTCATTTCACTGCTCAACTAAAGGGCACTTTTCCACTGCACCAGGTACCATGGATTTGGCACTTCAAGAAAGTGCCAAAAGTATGGTGCTTCTATGAGAGCTGGTTTACCACTGGCATAAAAACTGGTACCAGTGCCAAATGACATCACACCATGTCTCCCCCACGACCCCAGTTGGGATTAAGCAGTTTCAGAAAATAGATGAATGGGCAACAATCAATATTAATACCGACATCACATTTTATGCTTTCCAATACTTACATTGCTAATCAGCTAGATTAAGATCAGGTCTTTTCATTCCTTTCATTTTGGTTTGAATATTATAGTGCAAGGAGCTTAGGTCTTGCTAAAATAGTTTTACTCTGTCATGGGAAAAAAACTAGCAAGTTTTGCATTTTTAATGATTATTCATTTTCAAGATTATCTAGTTCATGTTTAAAAATCAGTTTAAAGTTTACCCCCGCTGCTTTTGCATGAGTGCTGTGTGGGTTTTCTGAGACGATAAAAATCATTTTCATCCTTGCTGTTTAAATCACCCCTAGACAGATTCGTGAGAAATTTATGTTGAACTCCTTTTCTGTTTCATAGACACCCCCATATCTATTACAACAAAATCACATTGCAATATTGGAACAATCCCCAATACCGTGCTGTCATGGTATATTATACAAAATACTTTATTTCTTGCTATGCTATCCTGATCTTCTTGTATCTGTTCTTCCGACCAAATTGCAGTTAAAGCTTATGTCACTTCATTTGTCCACACAGCCATTATTAATAATAATTATTTTTTTTTACGTGACATAATTGGTTGACTGGAAAAAGTCGAAAGGAGCCATTCGGACACCTATTGTAGTGGAGTTAGACATACTTCAGTCAATAAACCAATTCCCCTCCTGTTCATGTACACTGGGACAAGGCCAGTAGTCTGATTAAATGGCGTAGTCAAGCTATAATCGTAGCTTAATTTAACTGTGCATGTGGTGGATATACTGGAGTAATTCACTGAAGAAAACTCCAGCACCATCTCTGACCTCCTCTAGCAGATCACTATGGTCCCTAACAATAGTATGCCATCAAACTTAGAACAAGACATAAAATTCATGTACCTCAGTAACATGAAAAATCAGCTAAGTAATTTTTTTATTACATAAGCGAAATTTTCCAGGGCTAATGCTAGCTGGGCAAATGTTTGAATAGCATTGTTTTCCTAACCTTATTGTGGCTGAACTTGGTAATTTTCCCAGAAACCAGTTTCCATTTCTTCCCTTCCTTCCATGTGGAGTTAAAAAGCTCATATTAAGTGTTTGAAAACAAAGTTGGTCACACATGCATTTGCAGTGAGATATCAAAGGCATCATGGCCAAAGAACTTACTGTGAGTTCCAAAGCCAGAACGTCATCGAAAAAAATCGATGACGAATCACAGTGGGCTACTCTGAATCACGCTGCGATGCAGGAACATGATTAATGTTGAGCAGTTAGGCTGCTCACGGCTGAGTTATTGTATCTATTAAATTATCTGCACTAAAGACTGGGAAACAGGTGCCTGGAAAAAATATGTTGCGTTTATGTGCCTGCATTTTACACGATGACTGAAAGTCTGTATGGAATGGGAAACGAGAACCCGAAACATATGAAAAGCTTGATAAAACCGTGCACTGTACTAGCATTTGCCCCACATTGCACTAGAATTTGCCCAGCACTTTGGAGGAGTCGCAGGCGCTTCCGAAGTGTAAAATGTGTCTTGCAGATTAATAGTAACAATATGCTCAGGGATTTCATTGACGGAGACCCAGAATCCCCTTCCAGAAATTAATTCTTGTCCTCCACGGACTTCCAGATGGTGCAATCTGAAAACAAATCTGATCGAAATAACATTCTTAACCCACCCCACCCCCTATATGTTTGTGCTACCATCTCGATACTAACTGTAAGATACCGGAATGTTCCCTGGTGATTTTGCCTTCTCCATCCGTGCCTATAACTCATCAGTGATTGGCTGTGTTGCTTTTCATCTAGCCTCAGTGCCTAATCAGCGGTGCTTGTTGTTTTTTTCTTTTGGGTGGTTGAGTTTTGGTTGCTGAGTCCTAGCCCTGTAAGGAGGTCCAGCCTCCACACCCCATCCTGGTCTTGGCTGCCCCGGGATGGATGACATCACACTCAGGGAGGCTGGAGAAGCCTGGGAAATGACAGAGCAGCAGCTGCTGCTCCAGCGTGGGTTCTTCTTGGGCTATTTTTACATCCCCAATCCGCAGCACCACCGAAGCCGGCTTTCAGTCCAGCGTGGTCTGAAGCTTCTGTCAGGCTCCTGCTCCCATACGCTTCGTCTTCATTCTTGCGGCCGCCTCTCCTTCGGGAACGACAAAAAATGGGCTGACACTGAAATACATTTACAGGTATTTTTTTATCCTCAAAGTTTTTGATACCGAAATCCGGTTCGTCGCTTTTTCTGCATGCACGCACACTTCTCTTCCATTCTTCCGCTCACATTTTCAGACCAAGCCTGTAGAGTTTTTTTTTCCCTTCTTTTCTGGTCTCAGCCTACTCCCTGGTGTAAATAAGCACATATAACAAAAATGCTACAATAGTAACATGTTGGGGAGGGTGGTTACGGGCCAAACAATAAAGAAAGAACCAGAAAAAAAGTATGAAACTGGATTCTTTTACGGTCCATCTGAACTCGATTTTGAAAAGTCATACATAGGTTTTTATGAGAACTTCGGTTTGGCTTGAAAAAGAAATGACCTTCTCCTATACAAAAGAATACATTCACCAACTGAACTTCCTGCAAGGAGACATTGTGTTTCCTGTCCTATCAGTACTGTTAATTGTTGCATTGAATATTTTCTATCCGATTTCATTTGGATAGAAATGTAACGTATTTTTCTTTTTGTCCTTAACCAGGAATTCAGCCTTTCACATTAACTGATCTATTACTTCATGAAAAATCCAAAACTCCGAAGATCTAATATTAATCACTTACGTCCCTTTTCACTCTTTGCTGACTATACAACTTATGTACACAATGCTCATACACATAACAATTTATATAGCATGTCTATCACAAGGAATCTGCATGTATAAGAGGTTTACTAAAAATACTGATTCAGGGCATCAAGGCAACAAATCTTTGCATAATCAGCAATGGATCAGCAGTAGAAACACTTCCAATCATCCACTCAGGCTCTAATAATGATAATAGGATAACTGGTAATGAGTATCTGTCTGGCTTTCACAGCACCCAGCAATATGCTGCGATTACAAATCCCATGATACGAGGGATTTATGAGTCATCAGTTTCTACTGTTTTATTTAAGCTTTTTGTGGCAAAACACTTAAAAGGGTTAGTCGGCAATGCTGAAAGTAATCTTCTTAATTGTGAGTATCTGTCTGGATACAAAATGAATCAAAAACAAACATTAAGCTCTGCAGAGAAAGGCATGCATGTGTACTTATTCAAGAATGCAGGTGGAAGTTATCATAAATTACTACGATTACTATGTTTTACAGCATGTTAGTGGAGGTCTTCCAAGAATGCACTCTGACTATCGGTATGTCTGCTGTATTGTTTTTTTGTTGTTTGCTTATTGATTTATTGGAGCAGGACCCCAAGGCATTCAGCTCCACCCAGACACTTCCATTGTTGGGACTGAAGCTACTTAATGATTGGAAATGGTCTGGTCCGACACTCTTAAGATGGGGGTGATATGCTCCTCAGCTGAACCTCATTCAGGGGCTCGTCAAAACGAGAAGAGTGGGGGTTCCGCCCGGGGTGGGGGAGCACAGTGGACCTCAGGCCCTGCCATTTGTCAACTTGGAAAGGCTGGTTTCCCCAGACTAACACTTGGGTGCAGGTTGGCCTAAGCCATTGTTGCTTGTTTCTTGGGGCTTTCTCTCGGTGCTCTGTGCCCCCTGACCTCTCCCCCTTTGTCGCCATGAACAATGTTTATAGTCCCGATTCCTCTGAACTGCTTTTTTTTCTTTAGTGCATACTTTCCAACCAAAAGATGATAAAAGAAGGGACGGACAATCAACTTCCCCGGTCCGACCTCCAGGGGTTTGCGCCTCTCTATAAGCCCCATTACAAAGATTGTGTTTTTCAGAGGTGCTGTTTTGTTTTCTGTGGAGACAATCTAGTGGTTGGAGATAGATGTTTAATGAGGTGAGTGTCACATAACTGACGCGGGGAGGCGTAAAAGATAATGAAACAGAATCAATTCAAATATAAACAAGATTTGTGCGCAAATTATGAAAGCAAATATTTGAAGACTGTAAGATCCTTGACAGCATCGGCGTGGATATGTTCTCTGTCTCCAAGAGGATGTTTAACAAATAACTCGCTCTTCATACATCCGTGTGTCACCGCTGCTGTGCGTTTTCATTCCTTCCCGTTTCCTGGTCATCGGCCCCACAAACCTGACTATTTGAAAGTCAGCTTATTTTTCCAGGATTAAGCTTTATGTTGTTACGGGCGAAGCGGACGAGTCACGTCGGACAGTGTTGACTCTTGGGGACGTCCGATGAACAAGCGCTCGTATTGACTTATTAATTAAAGGTTGGTTGTACTCCTGGTTAATAGTGTTTCCCTGTACATGCCCCTAGCAGCATTTATATACACTGACATTGCTATGCAGGGCTTCTGGGACCTGACTGTCTGTAGAGGAGAATGAATGGGACTCATCCAGAGGGCAGCACTTATAGGGGGTTGACCCCACGGGCTCCCTGCTCAGGACGGGTGCACAATGGCCGTTCTCACAGGCCTGAGCGCGCTCCTCGCATTCTGCCCACATTCCTGCTGCCTACGCTACGCAGGCAAACAATGCAGGGCCTTCTTCACAGGGTCTGGGCCACACAGCTTGAGTACAGCCCTTGGTTGGCAACGGCCAGTGCTCTCAGCCAGGAGGAATTCAAAAAATCAAACAACGCAAGAGCAAGAGATGGACCGGGAAAGGGGTCAGCCCAATTAAGAAGCCGGATTGTCTAAATTGCATAACGATAATGACTATGAATAGCCCGGCACTGCCGTCGACACCTTCCACCTCGCCGCGGCTGCCGTCGGCCAGGTCATTCATCCTGAAACGTGAACTGACTCAGCAGGCCTCGTTTTCCATTGATCGTTAAGATGAAAGGGTCCTCGTCCAGAGGAAAAGGAAATGCAAAAGGTGAAATGGAGCGACGGAGGACTGGGTGTGCAAACGCCAGGGTTAGGGGATGCACGACTCAGCTTGACATCATAAACCGTGAGGACCTGTGAAAATGACAATTGCAGGAAGGTGAAAGATTTCATCCCACAGCTTCCTTTGACAATGAGGTTTATTCAGATGGCCGAAAGGTCGACTGGGTTAAAACCAGTAAAAACAAGAAAAAGAAAACAGTCCTACCTCCTCCCCAAAACATTTCCACCATAAAATGTATACTCCCTTACAATTTGTTAAATACCTGCTTACAGCCTTGACGAGGTACTTAAAATCACACTAGATGTCTTGCAGACTAAAGTGTTTATATCACCTTGCAACCAAGGCAAAAAAACAGGAGGATTTATTGTTTCAGAACATTACTTATTCGACAGCTATAATTCAGGTTGCAATGATAAATCTGAAGGGAAGGACAACTGAGAAGTTTTTTTCTCTCAAAATTCTTAAGATAATGTTGTTTAGGGAAGCATTAACTGGGACATTAAATAGCTCCTGCCTGCATGTGTCTGCAAAAGGAGAGAGAGGGAACTGGTGGAAGATTCAATTCCAGACATTTTGAGAAAGAAATACAACGATTTACCACTCATTACAACAGTATGTCAAAATATTGACTATCAATGAATTCATAGATTCCTTCCATTAATGACAATTTATTTTTTACATAAAATAAACTCAGGTGATGGACTTACAATTGAGACCTTCATATATAAAGTTGTGACAAGTTTAACTACAGTAAGTCAACACTAATCCAATCAGATATAAGACCCTCATTTTGTCTACTGTTGAAGTCCAAAGATATAGCTGTCAAAAGGTAAGAATTATGCTCAGAAAGTAGCATTAAGCCAAACATTAAACAAAAAAACATAACGCAATTATGTTGAAAAGTTGAAATTAAGCACACATTTTTCATATGTTTTTTTTTTCAATATGCTTTAACTTGAGAAACTAAGATGAATGCATGTAGTACTGAGTACAAATCTGCTGGTCTAATAGTATTAGATTGAAGGCAATCAATTAAGTCCAATAACTGTCCCATCATTTAATAAATTAAAGTATTTCAACGTGGGTGTTTAGAGGTGAAACGGGGAACATGAGAGCCAAGCACAATGGCAGTTGTAATTTCTAACAAGCAAAATCACATGTCACTGATGCTAAGTAGACAGCTGACCTTGACTGTTAAAACCTGCCAGATGTAACTCAGATCGATATATTTCCTTCACCCCGAATGACAGATGTTACCTCCAAAAAGCCATTTCTTCCCTAAAAATCTGTCCTGACCTTCAGTTATCTCATGCCATGATTCAGTTACCAGGAAGGTGCAATGAAATTGGTGCAATGAAGTAGGTAACTTAAAGCGGATTCACTACTGTCCAGATTTCACAGAATAAGGCTTAATTGACATAAGAAAAAATTTTCCATAAAATGAGCAAACAGGGTCTTCTTGATATATCATCTGATAATGATGTATTTTTTAATTGTATAGAAAGCCCATAAAACAATTTGCTACAGAATGAGAAAATGAGAAACATATTACAGTAACACATGCATCAACAAACCCAACCCAAAATTTACACAACATTATTAATTAATGCTAAAGATCTCAATCGTCCAAAAACTATAAAAGACTGCCTTCCAAATTTTGGGGAGTCAGAGGTGGTAGTGTCAGCCACCATGTTGCCTGTCATCACTGCATATCCTAAACCCAACACTCAAATCATTCATAGCGGTCCACACCCAAGCCACTCCATTGTAATAACAATGCAAACGTGCAAACTCAAACATGTAGGGCTTAGGCTGCAAGTAAACATTTGCAAGAGAACCTACACACTCAATGTACCTACGCAAATTTCCATTGTGCAACAATAGATGAATGTACAGAATTCTTCTGAAGCAATTGAAAAGTTTCTAAATTTTTAGTTAAAACATCAATATCACCATCTAGTATTGCCATCTCAAGTCATGTACCACATGATACTGGCATCCCATTAGAAATCTTCAATATCATGCTATAACCAACCTCCAGATCTCACCATTGCCAAATGGATGTCTGGTCTGATGATTATGAATTAGAATAAAGCAAATGGACCCATTTAGTTGCGAGCAATTGGCACACTGTGATACAACACAAACACAAGAGAAACGAGAAACAATGGAGTCATTTATCTGTACTATCCAAAGCATCATGTAGTTTTCAAACATTTGTGCAGCTCATATGTTACTGAGGCAAACTATGTTAAGCACCTTGCTCAGTAGTACAGCAAATTACATATTTGGATCAAGACTCAACAGTAATTATATTATTTCTGTTGACTAAAAGCAAATATTCTAAATTCTCTTTATAAAAAGATAAAAGTTGGGCATCCAGCTTTAAGTGACGGTGGGCATTTCCTGAACCTTATAGCCATCCTCTCGCACCAAATAGTGCAGAATTATGTTCTTTGAACTATATACAAATTATCTGGTTATTGGGCTATAGAAATTAATACAGGGGAAAACTGTTCTTCTCCGCGTGGGTTCAACTGCATTTGCTATCAAAATGCACAGTATTCATTTAAAAAAATGCAGTAAATTGGATGAAAATGTATCTTAATTTACATTATCAACATTATATGGTGTACAAAATGATATCCATGAATGTATGTAGTGTAATCAGAGGCAGAAGCATGAAAGGGAAGTTTCTAATGTGTTTCAAATATTATCCTGCATTATTACTATATTTATAATCAGATTTCATTATGGGGGATATAGAATGAACACATTAATAAAAAAAAGTTACCATTTTGATTAAAATTGATACACAGTAGAAAATGTGGAAGTGACTGCAGACACATCAGGATACGCCAGAATACAGATAATTTACTGTATATAGGTCAATAATCATCAGTTACAGTGTAGTATCTCAGTGGTTAGACACAATATCATTCTGGAATAGCCATGTGGTGCTATAATTGTTATATAAATATATATAGCACTTCTGGTATTATACTTCGAGCTCTTTCCTTTATTTAAAAAAAAAAAAAAAACCTGCACTTTCCAAAGAGTT
>JABFEA020000021.1:19615976-19628628 GCA_019775915.2 Cyphomyrus plagiostoma | reverse complement strand
CCCACCCCGCCCCTTCACACCTCCCCCTAACACACACGCATGCACACAGACACACACACACACACACACACACACACACACATGCCCTCTTCCCGAGACTCCCCAGCAAAGCTGTTTGCATGATGCCTGTGCCTCATTAGTGATGGACTCCTGCTTTGGACCAAGAGGTGAGATAGAGGATGGCAGAAAGGAGGAAATGGGACGCGACATGAATGGTGACCACCGAGTGGGTGGAATATCAAAACCCGTGAACGTTTGAGGAGGACAAACGTATATTTATTTTGTTTAAGTTCTGTTTGTGCTCGTTTTATGGAGCGGAACACGTAAACGGTATTGAAAGAGCTGCTCAATGGAATAATTGAAGAAAAGTAATTGTATGTTGAATGTTGAAATAATTTACACATATAGTTGATGCATGGCAAAGACACACAATAAATTCTTCTTCTTCTTCTTTTTCGCCTTCTTCTTCTTATTATTATTATTATTAATAATAATTAATAATAATAATAATAATAATAATAATAAATAATATTCCTGGCTGTGCTTCAACACTACACTGTCTGAAAAGTTTGAAACTCATAAATCCAAACTGATAGGATATACGGTATCTTCCTGTCAGAAAGCATGACTACAGTTTTAAATCTGCTAACTGAATTGCCTGCAGCAGAGGACTGTCTGGTGGTCACAGTGGTTACAAGCTGTGAATAATCTATGTATCATGATTCAAATAGAGATGTAAATTTCTTCCTTGTTTTTTCAATGAAAGTCATGACATCATTTGATATATAATTCCTTCAGTTATTCAAATGTTCGATACTGAGTAACCCTATCTAGGAACAGAAATCTCACAAAAGGGAGAGAGGACCCTTGTTCTACACTGTTGCAGGCATCTAAACACATAAGCTGCTGTTTAATGGCCCTGACAGTACATTTATAGTCATTCATATATAATATACTGCTTACCATGACTGAAATCGATGGACACAGATAAGATGTCAGGCACACCTCTGTCCTGTTACTCCTTCTGTTGTGCATGACTACATTGTGCTCTGGTTAAATGATCGATGCTCCAGTCCTGCTTACACTCGTACCTGGGCATTGACTGGAAGCTCAGCCAAGCTGCACTCACGGCTAGTCGACTGCATGACAGTACATCATTTTTGTAATATATTATTAGCTTTACTTGTATGTCACTTTGGAGAAATGCAACAACTACTTAAAATTAATGTAAAGTGAGTGGCTGAAATTACCAATCAAATTAATCATTGATATTGTTATTATTATTGTTGTTGTTGTTCAGGCTACAGAGCTTCCACCCCCTTGGTAAAGTCCCCAGCCTTTACCTTCATGTTACCTGCTACTTTATACCCCCTGAAGGGAAAGTAGGGAGTAGCCCTGCTTGTTCAGAAACTCGAAGGGTCCGAAGTACCCAAGCAATTAAAGATGTTTACTCGAGTAGTTTCCTTTCAGCTTTGTTACGGTACCTTTAATTACAAAGTGGGACACACGTTTCCCTGGTCTTTTTATGAGACACAATACAATTAACATTTCCCCTCTAGGGTACTTCAAATTAAACAAAGGAATCAGCCCAAGGCAAACAGAGACCGAAATCCATTCTATATAATTTGGAGCACATGTTGAGTATTTAGTCACAAGGCATCTAAACATTAATCTTCAGACAGGTAGGTCCTATTCTATGTCAGAAAGGTGGGCCTCAATGTCAAATTATTTTACAAAGCATATTTGAAATCATGTTCATGAAACTTTAATATTGCTCTCACTAAACAGCCCTCGCAACTGTCTTACATGTAAATTTAAATAAATATTATTTATGGTGTTATTAATAGGTTTAGTACTAGCAAATATACTGATTCAGTAATCAATGTGTTTTTTTTTCCCATTGTCAGTTCTAATGTGACCTGTTTTTTTTGCACCTGAATTCCTACGCAAGTTCTGTATTATTCTCCAGATAAATTCAAATAAAGCAGTATTTCATTAAGAGACAATTTTAAAGGCATCTCATCAATTGCGAGCGAATTAATCCTGGAAAGGAAAGTCGTTTGGGAAGAGATTCAAAGACACATAGACTGTGGCACAAACCTGCCCAGTTTTCATTTTGGCAAAACATTTCAGCACCTGTTGTCATGCGCTGTTCCAAAATACTTCTGGAGTGGGTGAGCACTGCGGAAGAATGCAGGCTGCTGACAGACACTAATGCTATTGATTTTGCTTGCTAATGTAGCCATTCCTCATCAGCATCCCCCTTGTTAACCCTTCCCTGTCGTCGTCCCCCCCCTCACCGTGAGCATATTTCCCTTCCTGTCTGTGCCACGGCTTCGCCGGCTAAACCACTGCACACGGAAGTAAGTCCTCTTTCGTTAGTTGACGTGCAGCACTTCTCAGCGTCCTTAGCATTTAGCGCGTTGAGCTGGAGCTGGCTTGCTTGAACCTAGGCCTACCACGGCTCTCTTTACTGGAACGGCACAGCCCAAAAAACAAAAGAATACTAACACTAACGTCATAAAATGTTAATAGTTTTGTGTGAATTCATTATAAGGGCCAGTTCACTTTTGAACAAGTGAAGGAAATATATATATTATTGCAAGCACTTCAGACATGTGGACTACCAAAATCTTGCAACCATGCTGTCAAGAATCCCAGTGTTCTGTCTAGGACATAATTGGCTTCCCCAGTCACTCACCACCCCCCACCCCACCCCAAACCGCCCCTTACTGTCCATTCCAGGATTATAGCAACACCTCCCAGTGCTGAATATGGCTCAGTCCCGTACAGAATCTTTGTAAGGGGTCAATGACAGGCAATACCAGCTTGTTTTGCCAGAGGTCTAATCATGTTATACACCGGCCAGTGCTGAATGAATTGGGGAGGTGGGGGTAGCGGTTCGGGGGTTTGTGGGGGATGGGGGGGGCTTCTGTCTTGTGAAGCAGGCCAGTGGATTCATGCTGGCAGGAAAAAAAGCCCATGCGCTACGCACTCTCTCATCTGTTTAATGAACTTTGTAGTCTAGCATTTAAGGACAAGGAACATTTCAGTTCACAAGAGAACTTAGTGGCAGTGTCTGAAATCCTATTAGGCAATGCAAGCGTCTGGCCCACAGAACATTCTGGAAGAAGCTTCCAGTGAGAACAGATGTAGATGGAGCAATAAGACTGATGCAAATGCACCTTTTTTGTTTGGTGGCAGGTTGATGCAAATAAATAAACTGTGAATGGACTCCATGGACAGTACAATGTTAATAGGACTTTTTTTAAAAAAAAAAAAAGAGCAGCTTTGCTCTGCAAGATTCAAACACGCATTGTGTCTGCAATGGAGATCTTTAGGTCCACTCCTGCAGACTCATACAAAGAATTCCATTTTACATTAATTCCACGCAGTGCAAAAAATGTTAAAGGAGGATTCTTTCTTAACCACATACGGACTGTGACAGTAATTAAAGCATACCCTTCCCACTTCCTGTTCCTGATATTTTAAAACGATAAATCGATAAATAGTTTCAGCACATAACTCAATAATACAAGTTCTGGGTGCACAATAGATTTTCAAAAAATGATAAGCCTCTTCAAGGGCAATACTTTTAAACATTCAAAAAGAAAACTGTCAGCATATATTTCTTAAAAAACAATAAGCCCTCAATGATCAAAGATGTACCCCAAGTGGAAACCTGTATCAAATAATAACCCTCTTTCTTTCACTGGAATCTCTGCTTTCAGTCCTTAGGCCAAAAGTGAAAATGACCTCCACCCCTTATTATACACTTCTAAGACCTCTCCATAAATTAAAATAAAAGGCTTTCGAATTCCAGGCACTTTTCTGTGGGAACCTGTATAAACACGGAATGGGCAGCTTTGGCTGTGCTGTCACTTAGGCTCCTGTGTGAGGCGTGTCACCCTCCCAAAACATTGTATATTGAGCATGTATATCAATCAGTAAGCATTTTATCCCAAAAGTGCTAGACGGGTGGTTTGCCATCTCTGGGGGTGGGGTTGGGGGTGGGGGGGGGGGGTGTTTGTGACTGAAATGATTTTCCAATTCCTTAGATGCATGTGACAAATAAACTAGCTCAGACCACGACATTTGCCATAGTCCTTTCAAACTGGATCATTTTTATAATAATAATTTTTTGGTCCCATTTACATCAAGATAATTTTCCTTTCTTTGCATTTACTCTACTGTTGTCTCTAACCTTGTTTCAGCCCCAATGTGAATGAAAAAAACGTGGTTCCCCACGCTGCGATGGTCTGCTCAAGCAGAATTAGTTCAGCAATTCTTGTTAAAAAAAAAAAAATCAGAGATACTGCTTTTGGAAAAAGACACTGAACATTTATGCGCACCGTATCACCAGTACCAAAGACTACCAAAAAAGAACAAACTACCAGAAAAACAAGAAGTTCTTCAGCCAAGCAAACCTTGTTGCACTACTTTTCATATCTTGCCAGCTTTAGTGTAGGAGCCTTTGTCTTCAGCACGAGTTGCTCTGTTTGCGTTTGTGTGGGCGGGTTGGGGAGGGGTAAACTTAACAAGAATAAGACCCCTCTGTTGATTATAAAAAAAAAAACATGGTAACGTCAACTCCCCTGGGACGCTAGAGTCATCTTCAAACATCTAGCAGTTGATGGAGAATACAACAGTTCCTCCATTTGTCTTTAAACATTCACTCACCAAATAGATAGAGATAAAAGAAAAGACATTTTTTCAGGTAACAGGGAATAAAATAGATACTTTTAGAAAGAAAATAGCCCTTGTTTTTGTGTTGATTCATGTTGTGCTTTATTTTGAGAAATATTGAAATGAAATAAAGATAAGGAAAAGTTGTAATTAAACAAATCCAAATAGTTTGGCTTCTTCTTTAATGTTATCCTTTATCCAGAATTTGCATTGTTACACAGAATTTACCAGTCAGCTGAGGGTCCATATGACATTCAAGGTCTGCATCCATATTTGGAATGAATTTAATGGCTTGCATACAAATATGGATAAAACATTCTTCTGAGTGCTGTAGGGAAATTAGAATACTGAACAGGCAGCTTTTTTGTTTTTTGTTTTTTGCTCTTCTCATGTTCTTCGGTTAAAAAGGTCTTACAAAAATGCTGACAAAAGCCAACTTCCCAAAACGTGCTCAGAAACGGCAGCCCCCTCTGTGGTCCTAGCTAGTGACCCAGCCTGGTAGGTGATTTCCACTGACATTTAGTCTCCAGCGGTCAATGATTAAAAGACACTGGCTCTTTTGAAGGCCGGCAGGCACAATGCAGCCCCCCAGCAGCCTAAATCTTCCCACAGATTCCGCGGCACAGAGTGGCCAAATTTCACAAACATATCACCATATCAAAAGTGCATCCTACCTGACCTCATTGCTCAGACTATGACCCCAGCTTTCAAAGCCGTCCTGACACAAATGGCCACTACATGGCCTGTCTGATGGACCTTTTGTCCCCTCTGCTCCCCATAATTCCCCCCCAACCCCACCCCTTGACAGGTAGGACTGGGCCTGGAAAGATTTCTGTGTCTAGGGAAAAACTTCTGTTGTGGCCATGTTTAAAACTCATCATGAAAGGTGAAGACATGAAAGCATTTACATCTGCAGTGTTAGCATGGTCTAGCTTTGTCTAGCTTTGTCTAACTTTGTCTTTTCGCTAGAGATTTGCTTACTCCAGTGGAAAAAAGAGGTTTTAGACTACGAACAATTTCTTGAAAGTATTTTAACAAAGACTAGTGAAATATGTCACATGAAAAATCATAATATGCTATAAATATATGAATGGAAGACTTGGGTTCAGAGATGAGACATTTTGGAAGACATGTTCAGTAACCTCTTGCGACCTTTTCCCTTTCCTTTCTCTTCTTTGGTCTTCTCAAGGTCAGACAGAGGGGGGGTTCCTTTTGGTTGTCAATTCCGTCCGACTCCTGCTTGACTTTGTTGAATGAAGAGATCCTTATTCATTTTGGGGAATCATTCAACCTCCCCGGAATCTAACTGCTGAGAATCTCGTTTCTACACCTAATTTATGAAACGTCTTCAAAGACGACAGGGGTAATTCATTTCACTTAAGTGTTGGCTTTGTCATTTATACAAGACCCTTCTTTCCCTCTGCCTAACCGGTGGCTGCACTGTGTGAGTTGTTATACACCCAGCACCCGTTTAGGGCCCATTGAGAAAAAAAAAACCTCAAGATCCAGGTAGGACACAGGATGTGTTCTCACCTCCCACCCCGCCTTCTCAAATACCTTCTGTGTCTTGAAGGCAGTATGCCCGTCTTGATTTTCCTGTTCTTCTTCTCTGGCTTAAGCTACTGTTGATCAAAAGCCTTACACGAGAGAAAAAGAAATCATTCTTACGCAAGCAACAAAGCGACAGTGTATGCAAAACCTTTGTCTCATTGTCTTTCTTAAGATAGTAATATAGCTTTGTGAATGGTCTGAAAATTATATGAAAAAGACCTTTAAACAGTGTGATGTATGGGTGGAACTTACACCTGTCCAACACCTTCCCTGGGAAAAACAGCAGTCTTTTGTTGTCTGTGCTGGGAACACGAAACATAAAGCCTGTTCTCCTGTGTTCCAAGGCTGACTTCCTAAGAGGACAGGGAAAGGGACTTAGTGGATGATCGTGATTTCTGGCCTGTTGTAGGATTCCACTTTTCTCCAGCTTGGGATGGTAACACATGCATTCCCTCTTCTGGGACAAACATGTCTTCCACTTCCTGTCTGGACCCCTGCTATTTCCTCTCATTAACACACTGTAAACTAGCTTAAAGTAAATAATAATAATAATAATAATAATAATAATAATAATAATAATAATAATAATAATAATAATAATAATAAAGTATCCATCCATCTATCTTAAAGTAGAAAAGGAGCTGTAATTGTCTAAGTGCCACCGGATCCAGCTAATTGGCAGAACAGAATACTTGTGATTCTGTTTCCTTGTTTTAGAGACAGGGCTAATAGTCTCCATGCACAGACAAAACATCTTAAATTTTCACTGTGGCAGAGTCTGGGAGAGAGCAGACTGTGCATGTCTGTGAGAGAGAGGTGGGGGGCGGGGTGGTGGGGGGAAGCGCATGAGTGTTGAAGGTGGCCACCGCAGAAGCAGAAACAAGAAGCCCTGTGTAGGTGACCTGTTTGATCTCTGGCATGCAAAAAATTCCATTCACAAAAGTGAGCGTCTGAGCTCCACATACCCATGCAGTTCAAAATGACTGCCACAGTATACAGCCTGCAGAAAACGGCGCCGAAATAACTAGTCATCACAGATTTTACAGCCTGGCAGGAATTAAACAGGGTTCCTCACTTCCTGTCATCTTTTCGGTCAAGACTACTCTAACGCGATGCCAGATTTGTCAGAGTCGCGGTTGCCTGGTTACAGTAACCAAAGTTAGGCCTCAGGAATGACCAAGGGATTACAAGCAAGTCATTTTTTTGTCTTGTTGCTTCCAGTCTTCGTAGGAAGGCCTTTGTAACGCAAGTTTAATGCATGGCTTTATTTCATAGCACATATAAAACCGAGGATCAGGCTCCTAAGGCAGGAATGCAGAAAGTACTGGACTGTAATGGAACAAATGAACCACGTTAGCACTGCAATGACCTTAATGGGTATACAAATAGCAGATATAAAGCAGGTCAGTCACCTTTTACTATAGGTAACATGACCACAAATCATGTGACCCAGTGAACTATGAGGAAAACAAAAGGCCTCAGACAAACAGAGTAACCAGTATAACAACCATGTACTGAGATAAACTAAGCTTAAACATCAGATTATTACGTGTTTACTTATATATCTATAGAATGAATAGAGTTTTATTTGACGTGTTCGGATTAGAGATCTGAAGCATGATGTTTTTTTCAAGCTGCTTACATACCCAAATTCCTAGCAACGATCGCTAGCATTCAAACAGGTGAAGTTACACCCCTGTGTCTTCTCCGAAGCTCAAAAGGTGAGTGGTGTTGTCCAGCATAAAAACAATGATCTCATTTGTTATGTTATTAGAATCATAGTCCTTGAGCCACAGAGATGTCTTGCAAAGGAGATTGCATTTAGCTCTGTAGTCACTAACTACTCAGTTCCCCCTTCTGTGTCATACATTCTCCTTGTTCTTGCAGCTGTTCTTTATAAATCAAGGGAAACATTGACCATCCAAGACTGAGGGTAGATACCAAAGAAAATGGAGATGGGGTAACAGGCATAGAGGGCTTAGAGCTTAGCCGGAGGGAGTGGGACATCATTTTGGGTGGCTTTAAAAAGAGATGGGTGAGGTGCAGCAGGTTGGACAGAATTGTTGAGGTGAAGCACCTACCAAATGAGGTCTTAATGGATTGTGGCACATTCCATTCAGGGTGGAGAACAGCTGGGATGAATCAGTCAGATAGCACGCATTCCAGAACTCTGTAATCATAAAGAGTCAAAGGCTTGTTCGGAAGTATCCATAACCATGGTTCTCCAGAAATCCTTCATTTATTACTCAACAGGCCAGAGTCAATGGAGCCAGTGGCCTCAAAAAGAAATTGTGGCGAAACGTTATCCATCCGTCTTCTATAACCACTTATTCAGTACAGGGTCATGGTGATCCTAGAGCCTGTGCCCGGTAGCGCAGGGGGGGTGCTGGGGGGGGCACAGAGGCGCGAGATAGAGGACAGCCTGGATGGGATTCCTTTCCATTGCAGGACACACAGAATCACACCGATTCGCCTAACTGCCTGTTTTTGGACTACAGGAAGAAACCATACTACCTGAGAGAAGCATTCCGAAATTCAGGAAGGAAATGCAAAACTCCTCTCACACAGAGGAGAGAAGGGATTGAAAGTCACAAACTTGGAGGAATGATACAACAGCGCTACCCAGAGCGAACCGCACCTAGCGAAAAAACACCCTTTAAGAAAAAACACACATATTGACATTTCTTTACAAATATGAAATGAAGTACATTCTTATATACATTCAGTGCATTTATATATAGACACTTAAGGGGAATATATGCCATACGTAAGTTGAGCCTTTAACAAGGTCCTTAACTCCCCATTGCTTCAGGGACTGTCAGACCCTGTTTTCTCAAAAATGTGCATCACTTTGATCATTTCTGGAAAGATCTGGGCTGGAAGGATCTCATTTCCAATGAATGAGGCTGAATGGATCCTGGTGCCAAATTTAATTGGACAGGAAACACGAATAAAAAAAAAAAAGACAAAAAAATCAGGTTGATTTATAAATCAATATTCCTCTGCCTGGATCCCATAGCTGAGCTGGGATCCAGTAGATGGTATCACCTGCCTGTTGCTCATCTACCCAAATCCTCCACCTTCAACCTCCATAAGAAGCATACTGCCCCCCACCTTCACGGCAGCCCATCTAATCTCCCCCTCCCCATTCCAGCATGGCTGCCGGAGGGTTTTGTGAATTAATATACACGCCTACAGCTCGGGGGTTTGCGTGAGGCCTCCATCGGCCCCCATTGTGCCCCTTCTTCCGAGGCTCACTCCACAGAGCAAGGCCTCATCTTCACAACAATGCCCTTAAAAGTCCCAGTGCCACTCCAAGACCCCCGTACATGAAAGGGGACTTTGGCTCTGGGAGGCCTTTTAAAGGAGGAATGAGGCACACTGGCAGGAGGCCACTGACAGCTATTCATGCAGAAACAGGCAGCGGAGGAATATAGAGAGGGAGAGAGAAACTGAGAGACAGGGAGGGAGAGAGAGAGAGAGAGAGAGAGAGAGAGAGAGAATATGCCTGAAGTAAGTCACTTTCAGGGGTGGCGATGCCCCTGGGAGAAAGAGCACATAACGGGGATGACTGCTGCTAGGAGATGCATCCAGAGGCATGTCTCTGGCAAGCTCCCAGACCTAAAAACATCAACGAGCTCCTCCATTCCCCATCAGGGGTCTCCAGTGATAAAGATATACAGAAAATGGCCAGAAATATGAAGAGGAAATCAATAAAAATGTACAAGGAAAGCCTATACACCAATCATATCGTTACTTATATAAATATGAAAGTAGTAACTTTTTCATTTTTGTGTCAGAAATATTTAGAAATAATGTACATAATTAACTGAGCATGTTAATTATGCATGACAAAAACAAATGTTCTCTTGACGGTAGTAGGCGTTCCTTGATCAATTCTGCATAAAATATTTCGAATTATGGCTTAAAATATCTCTGTGATCCTGAACTGAAAATGGATGAATGGGTGGATGGATGAATAGATGGTTTGGCTTAAAATATCACAGACAGGTATCTGTTACATGATCATGCATCTGTTGGTGAAGATTGGGGCGGGAAATGTGCTATATATTAAGTTATATACAAGCATGACATTTTTGAATTTAAAAAGAGAAATCTGACCACGGACTTGCTAAGAAATTAAACAAGTTAAGCAAGTCACAGACCAGCGGTGCATCCTGTGGTGTTTCCTTACTCATGCCTTGTGGTCTGGAGGAATGGGCATTGCACAAGTTCCTGCCAGTCAGAAACCTTTGCGACCAGACGAATCCTGTACTTAACCAACTAAATCAACAGTTTTTAGACCAAAAGGCCTAAAGAGGGCTGCAAGATGGGGATGAAGCGAGGTAAAAAGATTTCACATCAGCCGCTCGACATCATAATAACAATGTGAGGAAGGCAGACCTTCAGCTCATGTGAATCTGAAGCCCATGTGAAGGTGGAGGAATTCTGGTGACACATTTATTTTTTGTTCATTCCCTCAACTCCCCCCATTTTTTTGGTTTCCACTCCATTCTTGAAGGATTACTCGTGGTCCTCGCTGAGATATGCTGACAGTTCCGTGGCCCTCTCAGAAACCCGGGGTACTACACATGCCCAATGGTGGGAGGTCATTCCAAACGGGGCCCAGAAGGGGACACCCCCATTGTCCCCGGACCGAGAAGCTGCCAACATGAAAGGGGCCAGCAGGTCAAACATCCGACCCCAACAGCCTAGTGTTGGGGGAGGTGGGTTGGGGCGAGAAAAGCCTCGACTGGGGTTGACCAGGATGCACACCGGCATTCACAGTCAAGGACACCCACACACCATACATCTGCAGGACACCCCAGAGCAAATCAGCCTGTGGCACCATGTTCCTATGGGAAATGGTGAATTCTTGGAGTGCAATTGGCCTTTTTTGCACATCTCTCCCAGCAGCCACAGGAGCAGTTTTTAAGTCTAACCTAAGGTAGAACGTCATTCATTGGAAAGGCTGAAATTAAATTTGCTCTAAAAGAATGCCATGAAACAAAAGTGGCATAAACTGTAATATTATCATATTATCACAGTGTGTTTCCCATTAAGGATGAGAAGTGCTTCTTCCATGCCCCACTGGGAGAGAAAGGATGTGGTTCCCTGGGATGTGTCAGGGCTGGGATACTAGACTGATTCACATCTGAAGATATTTTAGATTTGTCAGGGTTAGAAACAGGAACCCACAACGCTAACGAGGCTGGCAGGGAAAGTCAAGCTATGCTAATCCATGTCTTTTACCCAGTTAACGTTTTAATGTAAAATCTCTCCCTTTTTGGACCCATTAGAAAACAAAGTGAAAATAAATAAAATTGCATGAAATAAAACAAATTTGTGAGAAGATGACTTGAAATGCATAACAAAGTGCATGTGTCTAGATAATTTGAGACGTACAAAAAAAAGTTGTCAGGTTTCTTTCCAAAACAGAGAATGGATAGAATGAAATATGAAGTAGAGGAAAGGAGAATTTGTGATTTTTCCGTGGGAGGCGGGAATAAGTCGACCAAATCTGCAAATTTACATTTGAAAATATTTTTGGAAAAAAATGTCAAGCTTGACACTTCATTGAGTCCTGCCTCTGTCTCTCTCTTTCGCTCTTCTTCTCTCAGTGGCTCTGCCTCCAATGACATCCTCCTAAAGATCTAACCCCAACGCACCAGCCACCATCTCACTGTCCTGTCCCTTGTCCTTCACTCCCAATCCTCCCCCCCCCACCCCCAGATCTCTGCATCTCTACTGATCTCAAACCATTCTTAAATTCCACCCCCCCCTCTTTTTTCCACACAATCGCATCCCTTCGGACGGCCTGCCTGCATTCGGCGCCGGCCTGCATGGCTCGAAGTTGCCACAGTCGCCTCAATAGATAATCCCCCCGGAGCTCAGGAGCACATTGTGCCAAGAAGGACAGCTCAGAGAGAGGAGGGCCCGTGGAATGCTGGGCCCAAGCAGGGAGGGAGAGGGCCAAGCAGGAGAGGGAGAAAGAAGAGAATAAAAGATGGGGACAGGGGGGCAAAAAAGGTAGGGAAAAGAGAATTGGGGGAGAGAAAGAAGTCAACCCCACAAATGGGGACAGCTGAAAAAGGGGATTAGGCGATAATATCCGACTGCATTGAGGGGTCAGGAGAATTAAGGGTCGTAGCAGCTTGTGCAGTGTGCGAAGGGATAAAAGGGGCCCTCAGCTGAATGGACGTGGTTCAAGTGCAGCCGCTGCGGACCGGCCGTGGCACACAGCTTTAGTGGGCCAGGCATCACTTTCATGTCGTGGACGCACATTGTTGGGGCACCGCATGGAGACGTGCATCGGTAATGGGCCACAGGCAGAATGCCCTTGTCTTCTCAGGATTACCCCAGGGGCTGGGAAGGGGGGCGGGTGGGTGGGGGGTTTATGTGCACGTCCGAGCTC
>JABFEA020000021.1:19600757-19615554 GCA_019775915.2 Cyphomyrus plagiostoma | reverse complement strand
TTTTCAACAACATCTTTCGTTGCTTGTCTTTTTGTGTGGGGGGTGGGGGGGGGGGGGGGGGACAAGGTCACTTAACTTGTTTGGCACAAAAGTGTGGAAGAAAGAACAAGGAGCGGCCAGCAAATGGCGAGTACCCATCCGGGCAGAGATACGCCGGGAGACCTGCTCGGGGCATCTGCTAAATGTACCACCGATCGGCCGTCAGGGAGGAAAGAGTCTGAAAAATCTACAGCTGAGAATTGCATTGATTGACAGCACTAGACTTTCAAACATAAATCAATGTAAAACAGTCACGCCTAATGGCTGCCTGTGTTAAGTTAGACTGTAATGCACTTGAGCTAGAGAGGGAAAGTAACATGCAGTCTATAGCTTTGGAAAGGGGTGAAACACAATGTAGCTAAATCAATCGGTAAATAAAAGTCAAGCAGCAAAATATTTGCTATTTTACATGCTACACATGTCCAGTGGGACCATCCAGATTCTGTCGCCATATTTGTGTTTGCATGCATTGAAGATGGGCATCCATGTCGGTATCAATTTACTGACCGGAATTCTGACAAATCCCTGCTTTTAATGACCTCCTGCACTTGGTAATTTTATGTTTTTGCTATCACATAAATTGTAAGAAAATGTAATACTTTTTCCTGAAGATATTTCATCCTGATTTTGGAAACACATTTTCATATTTCAGGAGAATTAAGGGTCATATTTCACAACACATTATATTGGTAATGAGAGATATTCAGGCCATCTCAGGCCTTGCTGATGGGTCCTACTTTGCAGGGGGACAGACCTGGATAGGTGTTTTGGTGGTGCATATCCACATCCTTCACGCAGCACTGGGGGTGCCCTTTCAACCCCCCAGCCCCTGAGTGATCACTGGCTTGCAGGGGGAGGGGGTGATTCTCCAAACAGGTCAGAATGGCTCCCCAATTGTTTGAGAGAGAGAGCTTCCTCCCAAAATCACCACTCAGCTTGCAGACAAAGGGAGAAGCTAAATATAAACTCCCCCACCCCCACCCCCACCCCACCCCACGTACGGTCCATCTCTGCCGCCGCTTTCAGGGAAGGAAGATGTTTTCTCTGTCCCTTCCTCTTTATTTTCGACAGTTCTCCCCCTTGGGCAAAGTCCACAATCTTGCTCAGGTCAGTTTTATGGAAGATTTTGCATCCTGCGAACAGCGCAGCCAAGACGTCTTAATGGCTCTCCAAAAAGCAAGGGAGAGTCGGGACCCCCCCACCACCCTGGTGCGTGAAATCCGTAGCCCAGCCTATACTGGACGTGTCGGGCCTGAAGCCGCCAATGGTCACCACCTCCCGCACCGCCTGGAAATAGAACGCGACAAAAACGGTAAAAGAAAGTGCATTAGATGCGTTGTCTGTGCCGTCGGCCGTCGCCACCTTTGTTTAAACTGAAAAGAGGGCGGCTGTTTAAAACCCAGGTGTTAACATAAACAACGACACATTAAGGAGTAAGTAAAAAGGGCAGCAGGCACCACGCAGAAACCGTAAGGAAATAGAGGCAGCCATAGAGCGCCCATATTTGTATAAGTTGTACAAGCCAGTGTTGAATGTAACAATGTAATGGTTTTGATAGGCAAGTAGCTGTTGTGACTTTTTTAATATACGTCAAGTACTGCAGCAACATAATGACTGATTTGAATCTTTACGAAATTCTAGAGTATTTTTAAGTCGCGCATCATTTATTGAGCATAAAATTTTTGTTTTTTGAGAAATTTAATTGATTTATATAATGAACAACCGCTACAAAAGATTACACTTAAAAAAGAGATGTTCCTTGCTTTCGCCAAAGCGAAATATTACTTAATTTCAGGCCTTGTTAAAACTCCCAAAAAAAGCACTATAAGGGAGTTTCCTTAATAGGTGGAACTGGCTTCACATAATGACCAAATAAAGCCTAATTGTCTACTGCCATAGCTTGGATCTGAGATCGCCTGAGGCAAAATTGCATTTTGTCCTTCTGCCTCAATCTTATCTATGACGGAGACATATTCTTCACAACCAATTTGTCTCAGTTTACCCCTAAGCGGCCATGGAATAAATCCATAAAGATCGCTAGGTAAGTCTTTTTTTGTCGGTGACAGAATTAATTTTAAAATATCCCAAAGTAATCCTGCTGGAAAAGTCATATATACTCACTTTTTGGAGTCTAAAGAAATCTCCGATAATAGGAAATGGGCGATCTCCTCAAGTCCTTACTGGCTGGGAGGCTGATCTTTTGAAATGGATAACATGGGTTTAAATAGGCCTCTGGAGGACTGCCAGTGGAGAGAGATGCAGATTTGTGCCGCCCGTATGGAAGTGTGAAGGTTGGCGGCCCTGGCACAGGAACACGGGGCTCATCGTGCGGGGGTCAGGGGTTCGAATTCTTTTTCCTGTTCATGTGGAACAAGATCTCATTGGGCCTGGAGTGTGAGCCCCCTTTCCAACAATGGGATCCCTTCACGGGACTATGGTGGCAGAAAATCGCAGCGAGGTGGACGCACATTCTCGCGAGGCGTCAACGGCGGCCCGCGAGTCATAACGAGCGCCAACACGTGCCCCGCAAATTGCTTCCTTCGTGTTCATGTGATTTATGAACGTGCTGTCGAAAATGTCAGGCCTTCTGAAAAATGCAGTAAAGGTGTGAAGAAATTATTTATAGCGAAGGATTCCTCGCGTTTCTTTGCCTGTCGCGAAACCAGTATTTTTCTGGAATACGACGCTGGGAGGTACCAGCTGCACGGCCCGTCTGCGGACATGGACTCCGGGCTGATGCACATCCCAGGTGGTAAACGTCACAGCCTTCAATCTTCCCCATGAGTGGCTGAGAAATTTCCAGTTAGACTAGGAAGTGCGTGTGTCAGACCTTCATCAGCATAAAACACTCGTCTTGCTGCCAATTCTGAAAGTGTTTACCATGGTTCATTGTAAGAACATGTGTGACTGGGCTGTGGGGCTGAAAGACACCCCCCCCCCCAACCCACCCCCTTTAGCCAGAGGGCAACTGGCTCTAATGAAACTCACTTAAATCCCACCCCCATAGCACTGAAACTAAAATCTATATATTGCAAATTCCTATTCATTCAATTTCATTGCACATTTGCATAACTTAATCTTTTTAACTGCATTTTTAATTCTATGTATGCTGTATGTTTCTGTCATTTTTAATGTCCATATCTGAATAAACATCTCATTTATATCTCATTTATTACTCTTTCTTGCACTACAATTATCAAGACTGAAATTTCAGCTCAGTGTATGACCTTATGTATGATATAGGCAAAGATGGCAGTAAGGATTGACTTTGACTTAAGAAACATGCCAGTTCCACAGATCCAAATAACCGTCTGGATGTGTACCAAAGTTCTTGAGTGATGTGCTCTTCTAACTGCCATCAGTGTTAATAGGTTTGAAAGCTGGAGTAACTTAAGGATCCATTCAATTGTTAGCAAAATCTTCCAGTAAATATGAGATTTCACTTCACATTCACACAGTACATTTTTTAAGCAAGTAGTTACATATTCTTTACAAGCTGTGTTTGGTGTTTAGCTGTATGATTGAAAAACATGTAAATAAGTATTTTTTTATGAAAAATGTGCAAGAAATGCATTTAAAAGACAACTGCTGTGTTCATTATGAAAGTTTCTTTTGGATTAGTTGGCTGGAAGTTGCCCTTTTAAATAAACATTGTAGTTCATTCTGTTGACATACTTCACACGCCTTTCTGCTGAAGGGCACAACAGCATTTCTCATAAGCTTATATTTTCTTGACGTATTACCTGCTCCTCTTGTCTCCTTCATGTTTTGACCACCACATTTATTGGCGCGCTGTTCCCATGATGGTACATGCTGACACAAGCCCGGCTCAAGACCATTTCCTGTGGGCTGAGACTGACCCCCCCACCACACACACACACACGCACACACACACACACACACACACACACACACACACACACACACACACACACTCCCCCACAAGGAACTTCCTTATGGTGTGTGTGATCCTGCCAAGTACTACACCGTCACTTCCACCTTGCACAGATGCTGCGATATGGCTGTTTACGTTCAGCACAGGGACAGGAAGACCTTGAATGCAAACGGCGTGCTGACACTAACAATAGACAGCAGTGGATAATGAGACACACAACTGTCGCTATTTCACATCAGCTACCAGTGAAAGGCGTCATCAAAGCTACCAGTGAAAGGCGTCATCAAAGCTACCAGTGAAAGGCTTCATCAATGCAAAATATCTATAGTGGTCCTGTTTAGCTTCGTGCGTGCAGCTATTTCCTGCACCGGGTGCAGCCGCATGGGTTTCCCTTTGGGATTACAGCTCCGTTTTGTCTGCGCCATTCCTGCATGCTAGCTAAACCTACCTGTGAACCACAAACCCACTACCTGGGCATAGATACATATTTGCTTATAGTTTACTTTAAATACAAAGACATCGGTATTCAGATTTGCCTTGTCAATCTTCAAAAAGTATTAAAGGAGTGAGAAGAGATGGCTTAAAAAAAATGAATATCTTTACTGAGAGCTTTCGAATGTGAACAAATACAGACATGCAGATTACATGCGCTTGGATTTATTAACAGCTATATCCCTATGCTCCTGAATGCATAGGAATTCACAGAGAAGCAGACAAACAACATTCAGTCATTCAGATATTACTGTTAGGAGTATCTAAACCTGATACACACAGAAAAAAACCACAATGACCGAGTAAAAGTCCACCTCTCTAATTTTTGATGTTTATAGCCACTATTGTCTCACATTGTTGTCATTTATAACTTTCTAAACTTCTCACATATATTTATATGTATTACAAACAACTTGAACAAAAAAATGACTTAAAGTACTGTGCAAGAGTCTTAGTCTTTATCTGGGTAGCAAACATGTATTTGGTCAGAAAAAAAATACAATTTATTATTAGAAACTATAACTACTTTAGTGTAGGCCAAAAAAAAATAACAGGAATTTCTTCTGTTCTCCAAAAAGTTACTGATATCTTGTGGGATGACTAGATGAACACAGCTTCAGTTCCCAAACCTCTCCTCAGGGGCACCTCAGCCATTCCAGGTAGATGGCAAATGTCACCACCAGCTCAATGAATCAATTTAAATAATTTTAAAAAGTCAGTGAGGTATTGATTGGCCATATGAGGTCTGCTAGTGGTCGAGTCAAAAAATACATGGATGCATTTGTGTCTTAGCTGCAAATACTGGGGTGATTTTAGAATAGTTACACATGTGACAGACATAACATCATAACTTTACATCAGCATTAAAATCATTCAAACATCATTTCCTTTGACATCCTGAGCCTTTTGGACAGAACTGTACATGAAAATTAGATTAAATATATTTGCATACATGTTTTTATTCCGAATTCAAAAGGGGTCTAGGCCTGTAAGACATGGAAACATCTGGAAAACACTGCAGATGTTTTTCTATAGATGGGAGGTGATGTGGGCGCAGGCAGCTGCTGAGACCCGGCTTGCTGACGTTCTTGGTGTCACCCCGCAAACCGAGGACAGAGGGCTCCTCCTTGTTCCACAGCTGGCCACATCTGCTTGAGGAATCCACTCAGCTTCCCCTGTCTTTTCAGCTGTCGCTCTTCCTGCTTGGGCTCCATGCCGCCCCTTTCCTTTCTTGGTTCCCTTATGAATCATCTGTGACTAACCTGCCCCTGCTCCATCCACACCACGCCACCGATTTAGCCCTCACATCAAAAGTGAAGGGCTTGCAGAGCCGGCATACCTGGGAAAGGCCCGCCTCGCAATAACTTTCGCCAATTTGGGCCAGGTCTCGCCTAGTGAACCTTCTTAAAAGCCCTCTCTGGGCTCGGGTACGAGTCACAGCTTCTATGCATTACGGCAGAGCTCATTAGAGCACCATTTGGCAAACGAGGGCCTGGCAGGGGCAGAGAAAAGGGAAATTTGGGAATTTACGAGAGTCCCAGTCCCATATTGTGACCTCTCACTCTGCCCCTTTATTAGATGTGAATTATGAGGACTTTTGTTTTTAAAAGGGTACTTCAAATTGCACAAAGGCCTATAATTCATGCGTTGTACTTACATGTGGTGTAACCCAATATGCTCGATGCTGAAATGTGTGTCTGCAGGAGTCTAGGATAACATGCATGAAAACAGGATATTGTGTCATGAAATGGCTCGGCACCTACCGCTACGTGTATACAAAGCGCAGTATTTTCGATGCTGCGGCCCATAGCACTGGAATTGGTTGAAATGCATGCATGTCTTTCGTAACGCATGTTATCTCTTGGATGGGTCTGGTCCATCGGTTTTCTACTTGCCACAGTTGGTCCATCGGTTTTCTACTTGCCACCGTCCGATGACAGCTAGCAGCAAAACTCGACACGATGCTCCCACGCTTTACATACTGCGACCCTGATTGCTTCAGCCCTGTGGCCTCCCGCTAAACAGCTGGCCATCACAGATAACTTTATAGCACTCTTAAAACTCCTCACGTAGCTTTGAGAGGTCCTGAACTTGGCTGAACTCTTCGATGCCTTACACCAAGGGAAAGGCCAGGAGCTTTGTCCCTATGGTCTACGCACAGCACAGAAGTTATATTGGAGATTCCGTGAGATTAAACAAAACACCATGAATTGCCAATCGTTTTACACATTTAATAAAGGTTTTTTTTTTGCCTCAAAGCATTCTGTAATATTAATAAGTTGATTTCAGCAGTTTTGTTGGCTTTGCCAAGCCTCTGACAAAACAGGTTATGGATGAGCATATAATCATAATAATTATTATTATATTATGTGATGCATGTGTTGTAGCTTGATGAATGCCTGAGCCGAACTTTCTCGCCCTTCTCTACCCTCAAAGTCTCAGCAGGTGGTCTAGTCCGTCAGCTCCTGTGACATCATTAGCAGGACCACTCTGTCGCCCGGCTTACCCCAAATCACGGACGCCCGCACACCCTCCTACCGGTGTAGTTGAAGCCTAAACAGCCTTGCTAGTTTGTCTTACGTCACTGGCAGCAGGCACACGGACGACACTGCTAAGGCTCACCTGCTACTCAGCTGTAAACGGACAGTTTCCTTTTTTTTTCTCAACAGATGCACACATTCGTGAAAACATCCAGGTGACTATGGATGGGCCTGACCAGAAAGGAGAACGCTAAAGCATCACTGGAAGTGTTTCCTTAAAACTCGGGCCTCGTAAATGCAAACTGCAAATGCAAAACTAGGAGAAGCAGTACAATTGTAGAGGAGTAACCATTTCCCTGCCTGTAATGATCCTTCGCGCGATTGTCACATCGACAGGAAATCAATGTGTTTTTCTTGTTCCACATTTGCTCCTTCCCAATTTCAAGTTAATAGCCTACATGCACACAAAAGGAGAAAAAAAAAGGTGAGAGAGCTGATTGGACCTGCGTGGGTGTAGTTTGCTATGAAAACTGCCATGTGAACGCATATACCCTACACCGGGGATCAGGTAACCCAGTAGGTAGTTCAGGGTGCGTCTCTTTGACACATAATACTGGATAATTTTGGCACATTTTCCCTCAGTGCTGTCCGTATTTGCAATGCAAACATTTACAGTAGCTTTAATGACACGCACGACGGAAGTTCAAGGGGGAAGTTTTTAAATACGGTTTGAATCTACGCCCATAAATAACACAAGATCCCCCCCCCACAGAGCAACTGTTAACTATAATCAGCTTCCATCCCACCCATGTTTAAGATGGGCTGTGGGGATGGCTTGGGGATCGCCCTCACACCAGCAGCAGGCAGTCTGATCCTATCAGAGATCCCAATGCTATTGCACACTACATACTAAATGAGTCATCATCAACTTGTTGTCCTACTTTCACGTTATTCTATATTGTATGTGAAATATATAGTACATATATTATACATATATAATTATACAAATATATTATACAAATATATAGTACATATATATCATTTGCCCTCACAATTCTGTTTATTGATCTTTGCTATATGTTGTTTATTATTGTTAAGCATTATATGTCTGCAGGGAGGTACAAAAGTAAGAATTTCATTATATTTTGACCTCCAAATGATAGTAATGCTTTTGAATCCTTGAGTTTATACAAAAAAGAAACGTGGAAAGTGAGGACATTTATATACTCAACCATTTAACTCAAGAGATGTATAAAGAAAGCCGGCTTCACTCGCAAATGTCATTAAGGGTCGTGAGCTGGGTGGGAAATTTCAGTGATGTTCTTCCACATGCTTGGGCTAATTTAAAAGGAATTCACAGTGTCACTAATAATTATGTCATTTGGCGTAAAACTTACAGTTTCAGCCTTTTCTATAGAATGCTGACAGGCACACAGTATCCTTATTTACATTGACACACAGCATTCCTTACCCCCATTCCAAGTGGGACATGTCACTGTGCTATTATTTTTATTCAGTGTGTAAGTAACACAATTAATCACAATTTATCAGTGAATTATGTGAATCAAGTCATGTTACTGATTGATTTGCAATCTGGGTTTTAAGAAAAGAATGATCCTCTTCACATTTGCAAGGGTGAGGAGCAGGAGATCCCCACAAATGTGGAAATTTCTGAATAATATTTGCCCACCCCTGCCCCCAACTTTAATCCATAACAGTCTGCTAGTCTGAACGAACCATAAAAGTACATTTTTTGCAGTTTCTAGTCAAACAATACCATGCTGTATATTTTGCATATCAAATTTTATCATTTACTATCTAGACCTTTTAATATAATATTCAAATCATCTAAATTATTCCCCTCTATGGAACTATTATACAAATAAGCACTACGTTTTCAACCCATTGTTAAAAATGCAAAATTAATGGCACTGAAAAGTTACTGTGAGAAACGTGAGATTCCATGGTCACGAAGGCTGGCTGCTCAAAGTATCCAAACTCATATTTTTAGTATTGACGATATAGCATGCCTTTACGCTAACAAATATTATATATCACTAATATTTATATATTATATGATATTACGAGCTCCGCATTGTTTTCAGTATTTTTGCTTTGCACGTCTTCTGTGATTTTCGGCGATCTTTCAGCAACCTCAAAAAATGTTTCTGTTTAATCGTTTACAGCCACCTTGCGAACAAAACCCTGAATGTACAAATACGAAGGGGTTACTGTGCATTATGGGTATAGGTCACGGAAAGGACAGACTCAATATTTTTTGCTATCTCCATGTGAAATCAAAGACAGCTCACTACATGAAGAGGGCAGAGGGTGAGGATCTTATCTTAATGGAATGAACGTCAGGATGTGCGGTTGCACAACTTGACACATAGGTGCCCAGGTTTATTCCTGAAACATTTCATCCACGGTGCCATCAAGAGCTTTCAAAAGCAACCTCTTCATTAGGTCTTTACAAATGCGAAAGAATTTGAAATTGGTCTTTCAGACGCTGCCTTCTGGCACTAAGTAATCAAAATACCCCGGTGTTTCAATTTCCGATGTAGTGATCTTCGGATATATGAGTGAATGATCCAGACCAGGTCCCTGTAAACCCTGCCAGTCCTCTTGATCATGGACCTCACAGTCTTATTGTGCAGCCAGATGGTAATATCATCCAGATGCACAGAGTCGCTACTGAGCCCATGAACATGCAGGCGTGTCTGTTAGGACTTCCCACGGCTTGGGTCAGCTTGCCGATTACCGAGGTCATGACAGTGAATTGTGGGTAATCATGTCCCCCAAGCCCCTCTGGCCGCGATTCATGCACGCGTTTGGAAACCCCTGTAATTTCTCAGTCATCATTTGGGCCACATGAAGGGGAAGATGACGATGACATTCTAAGTGATGTTTAACGCCACAACTTGTGGGGTAAGCGCCCTCAGTTTAGTCCTCAGCTTTAATGTTTCAGTCTTTGTCTGTGTTCCCATAGTGTTCCTTAGCTCTCTGTACGGTGTACCTCAGCCACAAACAAAACACACGTACATCAACATATAAACTCAAGTCCAGACTTGCAAATTGTCTTAATTACCAGTAATACTGCGTCTTGAAGATCTTCAGAACTCCAAAAGCTCCGAAATCTTTGGTGAAATCCGGCAATGACCCCAACGAATGGCCGTGACCTGTCTAAATGCAGAGACCACAGGAAAACACGTGTTTCCCTTTAGTCTTCTGTCACACATCCACCACCCCCCCTCTCAAAAAAATAAAATCATGGGTCTGGGTCTATTTTCCTCCCCCCTGAAGCAAAGTGAAAAAATACCAGGGTTCCCAACGGGGGTGGATGGGGGGGGGGGTGACAATGCTGCCCCCCATTACCTCATTTAGAGGCATGCACAGCGGCCAATGGCTTTTTGATATTGGATATGCATATTCCAGAAGACAATGAAGGCTTTTCATTTGTAGTAATTCAGCACGAAGCGCCAAATGCATGTGTCAAAATCATTTCCAAGCACAGTCATACAGAGACTGCATTATGGTCTACTTCTCATGGCAGGAATAATGGACTGTTTTTTTTTTTTTAAATGGGATCTTCTTTTGTTGCTCAAATACCGTGCATCAGCTTAATTGAGAGAAATAATAAGCCCATCTGCTTATCTGTTTCAGGGTGTCAAACATTCCGGTAGCTCTGAGCATCGTGGCAGTAGGTCTGCGCTCAGAGGCAGAAACCCAGCGCGGGCGGGTGGGTTTAAGTGGTGGAGGGGAAAAAGTGTGTAGGTGTTTGGAATCTTGGGCGGAGGCCCTCGAACTGAAACACGCTCCCACTCCTGCACGATTACCGCCCCATATTCCCACCCCTCCACCCCACCCCCCGTAAAAGGCCAAAGATGAAAAACACATTGTCATCCGTATAAACACTTTACAGGGGCGTCGAGCGCGCGGCCTTCAAAGGCAGAAAAACGCACAAAAGTAAGCGGCCTCACGCCAACGGGCCCCCACACCCCGTTTAAGCGACCCATCTCACTCCTAAACAGTGCTAACAAGATCAATCTTAAAGCCGACGGAGGTGTTTAAAAAGAAGAGTAGCATTGCACGCCAGCAGGACAAACAAGGCGATGGTGACCTCATTTGGACCTGGGCGAATCCCTATTAGGAAATGTGTAAGTTCTCCTCTGGGACCACAAAGCAGCCAACATTAAGACGGAATGATAACACAGGATCTCAGGACCACGTTCTGATATGTAAATGCAGATTTACACCCCGGCTTCCTCATGACACGTGTGACTCGCCTTTCCTGTCACCCTGGCTCTCCTCTAGGCACACTAGCCCTGGCAGGACCCGCTCCGGTCTGGCAGGCCACAAGTGAGGGAGACTTGGCTGCAGATCTGCGCCGGGAGCTCCAGGAATGTCAGTCACTTCCTCTGGGGAATCTGTGGCAGCTGGAGGAAAAAGAGCCCAGTCCACCCAGCAGATGTTCCCACCATGTGACCATGTAGCTGTACTGTAAGGGAAGTCAACCCAAGTGAGCCCTCACTGGCCATTTCATATTACTTTGACTCTAGGATTATTATTATCCAACAATCCAACATAGTCATCCCATTATTGTTGTATAAGTGTATTTGACAGACACTTTTATCCAAAGTGACATAAATTTTTGAGTAAACTGGGCCAAACAAACCCTGGGGCAGTTGGGGTAACGGGCTTTTGCTCAAAGGCCCAACAATGAAAACACTTTATTGACTGGAGGGATTTGAACCTACCACCATCAGATCACAGGTACAGACCACAGACCCCAAAAAGATGACATGCTTTCACATATCATACACCCCATGGATTGTGGCTAGGTGTGGCATTTTAATCTCGCTTGTCAATACGTTCTTGCAGAAGGACAGTGACTTGCACAGGCAGGATTTTAACATCCGAATACAAAAAAAAAATTAAAAATGAGGTCAGTGTTGAGGGACACCTGCGGCGCATTAGTCTGTGGACAATGAGTGGCGCAAAGCAGAAGCGAAATCGTCAGGTGCCCTGTCTTTCCCGGCTCCAGAAGCCAACTGTCGTGTTTGATGTCTGTGGAAGCAAACAGGGCCCCCCCCCGCCTGCCATCAGCCCACCGCACACCCCTCTCTGTACACACACCATCCCGAGGCCATGGGCAAACACAAGTGGTCCGGAGCCTCCGCATCGCGGCTAAAGGAGCTCCCCCCTCCCCTTTTTTAACAAGTCAGCTTGTGTTATTTGTTTCTGCGCATTGTGTGGTTCTGAATGCGTTACGTAAGGGCCGCGCTGCTCTGGCATGCGAGCACTGAATTACGGCGGCAGATGGCAGGGCCTCATTCAGCCCCGCACTGTGCCAACATTCCAGGTCAGATGCCCCCCGCGCCCCGCACAAAGGCCCCAGGAAGTGGGGATGAATGTCCCCCCAGTGTAGCCTGCTGAGCCTGGACCCGCAGTTAAAGCTATCAATCACATGCACTTGCTGATGCCTGGCTATGCTGTGGTGGCCGGCCTGTCTGCCTGCCTCTTTATGCGCGCCTCAATAGAGCTTTGCACCTTCCCTCTTTTGTTCTGGATCAAGCCAAAGTGTGAGTTCTGTTCCCCTAATGAGGAGAGAAACATTCATAAACCTACATTGTTTTTTTTTTTCGGTTTTGTCTTGGTTTTTCGTTTTTTTTTTTTTTCCTCCAGCCCTCAGCACATAAATAATTTACACTTTGATCAGTGTTACAGTCGTGGGTCCGTCTTTTTACAGTGTCGTTTGAAAGGCGTCACTAAGGGGGCCACAGTGGTGCAGAGGGATGAGGTCGGGGGAAACTTGCTGGAATTCTCTAATAATTATTTTGGGGGGAATCGCTGCTGATGTTCGGCATACTGAACACCGCTGATTGTACACTGGGCACAATGTCTGAAACTCGGCCCTGGTCGATTTACCAGATTCAACAGATGGGCTGTTTAAATCTCCTTTGAATTTAATCGTCTTGTGCTGAAGCTTGTCAGTGCAAAGGGGGTATTTATGCTAGCCTGTGCAAATGTTGACTCATTATGGCAGTATTCAAAATATTAGAACTATCCCAGAAGCAAACGATGTGTCATAAGCAGGAAAATATTTTTTACCCAAACTGATTTCATTCAGTCAGGAAATAGCACAAAATGCCGTTGCTTTGAATAATCATATTAGTGATTCAACGAGTCACGGTCATTGCATGTTCAACAAGGTCATTGCGGCAATATAGTTTGTGAGTGTAATTTACATAGCCAGTGGCAGGCAACCAAAGCTCTATTTAGTAATGAAGAGGGTTTCAAAGGACTTTTGATTGAAGTTTATAAAACGTGCAATCTGGATTGACAGAGAATCCAAATCACCTCCTTATGGCTGGCAGAGCGTCAAGGGCCAAAGGTTGTATTTTAAAAGCGAAAAAGGGAAATGGGCCAAGTTTGGGAAGAAAGTAGTAATTTAGCATTTTTAAAGTTAAATGTATGAATATGCATAAAGTCAGGAGCAGGCTTTCTCGGGAAGTGCCGTCTTTAATATCTGTAATAAAGAAGAAACTCACATATATACCTATAGCTCATTCCTACTGTCATGGTTCCATGCACTCTGTGGACCATAGCGACAGTGATTGCAATCATTGCATTCTCTAGAAAGAGCGCAGCAGCTAAATGGATTCTTATTTTATGCAAGTAACACCAAATTCTTTGGGCAGAACTTCTATACAAAGAAACATATACATAAACATGCAAAAACCCAGTTTGTATACAGCTATGTATACAGAAAGGTGATGGATTTTGCAGGATCACCAGATGAGTAATTAGTGTACACAGTTCCCTTTCATGGTAACTTACAGCGCTGTACACACTCCCATTCTCCACTATTGGTGTATAGCGCTCTCCACAAAGCGTGGATTGTCCACAGAAAAATAGGCAAGTTTTAGAGTGTCTTGTGCTTCCAAATTGAGCATGTCGACAGGCTGGGAGCAGAGTGACAGGGAGACGTTGAGTACAAACCCTGAAAAGATCATCGACTTGTGTGGTAGCAAAGATTCTTCAGTTCCTTGTTGTTCTGACAAGCCCTTGAGTTATTCCTCAGGTAATGCCTCTCTGGGTAGACTGCCATCTATGTACCTTCCCATGCATTTTTCTAACACTGTATTTCTCGATCATATGTTTAATGGTCGTGTCTCAATATGCCGTCTTTAAACGTCTTACATACTTATATTTAATTTATTACTTTTCGTTTCCATTGCGGCCAAAGAGACGGATATTTCACTTCACTGTATGCCTCATGTGTCATATAACTAGAGATAAATAAGAGAAAATAGAAATTCTCTGACTTTGACTTAATGTGCAATTTTACTGTCCGTCTTTGATTGAAGCACCTAACTAACTTTATCATCTTCGCTTGCTTCATTTTGAACTTTAAATAATTATAACAGCCGTAATTTGTTCCACTCTCTTGTGTGGAAAACGTGGCCTTACTGAATATTCTGTGCAGATTCAGAATGGAAATAACAGACTTTTCAGGACATACATGAGGCAGCCTTTGAGGTGTCAGTGGGGCTCTGCGCACACAGAATCTGCCCAATCAGGTGTGGGCGGGCAGTGGGGCCCGCGATTCCCCGCTCGGCCCTCCACGTGCTCGCGAGCCGAGTGACGGCGGCGGCTGCCTTTCATCCGGCAGGCCTCCTCCCGTTATTAATGTGGAGAGGAAATCCCATGAGGGGCGACTCGTGGGCTGCCGCTGACCTGACAAATCTGAAAGATACACACACCGCCAGCTTCTCCCAGTGCAGCTGTCTGCCAACACAAAGCCCAGCCTGTTAGATAAGGAAGTGCCAGCTGGACCAAGTGCCCCCCTAGCCCCCCCCCGCCAGTCCCAGCTCCAGAGAAACAGTCC
>JABFEA020000021.1:19576985-19600657 GCA_019775915.2 Cyphomyrus plagiostoma | reverse complement strand
CCCCCCCGCCTAGCCTCCTGCACACCTCCCTTCCCCGCCACTCATTACCACATGCCAGGGTACTTGCCAAGTGGGCAGCTGTCGGCTTGGGTGGCAGAGAGCAATCGAACATGAGGGCGGGAAGAATAGCAAGCGTACTTAGACCACTCCACGACTTTGCGAAAGACAGAGCGCGGGATGCAGAGAGAGAGCGAGGGAGAATGAGAGAAACAGAGAGAGAGGGAGAGAGAGAGGGAGTGAGCACTGTGTGCAGTTTTTTCCTCCCGATCCCTTTGTTTTCCTAACAAAAACATCGGGCTCAGAGAGGATGTCGAACAAGTTAATGGGCATATCGCGCGCATAATTACAGCCCCCAGGATCACGTAGTGCCCCTGCCACACAGCAGCACTGGGGGCCTTCCTGTTTGGCCACTGCAAACACTACGCTCTCAGAGCTATTACTCCACATTATATGTAATTGAATAATGTGAACAACTCCATCAAAGCACCAGGCAGTTTACTTTGGGGCACGAGAGCGGAATCCTTCCCAGACTGCAGGCAGAACAGCAGTTTACTTTTTTTTCTAGGCTGTCGTTTCTTCCACTGAAGGGGTCAGGTGGTTCTCCCAGGGCCAAACAAGAAGAAAAAAAGAAATCAATCCTGGATATATATCTAACAGTGTAGCAGGACAATTTAGACATTCTCCTGATGACAAATAATTTAGTTCTTTCAATCCATGTACCTGGATGTTGTTGCCTGATTATGAATGAATAAACGAATGAAAGAATGAGTGAATGAATGTCATTTTATATAGCACTTTTCAAGAAACCAAAAGCGCTTTAAAGAACCAATGGGGAGCCACTTCAACCACAGCCCCCGTGTAGCCCCCGCCTGGATGATGCGATGGCAGCCATTCTGCACCAGTACTCCCACCACCCAGTAGCTCAGGTGTTGATGGGGCAGGAGAGAATTCACCAGTTAGATACAGGGGATGATTAGGAGACCAAATTTGAAAGGACCACAATGGGCAATTTAACCAGGACATCAGGGTACCACCTTTACCTATTCTAGTGTCCAGGAATCTTTTATGATCTCAGAGAATCAGAACCTTGGTTTTACGTCTTATCCAAAACATAGCACCATTTTTCAGCGCAGTGTCCCCGTCACTGCAGTGGGGCACTGGGGTCCATGGAGACCACAGGACAGGCTAACCTGCTGGCCACACCAGCACGTCTTCCAGCACCAACCCAGCTTTCCTAGTTACTGGACTCTTCTCCTAACACTGGATCACCTAGTGTGAACTGCAGGTGCTTGAATGTACCTGAGTACATGATTAATTTTGTCACAAAGCTGCATAAAAAATGCCCCTGAGAGTTTTATTGTTTATTATCCCCAGAAAATTTCAAAATAGTTATCCGACACAAGAAATGGGGAGTGTAATAAATTTTGAGGTATCAAACCTATTCATGCAATTCTCAGTGCATCTGTAACACATTCATATCTGCAAAATATCCAGGAGACGACAAATAAGACAGTACATGAGTTACAAACTAGATTGTTTTTCCTAAAAATGTTGTCATTTTGGGCAACCAACCTCACTGGGATCAATTTAACAGCATCTGGAGAACAACCACAAGAACTATTATTTACGTAGAATTTGAAATAGTGCCATTGTATTTCAATACACACAAAATATTACAAATTCATTCAGCAGTAACTATTGGCAACAATAAAGTACAATGTATGAATATTTATGACTATTGCTCCTACCAATTAAATAAGGGCATCGTTAAAGAAAAGACAGGAAAGGGTATCGATATAAATTGCACTTGCAGCCAAAGTCAGCAACAGGATAGAATACTGATTTAGTGTGTGAAAAGGTGTTGAGATGACCTCTTCATACAAATATAAACCATCCCACTTAGTCGAAGCACATCGATGAAGAAAAGTGAGGCAGCCACAGATTCTGATGGTCAGCCGACTGTCAGTCATACTGATATCGGTTCTGGTTACTCATGGGACAGTTCTGCGTTCTGTTTTTTGCTTCTGCCACACCAATGGGATACCCTTCTCTCCTTGTCAAGCGTCACTCTTAAACTCCTGAGTTTCCATTAGGATGGAGTACCCACATGCACTGGGATCCTGGGCAAGAACCCATAGAAAAAAACTTTAGGAGGAAAGCATGATTTACATGCTCAGACGCCCATGTGCTCAGACGCCCATCTTCACCCTCGGTCCCCTTTGTCTATGTCAAAAAAGGAGGGTAAGATGGTACATGTAAAAAAACACATTACAATGTACTTGTTACTGTACAAATGACAAATAAAATGTCATCTAATCATTTTTCTTCTTCTTTATGGCTGTGCATTGGTGTGGCATCGTGTGGAATCAGTATGGAATCGGTCTGGCATTGGTGTGGAATTGGTCTGACATTGGTGTGGAATCGGTCTGGCACTGGTGTGGAATCGGTTTGGCACTGGTGGGGAATCGGCCTGACATTGGTGTGGAATCGGTCTGGCACGGGTGTGCAATCGGTCTGGCATGGGTGTGGAATCGGTCTGACACTGGTGTGGAATCGGTCTGGCATTGGTGTGGAATCGGTCTGGCACTGGTGTGGAATTGGTCTGGCATTGGTGTGGAATCGATCTGGCACTGGTGTGGAACTGGTGTGTTATCTCCTTGGGTGACAGGGGGACAGACCCATGGCCTAGGCACCCAGTAGCTGGGAACACACACTGGCAAGCAGATGATGGAGGAGATCGAAGCCAAATCCGGGTATTAAACCACAAATACTCTGACACTAAATGACAGCAGTGCTGTGCTACAAAAACACCCTTCTTTCTCTTAATGTTTTTTTTTTTTTTGCAGTTTATATGCATTATTAGCTTTCAGAAGAAAGCCAGAGTTCATTCTTGAAAGTGATTAAGACCTACATGTGGTTGAGAATGTGATTTTAGAATGTATGTTTACAGGTTCAATATCTGATTTTTTTTAAATACATTTTTATACTACTTCTTGTTTTTGTTTGAAGACATGTTTCCTTGTTTCACAGCCAATTTCCCGTCTCTCATTGTTTATCATATAAATATTTTTTGTCAGTAATTCTGGTGGGTGCCACAAATACTGGATATCCAAATAATTAATATCATACTAATTCCACAAAAATACTGTTGTTACTGACTCACTAAGTAATAAATACAAAAGTGACCTTCACTGAAATACGCATTGGTCCTGCATATTTCTGAATTCATTTTATCAGAGGTAATCTGCAATAAGTACTGTTTACTGCTTACTTCATTTTGAACTTTTAATCATGTTCCTGTTTTTGTATGGTGTGACATTCCTTTTTTGGTCCAAAAACAAAAGATACAGAGGTCTGAAGTGAAACAAGACATAAGACCAGACCACATTTGCTCTTTCAACTGCTGAGCGTTTGAGTGAAACCAAATGTGTAAAAATGTGCACCACATGCCATTCTGTACCCAAGATTAACAGGGCCAAGCATGGCTGACTTCAGGTAACAGAAATAATTGCCTTTCAAGAACTTTAAGACCATATTCTGAGAAGAAAGTGTTAAGTTTTTCACAACTCCTTCTTTAACCTCAGCTTTTCATATATTTGCATGATTTTCCATAGAATTTGCATGAACTCATCATCGTGACTTAGTGCTAAGGAAGGCAGTATTCATGTCTCTTTTTTTTCCCTTTTAATCAGATGCTCAAATTTCATGTCCTTCATCTGATGGGAAGACACTAGGATTCCATTCATTGTTCGCATGTAGATTTTCAAAGGGCTCCTTCAAGGCGTTGTGAGATTGCTTGATAACAAATCATAAGTGTCATGTTCAACTTGAGAAAAGAAGCACACCGTCATTGACCTCCTCTTCATGGGTAAAAAATGTTTTTGTCTCGTTACTATAGTATAAAACCTGGAAACGCATTGTATTCATTCCATCCTATGTACATTTAAGGCTTACCCAGTTAAAAGCTGAATCTGGCAATGAGAAAGAGTTGCATACATCTCAGTTTAAAATAAAGAGCACAAATAAATCATCTGTCAAAACATGTCTACAGTTATATCCAATGACTAATCTTAGTTCACTTTGGGGTAATCTTTGAGACTGTTTGATTAAGAAAGCACATCAAAAGTGACTCATACACTTTGTGCATTAAGAAATTGGCATTACATATCCCAGAGGCCTCATAAAGCCTATTCAGGAGTCCTCATTTTAGCGCCTTTGAAAAATGCACATTGTATATACATTAAAACATTTATCCTTGTAAGAAGTTAGTCAGTGATGCAGAACAGAACCCTGTAAAACTCAAGGGTAGAGTTTTCATATACAGAGACCTTTTACAGTACCCACTGTTAGCAGTCCTCCACATGAAAGGCAAAAGGAGATGTTTCAAAAACTGCTTGTGCTTCTTATTGTCGTATGAAAAGATTTCATGTTTGCGAAGCAGAGGCTGAATAACCAGCAATACCAAAGGTGATCAAAGAAAGTAAGCATCTCCAATGATATTTGGGGACTGTAGCTAAAATGTTAGCAAGAGAATTAATCACAACATGCATACAAATAATACTTATAATATGTTAGTAATGTTAGTAAGCAGTATTTTTAGTGTTATAATTAAATGAATTTGTATGAAGTTATCTAAAAGCCGCAAAAAACAATCTAATTGGATTAAGCAATGTAGCTCGAGTCAATGAATTCTAAAGTGTTAAAACGATTACAATGCATAGATTTCACAGTCCGATTAGTAACATTAATTATCTTAATTAACTTTTATCTTTAAAAGATAGCAATACTCTTTCATTTAGCAAGAGAATTCAGTGCTCGTCATTCAGGTATTTTGCCCTGCTAGTGATGCACTTACCACAGTTGTTAGGGTTGCAGAATAATAAGTTTTACATGCGTGTGAGAACAGTGTATGGTAATGGTGTATGTAACATTGAAAAAAGGATACAGTTTATTTTAAAGCTATGGCACACAGTTCAGGTTTAGTTCCTCATCTAAAGGCACAACAGCAGTGTTCCTCCTGGAGCTTGAAGAAGTGCCACTCGGCATGTCTGGTTCTCAGCCGGTTTCGGTTGCAGATCACATGTTTCAATGTACCCGAGGTGACTAGTAATGTTACTGACTGTATCATAATATTTGTCTGGGACACAAGAATCTTAAGTACATCTGTCCCCTTTGGGATAATACAGTCATGCAATCAATCAAGTTAAAATTTGATCTATCTATCTATCTATCTATCTATCTATCTATCTATCTATCTATCTATCCTCAAACCAGTTACAGAGGACTGAGTCGTAGAGAGAACATCCTCCACATGCATATGCCAGATGTGGGACAGTCGCCCTGCCGCTGTGAGCCATCGGTGCCACCAAGATGCAGTCAATGCAGGAATCTTTGTTCAGACTCACTTGCATTGTGTATCTCTGAAGACACACACACCCTGATGTGTCAGCTTTCACATAGTTGAAAATTGAAAATTCATCTTAGATTTATGCTGAACCACAATCCCTACACACCCATCGACTGTGTGCCTCCATGACCTAAATTTAGCCAATTACCATAAACCTGTCCTTTTTGACATTATACCATTGGATCTGCATGTTTTTGCATTGCTTTTCACGTCTGTAATGAAATACCACACCATCGCTGGCATCTATACAGTATACATGGCGTCTAAGCTATGTTGTAACAAGACAGTCCAGTCGATGAAAGGCTTCAGGGTAACCACAAAATATGCAGTAAAAAAATAACAGACCTGTGCTTTAACAAGGAAGACGACTGTTGCATGTAGCTACAATTATTTCACCCAGACAGGAGCGGAAATACACAGTGAAGTGAAATAAACAACAAAAAATCCCACAAAAATGCCCCACACAGATTCTCAATGACAAAATAATGAGGGTTAAAAAAAATCAAGAGGAGCAAATTTAGCCTTGTTGTAAGAAAACCCAAAGGCTGATTGTCTCATGTTTCTTGTGATGATTCATTTTGGGATTCAATTTTTTTCCCTAATTAAAACTACTAAAAATAAACCGTGTACTGAAGACAAAAGAATTAGGGTGTTATTTGGTTATTATTTCAGATAACTTTTTAATATATTCATTTACACTGTAATGGTGCATATGAGCATATAGGAGCTGATGGTAAAGTTTATTTTAAAGTTATGACAGGCAGTTCAGATTTAGTTCCTTATCTAAGTGCACAATGGCAGTGTTCCTCCTGGAGCTTGAAGAAGTGCGACTTTGGTGTTCAGCTGGTTTCAGTTGCAGATCACAAGTTTCAATGTACTTGAGGTGACTCTAGCTGTCTTGGTACTGTGGCCATATGTGATGTTTGTCTGGGACTCAAGAATCATGATTCAGTAGTCTGCCTCTGCCAAGAAAATTTGGACATGGGGTAGGCGTACACTGTGGATGGGACGTCAGTCTATCATAGGGCATACTGTTTCTTAATTTATTTATACTTGTCATAAGACCATTTTACCATTTGTCTACATGGGGACTGGGAAGCTTCAAATCTATTTTCCCATTAAAAGCTACGGCGCAGCGAAACAAACAACCAGTATTCTTTGGAACTCATGTGGATCAGTTGGTTGGGATGCTACATTGGTGATCAGAAGGTCACTGGCTCAAATCCCAGGGTCAACAGCATGATCTCACTGTTGGGCCCTTGATTTCACTGGTACTAGCTTTGCTCTTTCAAAACTGAATGTCACTCAGGCTAAAAACTTCAAATCATATTTTTTTTTCACAGTTCAGAAACTAATTTGTTTAAAAATGAAGAAGGAACAGTTCACTTTATTCTAAAAAAAAATTGGCATTCAGGAACTATTTTTTCCCCTTGATGTGCAGATGTTAGCCAAGTCTGTTTTAATTATAGTGACAATTTACCAGAGGAAGCTGTTTAGCGCTAAAAACTGCAATAATAGTTCTCTCATAATACCATAAAATTAAAAACTACAGAATGTAACATGAAGAAGTAATAGAAAAGAGTGGGAAGAAACCACAGCAAGATGGATATCCCTAGGGATGTGAAGAATCAGGAGAAAGCAAATGTGTCAAACCTCCCGTTCACCTTGATCTCCCCATTTCAGCCTCCCCCTCTGTCCCAGGTCTGTCATCTCTCCTTCTCAGGAAAGAGAATATGCAGGATGGCTTTGCATGGGAAAGGCAGTAGAACCTAATGGAATGTGCCCTAGAGTGCTTAAAACTTGCGTGGGAGAGGTTCTGCAACACGTTTAACCTGTCCCATTAACTGCAAAAAGTCCCTCCCACCTGGAAAACCTCATGCACAGTCCCTGTGCCCAAGAAATTATTCATCAGTGTTCCTAATAACTACAGACCAATGGTACTGACATTCCATACAATAAAGATATTTGCTATGCTGCTCTGTCAGCATCTCAAACCTTTTGTGAACGTCTTCCTTTATCTATGGTTTGCATACGAGGCACATGTGAGATTCCTTACCTGAACAGCTTCAGATGGAACATTGACCTGCATCCTGAGAATTCTCATCTATGAGTACTCTAGTGCATTTAACATCATGCGGCCTGCCCTGCTGGGGAGTAAGCGGAAGGTGGTGCAGGTGTGTGGTGGCATTGATCACCAACGAGCCTCAGTTTGTCTGCATCATTCGTTGCAAATCTTATATGATCCTAACAAACAAAGAGGTTCCTCAAGGGATAGTAGTTTCACTATTTTTGTTTGCCCTTTATACCATAGACATCAGAGACAACAATTCTCTATGCGATCCTCAGAGGTTCTCTGCGACTGTGGGATGTTTCATTGAAGAAAGAGGAGTACAGTGTTCTGGAGAGTATTTGATGGGTGGTGAGAGAAGAACCACCTTCAGCTCATTGTCTGAAAGAAGAATGTTCTAGAGGTAGACTTCAGGCAGGGAGGGAGCTGCTGATAACAATGTCATGTTCTTTCTTTGGGCTGGGGAGATGCCATTGCAAGGGGGTAGAGTGAAGGAAAGTTTGAAGGAAAGCTCGCTCTATCTTAGGACTGATACTAAACTTCTCAGAAGCGGTAAAGGACGGAACAAAGGTGGCCAAACTCTACTCATGAAGCCCATCCTCTCAACAAGGAGCTGCTACAGTTGGACAGCTCAGCAGTTTCAGGTCCAGAAGGTAAAAATCCAGATCATAATTTTCTTTCAGTCACAGTTGAATACCCTTTGACTGTGACTCTTTATACTCAGCTGGTTGGTTGAAACAACATCTTGGTCTGGATTTTAAGTTCCTGGACCTGGCCACCTGTCATTTGCTTGTTCAGTGCTTCCAGTCTCCACGTCCCAAACCCACCCAGCTCAGAGGACACTAACCCAGGTCATCTCTAACCTGTTCCACCTGCACTAAATTATGCACCTTTTGTGTTTACAAGAAATGTTCCCACCTCATTTGCACCCCCTGCACCCTGCTAGACACATCTTTGCTATATATTTATTCATTTTGTGTGAGTGGGGGGGAGGGGGGTGGTCTTATGTTGTGATTTCATTATCTGTGTATCCTTCTTCTATGTTATTTTATAATTAAATCATACACTTTCATACAGTTCATTATGTTCAAATTTATTATATTTTCACATCTTTCATAGTTGTAATTTAATTTTAGTGGACTATGAATTCATATCTCAAACTGCAATTATAAATACATCAACAATAATTATCTTCCTTACATTAGGTCAGTGTTTCCCAATCCGGTCCTCGGGTAGCCAGCGCCGGTCCATGTTTTTTCACCCTCTGACCTCCCTGCTGGACAGTGCACATTTTTGCTCAAAAACATGAACTGTCTGTAGGTACCCGAGGACCAGGTTGGCATTAGGCTATATATTAAAATAAGTTTATTTTTTATTTTTAAAAGATTGTAGTTTCGTAGTCATGTCGAATTATAGTGCAACATTTCCTGATACATTTCAGGTTAATACTATATGTTAGGCAGTTCCCCTTCATAATTATCCATTATTTTGAAAACGCATTGCATAGAAGCTCACTTTAACACATGTCAAGCAAGCAAAGAATGTGGTAATGCTCGCCCTTAATTTTATTTTACTTTGATTTCATTCAATTAAAATATAAATATAAATTCTTCTCTGTCAGAAAACATGAACATGCTGGCACGTGCACATTTTCTAACTCAAAAAGGCTCTTAATGTCATTCAATACAGCATAAAAAGGAAATGATGTGGAATGGGACCAACAGATTAGTCATAAAAATGTCTTCCTTCCAAATCTATGTATGAAAACTTTCATTTTATGACTCCAAACATGTCAGCCAGCCTTGTTTTAGTGAGTACTCGAAATTATAGGGTTTTGTGAGGTTGAAATCTCAGTCATCTCCAGAAGAAAGAAAAGATTTAGTGCTCAAGGGGTTTCGCTCTTTTAATCCATTTGAAATATCCACTTTATGGGACGTTTCCCCCCAAGTTTCAGAGCCACAAATAAGAACTTATTTGAAACCTACAACTGAAAGAAACAGGTACAGCAACTTCATATTGCCAAAATGAACCCTAATCTAATTCATTCGACCATAAATACCAACCACAATTCTGTGCCTACACTTGACTTCCGAAAAACAACAAAAAATTTTTTTTCTTGTTTATGTTTTGGATGTTTATACCCAGGAGGAAATTCAATGTCCTGCAAAACACACATAATTATGGGACTAGATCGGGTTATAATCTGTAACATGTTCTTTTTCATTCGTTGCCTAATTTTTAGTAAATTAAAACAGTCAATCTAGTTTGAAAAGCATCAATGGAAGAGCAGAAAAAATGAAAGAGAAAGGAGATTAACACTGACGGCAGATTAACACTAAATAACAAGCATGAATGTGTTTCTCGGTGTACTTCCCTAAGTTTCACAAGTATATTTTCCTTTCAAGGGTGTATGCAGACGTGCACATAACAAACACCATTAAACTAAAGAACATAGAAGGGTCTACAAGATCTACAGTATGTGTTGGAAGTGGCGTTTCAGCATACAGTTAAATGGCTGTACATTAAGTAACTGTGAATGACCTGCTCTTGCAAAGATGAATGGGGAAGTCTCATTCAAAAAAATTGCCCTAGCAGGAAGTGGTATGGCAATGTTTATTTTTTGTCCAAACTTCCCTTCTCATTTCTGTTACTGAGGTGGCTGCCATTGCATCTCAGAGGGCATCTTGTGATTTCTGGCTAATTTTCCTGTTTCTTCACATGGCAAGGCTTGCAGTGGTAGCGTGCTATGCAGGTCAGACTAGGGCGTTTTTCTGTAGGTATGTAGATTGGCTTGCAAACGATGAGCCTCATCTTACAAGTTAACTCCTACTTTACCACCATGGACTGCCTTAGGGCTCATCAAACTGCAGTCACTGAATTGAACCATTTGTGAGTCTCACGTTCCACCTTACCATAAGAACATAAGATCATAAGAACTATACAAACGAGAGGAGGCCATTCGGCCCATCAAGCTCGCTTGGGGAGAACTTAACTAATATCTCAGAGTTGTTAAAATCTTATCTAGCTCTGATTTAAACACATAACCAAGATCCTGAGGTACTTAAACACCTGCAACCAGAGCATAGCCTCAACAAAATGAAAAGTAACAATCCACCCTTTTCCTAGAGACTACCATATCCTCTGATTCAGAGATGTTGAGATTCTCATTCATCTGTTTCTCATTTAGCACTGATTTGCTCGGATGTGTAATGGAGGTCCTGCTCGGATCAGGTCTGAACATCATCTGCAAATAACAGGGATGTCACTTCTAGCCTCCTATACTGGACACACCTCCAGTTAAGACTGCACCTTCCTATCCTGCTCGCAAACAAGAAAGGAGACAAGACGCACCCTCACCCGAGGCCAACACCCACACTTAAATGACTCTGATCTTGTGCCAAAGACGTGCACGTCACTCTTACTGCATTCATATAGGGACCATCATGATAACACCAGATAACACCATGCGGTAGCACCCTCAGTACTCCGTACTCCTGTAGCACCTCCCATAATATGGTTATGGTTGTACACCTTCTCTGTGTTGATAAAGCACATGTTAACTGTATCAGGATACTCGCTGTAAACCCAGGTTGCCAACTTTAGTCAGCTGGGAGGAGTAAGATGTTCGAGACAAGTATGCCCACGCATTCACATGCATTTAAATGTATATAACAGTTTTATTAACTGGTTTCCTTAAGATTTCTTGCATAAGCATGAGACTCTGAAAGCATGAGTATCAAGCCAAATGCATGAGATTTGGCAACCCTGATGCACTAGCACACAGCTGTGTGAAAGGAGAACAGCTGATCCAGTGTTCCATAGACAGGTGATTCAATCGATCAGACAAAATATTGTCACGAAAACAGTTATACTCAGTACAGTGTGGAGTAAAATGCTTGATTGCATAGCATCGTAACTGTGGAATGGAACATAAGTAAAAAGAGACAAAAAAATTAAGAATAAACATTAAACAATAATCATAAGTAGTGTGCAGTTGGGTGAGTGGGTGGGTGACAGATGAGTAGGTACAAAGAATCTAAATAGTAAATAAGTTACATGTCCGGTGAATATTTATATTTAGAGTTTAGTAGGCTGGTCGAACATTGGTTGCACATAGTCTTAGATGCTGGACTTATTAAGGAACCAAATTGCCTGGTATAGGGAGAAGTTTCTCTGAATGTGTGAGATAATTCACCTTGCACTGAAGATTCAGCCAGATGTTCCCAGGAAACTCTGATTGCCCATTTGGGTCATCCTCATCTATCCAGCCTCCTCCCCGTGTACCACATCCCACTCACCAAAAGCAGTTGCCGTTTAATAGCTTTGCCCTTGTTTTCAACCAAGAATACATAACCCATGGCCTTACTGTCAAATCAGATGGCCAAACTATAAAGACTTTGCTTGACCTAGGGTGCTCTGGTACCATCTACACTTATGAACATCTTTTCGAACATGGTGTTTGTTGTGGACAATCCATGGGAGAAAGAATTTCGTCTGCAGGGATTTCTGTTTCTTTATACATTCACATTGTGATCATCTGTGTTATAATCATTGAATTAACCAGCTGTAATAACATTCCATTTTGAGTTTAAAGAATGCAAACATACTTTCAATGCATTCTGGGATTAATCTACAAAAAAGCACTCTCTCCTGTGGCAAAGAGGACCTACAAATTATAAAAGATTCAGTGCCTTTTGAGAAAATGAGATACGCTGTAATTACGGTTGTCCCAAACATAACTGAGCTTACAGTCAGTTCCACCCTGGTCAGATAGGAAGCCTGAGGAATGACAGTCAGCTTGGTGTTATGGCTCGTCAGTCATTTCACATTTCAGATCAAGGAGGTTGGCGGTAGCATCAAAACCAGGCTGACACAAACCCCCCTCAGACTTTATGGATGCAAACACTAAATAAAGCTTATAATGAATACCTTCTTGCTACAAATAGTGATGTTTAGCTAATTATCCCCTTGTAAAATACCAGAAGGATCAGCAAGTGGAAAATAGCTCCCAAAATGTTATGTATTGTAAAAATGGAACACACACTTAGCCAAAATAAAGATCCAGAACATGTTACTCTGTTTATGCTGAAGGCAACATCTTAGGAGTGTTACTGTAAGTGAAAATACTGAAAGCAGAAGTTACCATTTGTTGAGCGAAATATCTTTCCTCCTGTTGCCTAAACTCACTCACTTTTTTACCCAGGAGGTTTGGTTCACTTTTGCCAGGAGTAACTCACAACCTCTGAACCACAAATATCTTGGTTGATCAGCACCAAAGAACCTGCATTAGCCTTATAGGACATTAGGCTATTTAGCTGTAGCTTACAATATATGTACCGTTCTTATGCTTCTTTCTCTTACAAAATATTCCTTCCTTGCATTGTTTGCTCATCTGCATTTTTTCCTAATCTACTTAGTGCACACTTACACAAATGTTTTCAAATTCGTATAGTGGATCATCATGTTAGTCCTTTCATTCCAATACTGCATCTTTTACTGTTCAAAAGCTGTTATTACTGTGTGCTTTTCTTAAGAGTCATATAATGACCTTGTTTTCTTAGCAACAATGCTAGATCTCATCTCATAATCTGGTCGGTGGGATGGAATTTCAATTGCCAATCCTGAAACAGAAACAAATGTAGTGTCCAGTCCACATCGAGGTCAAGCACAGTAACATGGCTCTAATCGATGGAAAAGAGCAAGCGCCACGACTCTCTGTGAGTCACGTAACATCTGGAAGATGCCTCTAGCCCCAGCAGAGTCATCCCCAACCGCTTTCTGCATCTTAAATCTCATCCAAAAAAAAACCTGTTTATATCTCAACATCTGGTCTGCCGCTTCGCAGTTTCACTCTTGCTTGTTGTCGCAAGGTCTTTGGTTGACTTGTAAACATTAGGCTACTATGCTGCTCTGAACATTTAAGTTCTGCTGTGGAGAATCAACTTATTAAGTGTCTTGTGATTAACACTAGTAGGGTTGGATGACATTGGACGCCAACATAGCTTGAACAGCACAACGTGCTGGTTTTGTAATGGGCTTAAATTGTGGGAAAAAAAGAATCTACAAAGCTGGATAAAGACTGACAGCTGCACACTCGAATTCCCTGAGACAGCACTAACGTTACCCCTGACTAATTCTCCTGCAGGACATGCCTCAGGCTTTGGAGGAGTCTCAAGGGAAATCAAATCCAATCAAACCATCCAAGTGGTGTCCCAGCTCTGAGAGACCGGTAGATGGGCGTTTGATATCCGATCAGATCTGTCACATAAACCTCACATTCTTTTCACTAATGGGAAGCTACAGACCTGTAAACTATGTGGATTGCAGACTCCTGTTACATGAACGTGTGTACTCTGGTTGGGACCAAGATTTGCTCTCAGCAGCAAAGTCCACACCCTGTTCACTGTTTCTCTTGCAAAACATCTTTAAATGACACTCAACCAGAATAAAAAATCAGCACATTTCTTCATAACGCACCAGATGATTGACTAAATGGTTCCTGCAATTTCCTTTTGTCCTTAATGCTATAACCGAAATGTGGAGCTACACCTCTTCATTCGTGGCATAGCATGTTTTCTGGCTTGCCTGGAGTGTGATGTGTCATTACACAAATATCCTTTAAAATGCATATCAAGTATCAGAGTGGGTCTTTATTCTTTTCACTTGTTCGACCAGGGAGGAACCAGGCAACACAATGCCTAGGTAATTTCAATAATAATTATGAATTTATTTCCCATAATTTCATTGCATCACTTTTGCCCATTCTAGTTCAATACAGACTTAAATTAAAACATTATAGGCCCGAGTAAAAGGTATTATTGTTGTATCTATGATTTTAAAAGGGGGAAATTAACATTATATTGGATAACATAATTTCTTAATTAAATTGTGCTTCTCGGTTAAAAATGCAGTTAACTGGTATTTCTGATTGGGAAATGCTTTCTGTTCAGACATTGCACACCTCTTTGACTAACTGTGGAAAAACCCAAATGTTTGTGTCTTGTATGTTGCTGCAACACACAAGCCATGTTGTCAGTATTCTGTTAATGTATGGATTATATGGGTGGGGGGGTTGGCCTAAGGCAGGCCTCAATCACCTGTGGTGTCCAGTTCATGAGGATCTCCGCATTCTGCAAATGTTTATTGTAACTTTTCCCCCAATGCAAGTTTTGTTTCTTTAACTGCCAATATTCCCCATAGAAATCCTGTTACATGCATAAAAAATGACTTTCTAAAGGAGCTTAATTAATTACAATTACATACAATTACATTAAATAATTAAACCTGAATACATGGAGCATGGAGCTTAGTTTGTGTGGGTGTCTGTAATCTCATAGTCAATGTGACCTGGTCAACTCAATGTGACAGTCAACAAACAATCAACACAGCATCTCTGTCAGAGGGAATAAACATGCAATGGACTGATTATATCTATCCCCTGTGGAATCTTCCCTGCTGACACCATTACACACTAAAACACCAGCTGCAAGAAGAGATTAAAATCTACAAATGAGCAATAGTCTACACCGCAAAGCTAAACTTCTAGATGTGCAGCCTCTATAGGCTTAGTACAGTTTGGTCAAAAGTTTTCACATTACTCTGCCTGCTCTCTTTTCTTCCACATCACAACCCAGTATCAATATCAGTTTCAGGTCATGATGATATCTTCTCTATTTAAAACTGCTGTAACAAAGAATTTCTGAATTGATATAAATACTACTTATTAGCATTACAAAGTAGTGAGAATGTTACATGTCATACATTGCAAGCCTCTTTGAAAATGGGTGACTGCAGAACATGCCAGTTTAGTAGCCTAATCTAGCTTAATAGCCATTCTAGTTTTATGTTCATGAAGACACAAACATTAATTTTCTCAGCAGATGTTTTTTGCCCAGACCTATATGCAAGCAAGTCAGATAGTTCACATGAAACGTGATTTTCAACTATATGGAGCTATGAGCAGAAAGGAAGGTTTCTGACGTGAATGGCTACATCTCTAAGCATTTTTTTCAATATACAGTAGTCAAGTCAATCCGGCCATTTACAGGACACAGTGAAATGAAATAATGACTCTCCTGGACGCAGGGCAACATTCATAACAAGACAGACATTACAGCAGAAAAGACAGAGTTTTGGAATCATCCTGTATGTATGATTGTCAATAATTAATACACAGATGAGAGTATAAAATGTGCGATAGCTGTGAGCTGAGTGTAAATGTTTTCAATTTAAGCACTTTCTGTTGTCGTCCTTCCGACTCCGGGTGCAGTTTGTTTCGCGACCTCCTCGGGCCCATCTGACAGTTAGTCCCTCACCCTGACCACTGACATTCAGTGGTTACCTATCGCGTTCTCTCTAAGCAGTGTCTGTTTTACAGTGGAAATCATAGTGACTAAGCAGGAAAAGCCACTTCCAGTTCGAAGCCCTAACACGGCGCTGAAGGGGAGATTCACTTCTCCTTTTGCGGACGCTGGACCAGTCTGGTCGGTTGAGACATGGTAACGACAGCGTGCAGCTGAACGCCTGGAACGTTGCATCCCCCCCCCAGTGCAGGTGACTAAGGAGGAAGCTGGACTGCTTCAAGAAGCAGTTCTTTTTTTCTGGTTCAGTGGAGACTCAAAAGCAGCCCTTATTGGGCATACGGTGTGGAATAGATAGGCGCTAATGTGCAAGCTAAACAAACGCTTGTGTTTGTGTCAACATTAATGATGTGAATTAGGCCTAACACATGACATTCTTGTAGCAGTGGACGAAATTGCTCATTCTCACTTCCTCTGTTACAAAAGAGGACGGCACGCCGGCGAGGAATCAGACCATTTTGAAACTTCAAGGAGAAAAATTAGCTGGGCTTCTACCTTCCCACCTCCCATGTTAAACTAACAGAACCCAGCCTAGAGGGCATCTTGTGCCTAATTGAACTAAGGCATATCATACTACTAGGAAAACAGAATCTAGAATGAGCTCAGCCAGACTATATTGTCATATTGTATTTGTATACGCTTCTGTTCTAATTACTTTGGATTAAGGGGTAGTCAGTGCACTAACCATAGTACTGAAACTCAAGGCGGCCATTGAATATTCCTTTATAATTACCATTTTATAATTATGTTATCCTTCTGTAAATATACAGTAACTGTATGTGCAAAATGTTACACCTTATCTCAAGAATAACACAACAAGTTACTCTGTTTGTGCAAAGCAAATCTGCAAAACAGCCACTATAAACCGTGACATCTATTGCTTTCATTCTAGGAGTCATACTTCCTATTTATTTTTCTTTTTTTGCACAATGCTGATTTGACCAATGCATACTGTGCTATTTCTGTATTTGCAGGCACATTGAAAGAAAGAAAACCACAGTGAAAACACTTCTGTGTCCTATTATTATATATTTTGAGCAGCATAATCCTGGATATGTACGACAACCTATATTTACCCCAGTAAAAGACATAGCGATGTTAAGGGACACATGACCCAAACTGGTTACCTCAGAAAATCAGAAATGCAATCAGCTTGACTAATATTAGATTGAGGATCAAAAGGCAAACCAAACTACAGGAGAAATCTTATCGAAGTCTGCTCTCATCTGCATGACAATTTAATTTCCCCAACTTCCTGGCACAAACTTGACCTTTGGGGAAGTTACTAATTTTGCCTGAAATTAACTCAATTGACCAAAAATGCAGAGATCGCTTAGGAAAGAACTTGGGGGGGAAAAAAAAGTTTTACAAATCAAATCTCTCCAGTCAACTTGAGCTGAAATAGATTTAGTTCCCCTCATACATGCCTTACTACCTTACGTAATACCTCCTGAACATCAACAGTCGGGTGCAGTGATGGGAGAAGAGAAAATAATGGGTGGATGTGGGTGGAGACAAAATAAAAACTTGAATGGAGACATGCTTTGTCTGGGATGATTACAAAGACATGCACTCCAGAACTCAAAGCAGAGGAACTCCCTGTACAGGCCAGTACTTGAATACTGGCTGATTTTCAGATTAAAGTTCTACTCAATTTAGGCATAGCAGAAAAGGAAATAAAAAATGCCCGATTTAGATAAATACTTGGGGGATGTGTCTATGCCATAAATTACACGTATGAATGCGGTGATGGGAATTGCAAAATGGAACACTGGGAACTGTTGATCACTGACTGCATGAGAAAGCAGACTAAAGCTTATGCAATTCATTTAGTGCTATTAAGCCCGCAGGCCCCAGTATATCAGTTTAATATTGTGATCAGGACAATGAGTCGTGCTCCAATATAACTAATAAATGACAACACATTTTTGAAGCAAGCAAGTTGTTTGTCAGCTCTCACTAAAATACCACCCATACTTTTTACGGTCAAAATCGTCAAGGCGAGACCATCTGAGGAGAAATGCAGATGTTTCCTTTTTGTGAACAAGGAAAATGATGCATCGGGATTCTTCTTCAGCTCAGCTAGTCTGCCCCAAGGAAAAAGCACTCTTCTGCAAGCACCACGTGGCACTATGCCCAAGATTAGCTTTGTGAATGCATGCAGGCCTGGAGCTCATAGCTCTGCAAGAGGGTTTATGTATGAGCGCTACCCCCGCCTGGTGTGTGGGCTTGGGAGCCTTTGTTGTAGATTACCATCCCATGAGAACTTGAAGCAACAACCTACCGGGGTCGAGTGAGAAGGGTTGGGGGGTGGGGGGTTGTGGTGTCGGAGTGGAAGGAGAGGAGGAGACAGACAAGGAGATCCTGGAGAATACATCAGGGCACCATCACTAAACAAGAGGGACATAAACTATGGTGGTCAAAAAAACAAGACAGCAGCATCTAGGGGTGCATAAAGTTTGAAGCAATGATGGCTGCGTAGCAGAGCAGTAAAGGACCTTCTTAGCCAGATATTCCCGCCTGATGAAAGATCAATGCCTTAGATCCCCTTGGCGTTGGTCCTCCTAATGGAATGCAAGAGGAAAAGTCTATTTATATGCACAACAGAAAGGAAAGATTTTCGCCTCAGCTGGAGGTTAATGAAATGTGAACTCTTCCCTCTGTTCCTAATCATATGACAGTGCTATAATTCTATCATTTGACGTCATTTTCTCACTATTAAGGCAAAATACGTGAACTTATTCTCTTACTCATTCACACGTTGGCCTTCAATTAGCATGACATATTTTTTTTTGCATTACATTAATCATGCACGTTTTTCTTTAAATCAGCCTCTAAAGTTTAATAGCTGTATTTCGCTTTACAGAATTCTTTTTCTTCTACTACTTGGTGGAGTTATTCTTGAGCTGAATAAACGGCAACATGAAAAGCCTTGAACTCCCATAAATAGCTAATAAACTACTTCAGAATTCACCTGGAGAGAAAAAGCCGGCGCTACTTAGAGGAAAGTGTGAAGTCATCCTTGCTACATGAGACCTGATAGAGAAACACTTTTTGTTTCTTCTTCCTCCTTAATAAGCTCTAGTCTCCCTCCATGGGTACCTATTCAGAGCTGGACTCATGGCTATTTACAGTGGCCGGACACAGAGTGAATCTGTGCTGCTGGGCTAGGCTGATCCTGAATTCCACAGTCGGTGCAGACAAGCCGAGCTGGATCACATGTGCCACCGAGAGGTCACTCAGAGGAACTACAGCCACACATGGGGTTAGGAAGCACACAATCTACGAATCTTACCCCCCCCCCCCCTTCTTTCATCCCATAATTTGCTACCCTTTATGTCACAGCTATTGCTATGGCTTGACTGCCGGATGCCATTTTCACAGGCTGTGTTTAGTAACTAAATTCTTGTTTGCTCATGAAACATTTTTCTGTTGCTATTTCCTGTTCAGTTCCAGCCAACGCACCACTTACAGCTAATGTGGATTCTTGGGCCGGCATGATGATTGAATCCTATTTGCTATAAACACCCAAGAAATCAAGAGATTTGAGAGTGTGTACATTCACTGGCCTGTGTGTCTCCTGCCGACAGTGTGGCCCCTGGCTGCCTTATGTGTTGGGTTATAGAATTTAACAAAAAAAAGTACTGATGTGTCACTAAACAGATAAGATACTATGCCAAGCAGAATGAATATCAAAGACAGCGTTCTAGGCAGACTTTATAATAGATATCATGTCATATATTGATATTACTGGTCATATCACAGATATTGTAAAGTTAAAGATTTATCTAAAACAGAAAGGGCAGGCAAATAAAAAAAAACTCCTTCCTGCTTCTGAAATGCAAAATGACGATGAAGTACTTTTTGTTTAATTAAATTTTGTCACACCTCATTTTCTACTTTTACTTTCGAATTTTAATACATCGTTGGTTTATTATATATATAATTAAGGGCAAAAGTACCCAAGATTTACTATGCATATAACCCTATCATATTTTATGGTGGAGTGAACATAGATATGCCTATTATTTTATTGCTCTGTGTTCAAAGCTTTGCGAAGTTATACAATGGCGGAGGAGTTTTTGAATGGCTGTTCAGAAGGTGTGATCCTGTGTTATGTGACTGTAAAGTAAGCACGACCCAACAGTGTCACATGTTCTATACATATGAAAAAATGCATATCCATTTGTCATAAAAAGACAATATTTTGTCTACTGATGCTTTTAAGTCTCTCATCTATTATATGTGTGTTCCAGAGTCTTTGATTGCATTGAGTTATTTCAGCATTCAAACTGATTTAAAATGTGAAAGACTGTCAGCCACAAAGTGCCGCTGCAGTTGTGTGCAGGTTGGAAATGCCTGCAGGTGACAGAGTGAAAGGACCGTGTTGGATATTCCTCAGAGTACAGCTCTGAACAACACAAACCATCTCCAACACATGACAGCTATGACTAGCCAAGCAGGAAGTACTGGCATGGAAACGCTGAAGTTGTGCATAGGGTCAGCATAAAAGGTCTTGATACAAAACATAATGGATGAATAGTTTTGAAGGCAGCTGAAAAAAAAAATATGATTTTTGGACAGAGTCACCCTTCCTGATAGTACATTTACATCCTGCCATTATTTTGCTTTGTCCACGCTGAGAGCTTGAGGTAATCGTTGACGTAAACAACAGTGACTCCTCTCCCATTCACATAGTCTTGTTGTGTTGTTTGGGAGTTGCACTGTGTTTCGACAAAGGACTTGATTTATCTGCTTAATAAAACATCCAGTGTTCATGCATAGGTTTCAAAGACCAAAAGTATGATTAAATCAAAGATGAGTTGGCACTGCGGTACATTTTTGCTGATACCTCCCTTATGATTAACTTATGATGAGCTCCAGTAGCTGAATACATAGAGCATTGTGCTACCAGTGCGATGTGGATTCACATCTTAGGGGACACACATACATTGTAACCCTTCCCACTACTGTAAACCACTTTGGATACAAGTGTCAGACAAAGGAATGTCATACTTTTTTTTAAAGGACTTCCACATGTTACCCCTCTCTGCTCTCATTCTTTCACATTGGTTCCATATAGACAAATGCTTATTTATGCGTGATAATTATTTGTGTTTGGGGTATGACTGTAAAAAATGGATGTCTATCACTTGCAATTAGTTAATTACATTTATTACCATGCACTCTTCTTTGCAGTCACAAGGTGTTAACGAGCATTAGTTTGCGAAAAAGAATGTAGTAATTATACATTAATTGTAATTATAACATTGATAAATGTAGTTTCATAATATAGAAAGACACGATATAATGATATGAGGCATAACCTACAGATTTTTTTTGAGCAATGACAAGCAAAAATACGAGCAAACTGCATTAAAATCCAAATGCAGCATGAATTATGCAGAGGAAAAAAAATGATGAAAGGGACATTATATGCAAAGTTTACAGAACTTTTCAAATGGAAATAAAGCATGAGTGACTGCACCAGTGTCTAAAACTGAGGAATAAATACCAACTTACTTAGTTTTTTGGCATTGAGTTGCCATTGAATGAATGGCAAGTCCAAACGTAGGTTTCTTTGTATATAATATGCATACATATAATGAACATGAATACATTAGAAATGCTATCAACTTCTGCAATAGGGCCAAGATGTCCTTCTCCTAATTTACTAAGGTTTTGTTATCAAAGAAACATCCATGACTTATTTTTCCAATTTTTTCTATTTAAACAATTTTTTTATGAATATGTTTTATGCAAATGTAAATTAATGCGTTTCTGTAAGCATGCTGGTATTTACAAACCAAATCATTTTCCCAGTGACTATTCATGATGACTTCATAACACTATTTTGAAATTTAAAAATCCAACTGATAAATGGACTTCCTGATAGACGCTGCCTGTATACCTGCTGGCTCCTCTGTCACCCAAACAGTGATGTTAATTTCTGGAAAAACATATTTATATTCAAATAATTTGGTGCTTACATTTTGCCAGAGCACTGCTAACCTTTAAATGTATCCAAATAAGCATTAAAATCCTTATTCTAGAGAAAAAGAATTATTGGGGATGAGGTTCTTTGATTTTGCCCTCCAAATTCAACAGAGACACATAAATTCTGGTACTACAACAACTAGTTTGAACCTTTCACTATACTGGCTGTTTTCACTGCTTTTGCTGTGCCTGTGGAAGTATCTCTTTGATGGCAAGCTCATTTACTAATGGGCTCTCTGCAAATATATATATAAAGAATATATGACTGTTAAATTAATGTTTTAATAAAGGATGGAAAATGTTACCAACATCTTTACAGGCCCCAGGGGTTCCCAGAGGACAGGAGTGTTTCCACATGGAAAGTGTGGCAGCAGGCAGGAGCTACAGCCACAGGAAAGGGGGAGCTAGACTGCGAGAAGGAGGAATGACTGTGGAACCTTTGTGTCTCCTATCCATCTGGTTGTCACAGTGATCTGAAAGTCTCAAAAGATTCGTAAAGTGAGATTCAGATGCTTTGGGGTTGATTTTGATCAGTAGTTTCCACAGCTGGATTTTACTGTCGCACGCAAGGTGTGGTGCCTTAATGAATGAAGAATGAGAGCCTTTCTGTGACGCCCAATACTTTTGATCTGCTTGAAATCAGACAGAGCACAACCTCAGATGTTTCAATAGGACCATGGATGGAAACTGATTTCTCTCTTCCGGGTGTCGGGATGAGGTGGCTAAATTTCCCTAACTGGCATCACTGGGGTAACTGACCATTCCAGACTGGGAGAAAGGAGGAGTGTAAAAACGACTCGGTCTATTTTTAAAAGCAGACACTCACACAAAATATTACAGAAGAATTTAGTAGAAGAGACATTTTGAAACTCAACTATAACATATAATAAAATAATAACAAATATTAGCTGTTGCCACAAACACACAGATAGAACTCTGGATAAAAAGAATATTAGAATTCTACACAGGCATTCCGCACTTGATGACCAAGTTGTGTTCCTACGACTAGGTCGTTAAGCAAATTGGTCAATAAGCGAGAAGCCGCCCCTTATGGATATAAGCTTAAGACTAGAGAAAATTAGCTCTAATATACATGATTTAGGATTGCATACTTTACAGCATACCATGCCGACTGGTCAGAGAACTGCTTGTAAGTCTGTGTGGTCGTTGTTAAGTGAGGAAGGTTGTTAAGTGAGGAGTGTCTGTATTCTCATAGTCCATTGTCACTCACAAAGGTTACATCCTAAAGTTGATTTAGACACAAAAACTAACACAATGTTAAAAACAGTACTCATTGGTAGTTCTTTATAGGAACCAAGAGATATCTTTTAAGGCAGATGCACATTTGGCCTGGCCCCGCCACTCTCAGGCCCACCATTCTCAGGCCCCACCACTCTCAAGCCCACCACTCTCAGGCCCCATCGCTCTCAGGCCCCATCGCTCTCAGGCCCCATCACTCTCAGGCCCCACCACTCTCAGGCCCCATCACTCTCAGGCCCCATCACTCTCAGGCACCGCCGCTCTCAGACCCACCATTCTCAGGCCCCATCACTCTCAGGCCCCACCACTCTCGGTCCCACCGTTCTCAGGCCCCACCGCTCTCAGGCCCACTATTCTCAGGCCCCATCACTCTCAGGCCCCGCCGCTCTCGGTCCCACCGTTCTCAGGCCCCACCGTTCTCAGGCCCTGGTCTGCTGCTCTCAGGCCCAGTCCCACATTTCACTAAATATCTCAGGATACTGTTAATGAAAGGTATCTAACTATATTTATTACACGGCTCTCTGGAATGCTTGATTCTGATTGGTCAGTTGAGACATTTGCAGGTTCGTTCTTTTCAAAT
>JABFEA020000021.1:19553679-19576391 GCA_019775915.2 Cyphomyrus plagiostoma | reverse complement strand
CAAGACCCTCCGCTTCACGTCGGGTCCTGATCACACTGTCGGGGCTTATTTCGTGATAACTACCGGCTGCCTGTACATTATCCCTTACATATTGTTAACACTGACCATCGAATCGAATTGAGCCATAGACTCAATATGCCAAACCACTCCCGAAACTGCACTTATGCTATTAGCATTCAATTGTGTAAATTTGCATTAGGAATCCAATCCATTCAGCTGTTCTGTAGTACTTTAAGTAGGAGGCTGGAAATTTTCAAGGATACGACTCGCATTCTTTACAATGGAAAGCCAGCAGTTTCAGGTACGGTTCAGTTCTTGGTAGCAGTAGGAAAGTGCCATGAGGTAGTGAGCCCACATTTTATGCGGGTTTCCAAAAAAAAAGATCTGCTTCCACACAAATGTAATCACTAGTGTTAAAAAAAATTGTGTCCAAACTGCACTGTGTAAAAGGCAAACACCATAGCTTATGACGCATATTCGCCTACATCAGGTGTGTGCACTTACCAACTTTATATTTTATTTGCTTGTTGTAGCTCGAACACAACGTGTCCTTTCCCAGTTATTTGTCCAACCAAAATTTTTAGTATATATTTTGAATGACATATTCTTTGATTATAAGTTGTAATAAAGCTCAGTTTTTGACTGTTGATTACACTCACACGCATCCATGTGTTTAAAGTAAATGCACACATTTTGCTTAGCAAAAGTAAAACATCACAGTACTGTTTTAAGTTGTACATAAAAGTAACCATGTAAGTTATCAAAATCACAGCAACAACACAGCTATCAGTAAAATACATCACGGATCTGGAAATGTAGTCACTAGACATCTCAATCTCTTCCCCTCAGTTTCACTGCACTCTTGTCTTACTCTAATTTATCTGCAATAAGTGGCGATTAGCAAATTCTTAGATTTCTTTGCTTGTAAACAGCGTACAGTGTACACTAAACATGCGTTAGCGGCATGCAAGTAAGCAAAAGAACATTTGCCAGGTAGCAGAAGCCCTGTGTGCCCCTCCTCCATGAGAGGAAGAACATTCTTCATTCCTGTGAAGAATAATTAATCAGGAAAAGAGATATTGAAAGGGTCACGAACTAACCACGAGCCAATCGGATCTTACTGATGTAGGTGTAATAAAATATTTTACGTTTATGACTGCCCGTACTGATGCATTTACAGAAAGATTAGCTGTTGGGCAGAGCTGAAAATTTTCTCCATTTCTGGGAAATAACATCTGCGGAAGTGCAGACAGAGGGCTAAATCGGAAGGAGATTTCTGTGTTACTAAACAACAACGTATTAGTGTAGAGGTACCCTCAGTCTCATTAGTCTAAATAGTCTAATAGTCAAAAGCCGTTACACTTTCTCAGGAATTTATTTATGCTAACAAAACATACTCAGAAGATCACCCACATACAGAGAACAACAGATCTCTATGGGGAAGGGGGGGGGGGTGATGGTTTCACATAAAAAAGGGAGACACCATTGCCTATGGTTGAAAGACAAACTGTCAATAGCTTCTGCTTTCATCCTTATAGGGATCAGTGACCTTTAGAACCACAGTCTAGTGGTCAAGCTGCAAGCTCACAACATGTTTATCAAACTAAGAAAGGCACCTGGGAGTATTTACCTGTATTTAAGAGAAAATGAGCGCTCAATAGGTCTTTAATTCGACGCGTCACTGAACTGACAGCTTCGGCATATAGCATGATTATAACACCCTAAACATTAACGGAATGGCTTATAAATTCTAACGGCATTAAATAACGCATGCCACATATCCATATTTTAATTGTTTGTGAGTTTTAATTGTTACTGCCTCCCACAAACCTAGCCCATCTGGTAACATAGGACTGAATACTTCACAGATGAAAGCAGGCAGTTTCCTTCACGCTGTTAGCTAGAGCCACCACAATACAAGCAGTGACCTTCTACTTCTACGATATGAACCATAGGCAAATATTGATACATATATGCAGCTACACTTACATTTCCTGGCATGTCCGTCTTGGCTCTGGTCTCTATTTGAACAGTGGAATGTTGCTGTTCATCTCTAAAGTCAGGTGACTTCTGCATAAATATTTGTGAATGAAGGAGCTAAGCTTTGATATGGAACAGACATTGTGTCAACTCAGTGCTTCATTCAAGCATTTCTGCCTCACAGGGAGGTGAACTTTAAAGGTACCTGATCTGGCTGGTGGTTTGGAGAAAGGGGCCCACTGAATTCTGCATCTTAGTGCCACGTTACAGAGCTACCTGCCAGGTTATCGTAAGATTATAATATAAACTCTGTTCTGCCAAATTATGCTTTCTCTTTAAACAATAATTCAACCGTTTGCCCATACACTGATTAGTAGTGTAATTAATCTGATCTTCTGTATTATGAACATGGCAGTTTTAAGTCACGCCTTCTTTAATTGTAGCCATATGAGTGGCCATAATAGTAATTGAACATGTTTCTCACTAGTGTGATTATTAATTCCTATTTTTTTTTGTTTGTTTTAATATTAAACCCAGTTTTGAAAAGTTAAGTATTACTTCCAGATTCTGTGACTCACTGTTTGGCATTGATCATATAAAAAAAAAGTTCAGATTGACAAAGAAGGTGAATAATTTTCATTCTCTTCAGAAGCTTGAGAAGACTGACAGCTTTAGCCTTAGGTAGCTTACCTAAGATGTGCAGTCCCTAGTAATATCTCCTGGATCCCGTATTAGTGTTCATTCCTTGTGTCTGATTGCAAGTATAGCGAGCATTGGCATAAGAGAAATCTGTTTTGACTAATGTACATGTGGTCTTTAGTGTTAAGTACTATTGTATTGTACAGAACACAGGAGTAACTCAATTCTTCAGCCAGCTGTTCCTCACTGGGTATTCAAGGCTCAGGAAGCATTAATCTTCACTTTAGATCCCACGCACTGAGCTCAGAGCGGCAGTTTATAGAACCCAAGAGGGGACAGGAGAAAACTACCCCGTCAGGTCGACTCTTGTGGGCACATTTTCTTGACCTTCTCACATTTAACCTTTGACCTGGAAGAAAAATATTAACTTTCCAATTGTCAGAGCTCTCCCCCCCCACCACACCGTCTTCGCCTGTGCATTCCGTGAGAACATTCCGAGGGGGTTGCCATGTGGGGGCAAATGTTTCAGGTTTGACCTCCGGTATCCCAGCCCCCCCCTTGCATTTTTTTTTAACTGAAGAGCCACTGCTTTGTCTCAAGCAACAGCCCACCCAACCCGCCAGCTCTGTCGCTTCCTCCGGGCTTCCGTGGCACAGAACACACCTGCAGGCATCTGAGCACATCGAAGACGCACAAACATACAAACATCCATCTGGTCACTGTCCCCTCTTTGCTTTTTAATCTACATGGCATTTCACTCAAACAAACCTTCACACGGATTCAAATTGGTAAAACCATGCAGGACTTTTAAATTAATTAAAATCTATTTAAGCTAGGATAGAGTGAGTGCTTTTGGTATGTCTTTTATATTGTGCATTTTTTTAATGATATCTTAAATCATGCTTTGTCTCCACAGCAGAGACGCTTGCTATCTGCCTGCAGAGCAAGTTCATTTAAGCACAGCCAGTTTGGAGGGTGGGAGCAAGAGACAAGGTGTTGGTATCTCTGTGTGGGCAGATGAAAGGCGAGCGCTATCAAGGCCGGGCTAAGGGCATTTCTCGGGAAATGACAGCACATAGCTCAGAAAGCCGCACTTATACAAGCTGACCACGAGTGAAACACCATCTTAACTATAGCCATAAAATTAACTCAAATGGAAAAATAGCAGAATGCTTTGTCCTGAACACAATCCTGTTATATTTCATAGGTAAATATAAATTTATATTCCACAAGATATAATATACATAGTTTATGTACAACATACTATATACATATATACATAAGATAATATAATAATGAGAAGTGTGTAAATTTATATATTTTACATGTGTATGTGCGTGTGTGAAATAATAAGAGAAAAATGTAACCACTCATTTTAATTCTATAAGGAGGACACCATAAAAAGTTATAACTTCATTAACCTGTAAAGCCTCCCTTGTCTGATTTTATTTTCTTTTTGTCACATTTTCCCAAAACTTTAAGACATTTGCACCTAATAAATCCCTCACATTTGCTAAAACCACACAGTATTGGGCTGTCTTGTCAATCAATTACTTTTGCAGCTCTCTAACACATGTGCAGTTAATTATTGTACCAAAGAGACCTTCTAAACATGAAAACTTCAAAGGCATTCAGTGAGATAAGTTAATCTCAACAGCTGACAGGTATCAGAGTCAAGTTGAAAATTGCTACCATAAAACTCCACAAGTAGGATCACTGGTACAGCTAAAGTGTAAAATTTAGTTTCAGAGTTAAACAGGAAGGTGTAATATTGAAACCAAAAGTTAAGGATCACTAGAATAAGTGCCCTTGGCTCTGAATACCTGGGTATCATTCTTTCCCCCGCAATACTTTGACAATCTAATATACCAACATTTTACAGTATGAAATCTAACTGCAAACATTTAGAAGTATTTCAATATTTACCTATCAAAAAATTATATCTGATTAGTCATGTTCAATTTTTGATCTCTGCACATACTACATACATTGTAAATACAATTTTCAACATGACAGATTAAAAAGAAATTAAATCAGCACCACAAATGATAGTGAGTATAACAATAACACAGATTAGCCTATCTACAGATGTTAGGTTTGGATTATTTACTGAAGAAGTTAAATCTCCCATTTATCCTTCAGTGTTCTGGAACAGAACACAGCTGAAGGCACAGCTGAAGGTTCTGCAGGTTCTATAGGTTCTGTAGGTTCTTCATTAATGTGCAGAACAATGCAGCTTCCGGTATGCATCAACAGTTTTACATGATCAGTGGAAAATTATGAAAATATGAAAAACAAAATGAATTCAGATTAGGGTCAAATAAATAAGCTCAGCCCAACCTTTACTAATCTTTCCCGAGTCTTTGGAAGCGAAATTCAGCTATATACACAGCAAAGTTTGGTTAGCAATGCCCTTGTATTGTTTTTTGTCCAAAGTGAAAGGGCCAAGCTTAATACATAACCTTGATGGTCAGCTTACAAAGAACGAAAATATGATTCATTTCTGCTATCAATAGCATAACAGAACTTTTCCTCTATGAGTCATTCAGGAATTTAAACAATGGAACACGGGGCACCCACTTAAAGAAGCGTTTGTCATTTCTGCTCAAAAATACCAGTTGTGCCCAGATAGCGCCCAATAGCTTTCAGTCCTCAATACCGGACATGTTAGTGTATTTATGAACCCACGAGGGTGTCCTTACGTATGCCGTTCTCTCTATTATGCCATGGGCTAACTTTGGTACTTGGGGCCTTGCACAGGTGACAAAAGGGTGACAGACACACTTCTGTTGTTCGACATATTCATACATGCACCTAAAGACCCATCAGAAATTAAATCCTATTACGCTCGCTGTGTATTGCGCAAAGGTACCAAATTTAAACAAACAAACAATGCTGTAGTTACCCATGACTGTTCATCACCTCTCAATGATGATCAGCTATCCAAAACAAAACAAAATCCATGCATGTAGATGATGCCTTCGTCTATAATAAAGTCGTCAGTATGTAGGCATGCCATGCATAGGAATATGATGAATATGATAAACTTCAATGCAAAGACTTGGATTGTAACTAGATTTTTTCCATGCATTCAAAATGGAGGCAATTCTAGATACAGGTGCTCAAAGACCATGGTGATGAGAACAATGATCTGTGCTGGGCCCTAACCTCCACTTTGCACCACATAAAAGAAATCAGGTCCATGAAGAGCGGTGCCATGTGCAGAAGGGCAAGCCGACTGGTTATAGAGCAGCTGGCTCCCACGCCTCAGAGCCCAGGCCCTGCCCTTGTTTACTCAGCCAGGAATTCACTGGCCAGGTGAGAAAGCAGGCTGGGCTGGAGAGGCTGGGAATTGGCCCAGGTTGAGGCAGTGAGCCGGCAAGGTATTCTCAAAGTCAATTATTGAAGGGCTGTGTGTGACTGTTTTTTTGTCGCTCTTTCTATGATATATCCATGAGCGGCATGCATGTGAGCGCAATCTGACCAGCGAAGGCCACGTTTAAATGACTTCAAGCAGGGAGCACGACTTGAGCAGCGTCTTTATAAAAGACGTACATGCATGAAACTCCTAGGATTCTTTTTTTCCTCGACTTGTTCTGGATCAGTTCCTTGTTTTTAGGTTTGAAAATTAACATTTTAATAGGTGGCCAATCACCTGAGCGACGATGGGCAAAGTTGAGGTTTGTTTGGGAAAAAGAGAATGTTCAATCAACTGGTATTTACCCGAGAATTCTGGGAAAAAAAGAACACCTTATTGCTAATCACCAAATGCAGCCTAGTTAATTGGACTGGGCTATTAAAAATTGTGACTGTTAATTTTGGAAGAAGTCATGACAAATGTTTTGACATATTTAAGCATTTTAAATGGAGGAAAGTTGTCTATATCAATTTGTTGTCTATTCTTTGCATCTTCCAACCAAAAAATAGTCATTGTGCTCAAAAAATAGTACAGTTGCCCCATCAGTATTATATTCTTCAGCAATAAAGGGTGTTTAACCCCAGAGGTAGGTAAGGAGCATGCACTGCTACAGTGCGTAAGGAGCATGCACTGCTACAGTGCGTAAGGAGCATGTACTGCTACAGTGCGTAAGGAGCATGCACTGCTACAGTGCGTAAGGAGCATGCACTGCTACAGTGCGTAAGGAGCATGCACTGCTACAGTGTGTAAGGAGCATGTACTGCTGCACCCACCACATAACAAACCACCTCAGGGATGAGACCCTGAGTGCAGCCATGCAGTGATACCTCATGTTACTTCAGCACCACACCAGTTCAAATGGATCAGTCTGCGTTTTTCCAGTGGCTGGAGTGCCAAACCTTGCCACCAACCCTCATAATATTATCCACTGTATGTGGGAGGACCTCTTTATAAGAGTGGATATAGATTAATGTCATACCCAGGATGAAACAATTGCAGGCTAAGGGCCTCACTCAAGAACCCAAAGGAGTAGAATCACTCTGGGCATTCACAGGATTTGAACCAGCAACCTTCCCGTTGTTGGCATAGATTCCTAGCCTCAGACCTACCACTCCGTCCCACAATAACCCCGGAACAACCAAAAAAGATAAACACATTCTGCTGAAGAACAACCCACTCTATCTCCCTCAGTCATATATAGATTAGCATCTCAACTGTCACTTCTCCCTTGTGTCTGTAAGAGGGTTTTATCAGAGGCCTCACCCTAGCTAGGCCAGGACTTCTTAAGGTGGAGGATCGAGTGCTCGAGCTGCAGTGGCGAGATAATGGCCTTATCCATGCAGTAAATTCACTACATATGTCTCAGGCAGGGTATCATGGAGCCAGCAGAGATGGTGCTGCCACAGTGGCCGGTCTCCTCAGTCCACGCGTTACTCTCACTGCTCCATTCCAATCACATACCTGCCCTGGAAAATGTTAGAACTAAAACACACAAGAAAGTTCTTTGCCTACTGATAAAAAAGGACCTTTTTGATATTTATTTTGCAGTGCCTTTTATTGAATGCAACAAACAATCAAGAAAACAGAAGCAATTAAGAGCCTTGTTCAGCAGTCTACTGGTGAAATAGAGCTTTAACCAATGACCTTCCGATCATGGGGACTCCATCCCAGCCCATAGATCCACACACCATCCTGTACTTGCAAGGGCAGTATTTGGCCCCAGCTTCAGCGGCTGAAACTAGTGGCATTATCATCTCATTTAACACGTAATCGCCTTTTGAATAAAGAGTCTGGTCACTGGTTTTTTGGAGCACAACCACCATTGGATCCCCCCCCCTGCCTGCCTTGCCATGTCTATCCAGTCACTGGCTTCAAAAGCAGACACATGGTCCTACCAGCCCCATGTCGTTTCTTGGCCACTTCCTTCCTGCCCCCCACCCCCCTCCCCGGCCCTACACGAAGCTTAAGGGCAGCCAGTCGAGCACCGAGAGAGAATTTGTGAGAATTCAAATGCAGGTTGGACCATGCTAAGGCCCTCTACAGGTTCTTCAGCCAAACTGCATCTGGTCAGGACACGACTAAACAAGGAAATGTGTTAGCAGGCAATTACAGAAGAGGAGAAAAAAAAGATTTAATAAGTATAACATATATGCTGAAAAACGCTACACTACCACTTGACAAAGAGCAAAAATTCAAATAAGAGATTCAAGAAAAGGTGAAAAAACGTAAGATTTAAGAACTCAGATCCTCATATGGTTGATTTATATTGACGCAAATACAAGAATACTAAGCAAGTAAAATAATAGAAATATTAGAACATAAAAATATCAGTGCTTTAAAGGTACAAAATTGAAACAAAAAAATGTAATTTACAGCCAATTTAAAATACAATTCAGCAGCAAAAGTACAGTAATGGTGCAGTATGACATTATATTGGTCAGTTTCTGATGGTTGAAAATGAGTGCCTAAAAATCTGTATTATTATATTATAATACTTTCAAGCTTTTCTTTATACAATGTGAATTCAACAGTGTGGCCGATTAATTCATTAAAGCACCAAAAAAACCTTTATGCATTCCTTTCAGTTGTGAGCAAATGTATCCATGATAACAACATGGACGTGAAACAGGCAAACATGAGAGCATCACAGGCGTGCATCTGTAGTTAATATTTGTCGAAATGGTGACGGAAGCCTTAAAAATCAGATTCATTGCCGGGGGTCACAGCCTGCTGAATGTTCAGGATGAATGGAGGCAGCTGTATGGAACAGAGCAGTTTCTGTAGAGGAAGTCAGTAAAGATAAGATGAAGGGAAATATGGGTCAATCGCCCACATTATCAGTAAGCAGACACGCCTTTTCAATTTTATGATAATCATATAGGACTTTTGCAGAGCAGATGCAAGGTGCAGTACTGACTTGTGAATGTCCGTAGATATTATAGCTATTTACATTACGCTATTCATATATAAATGAGAGAAGGAATCACAGAAGGAAAATGGTCAGTTTCTCACACTCAATCAAATGCCAGCAAATCGGTGCTTAATTTGTACTGGAGCTCAGCTCCAGAATGTCAGGCTCAGAGCAGTCTGTACTCACCTCAAACGCTACAGCCAATATTAAATTAAGTTTAAGATTTATTGGATTTAAACTTTGAAAGAAATATAAATTTAACTAAGGACATGTCTAAATATTTTGGCCCAGTTTCTCAAAACCTTCTTAACGCTACATCATTCGAAAGTTCAGTGTACAAATTTAGGAAAAACGTAGCGTTAAGGTTGTATGATTTTTTTGAAAGACATCCACCTACATTAATATGTTTCACCTGTTTTACCTGACTTTTGGGTAGTGCTTTACGTTACCTGCACCTTCATAATGCATTCATTGTGCATTCAATGAACATTCAGTGCACCTTTACAATGCATTCATAATGTCTTCATAGAACATTCATAAGCAGCATGTAAGCATACCATAACAACATACCTCAATAGCTTTAATAAACATTTAATGACAAACATTACATGATAGCAACAAACATTACAATCATATAATCATATAATGTTCTGATGTTAATGTAAAGCAGTACTGTACCTACATTTGATTTGAAAGAAAAACTGCACTACAGACACGCAAAACCTAAAGCAGATGAGGTTACCTTCTGAACCATTAACCTCATCTAATATGGTAAATCTGTCTTACAGTTTGATTTATCTAACAGGTGTCGATAAACATATAACAATGCAATATTTTTAAGTAATTAACAGCATATCGTTGTGTATGTAGCATCATTCAAAGTCAGCGTGCTTTTGTATGATGAGTTGCAGTAGGTCTCTGGTCTTTATGAGCTCTAGCACCTCAGTTTATGGAATAAGCACTTAAATAAATACATATTTCATACACAAAAGTCAACGAATATTAACTTTCTTCACTATTGTCTCATGCAAGTATTATACAAGGAAAAATACAAAATGTACAAATGTGCATATGATTTAGGATAAATGAGTGTAATTAGATAAGGCAAAAAGTACACCTATAGGAGGATTTAATTTGTACTCATTTCTAAGGTCATGGGTGTGCAATAATAATTCGGTTTAAGGGTCGTTAGTACCACCCACTTGGCGAGGTCACCTCAAACCTTTTCCTGATTTAAAGTTGCATGTTGCACCTGTTAGAGATCAACATATACACAACTGACGCTCAGCTTAAGTACTTCTGGAAATAATGTGAGGCTTTAAATGTTCTGAAGGCAACCTGCTCCTTTGTAACACCTCAAAAACCCAACATTAGTGCCTGTGAAATGGACTCAGCTGTCTAAAGGCTTCTGTCAGACAGCTCTCATCGAGAGCAGGGTGGGGTCATTCACAAAACAAGAAGCACCAGGCTTGAATCATCAACTTCAGCTGAACCTTGAAGAGTTATTTGCTGTGGGAGGGGAGCACTCCATCTTGACTAATGTCTTCTCCATATGGATGGAGATCAGCCACCCCAGGGGGTCCTGAAATACTTCTGAGAATCTGCGGTAATAAAGGAGATATGCTTGCATGTGTTAACTCTAAACAGCAGGAGGAAGCATTTTTTCCTGCGTTCACAAAGGATAAAAACAGGGTAAAATAGGAGTAATTTGAATATTACAAAATGTTCTCATTTTGAAACATTTCTAAGTCTTAGCTGTTGTAAGGACTGTGAAGGCAAATTAAGCTCCTTCAAGAATTTGTTGCAATTTAATGAAATCTAAAGTTCTTACAATCTGTATTAAGAAATAACTTAATGCATCAGAATGAAGTTGATTAAAGTCCTTGTAAATTCACAAAAATTAGTGCAAAAAATGTTGCTTGTGAAACTGTGTATAGTGATCCACCCGCCATTTGTGGTGCATCTCTTGGGCTGCCCTGTCACTCTTTACTGAATCGTCGCCAAACACATCTCCTGGGTGAGCTTCCCGAAGAGGGCAGGTGTATCTCAGAAGGAAGCCATTTATTGACATTCAGGTTTTAACAGTTGTGTTGACACCAAACCAAGGGGATAACTGTCTAAACTGACACAGTATCAGAAACATTACACAGTATCAAAGGGAAGAAGAATTATGGCTACCGACTGAAACGTTATGAAGAATCACTATGGACAACCTGTGTGCAAAAGTTCCCATCTCAAAAAAAACTATATATTGCACCAACCATGCCAAATATATTAACCGTGAAGAGTTTCTATAAATCTAATAAAGGTCCTGCAATAATTCTTCAAATCCTTTTTCTTTTAAATCATATTAAATAACAAACATGTGGATGTGAGTCAATGCTAGGCTATCCCCCATGCAGTTTGACCAGTTGCCAATTTAGAAGGTGTAATTAAGTGACAATACTTAACAGCATGGCAAAGCAATTAAAATCGGCACTAATAATTTTGGAGAATTTGTTGAGTCCTGCTGAATATGTTTAATAAGATGGCACACATTGCTAGTGGGTGGTATCCCTTCATTGGGACCTTCCGCATTTTTTTCCAGTAGACGTTAGTTCTATAGCCAGCCAGCCCCATTCTCAGAGTGCAGATGCAACCATTGATTGGCATCTCCGATGACTCGAACAATGCCAGGCGGACAGATATTACAGAACAATAGTGACCTGTTGGTGGCTGGACCCACATGCTTAATACTAGCTGTCAAAAAGATTAGGATTGGGTTTATGGTATGGCCGTTCTTTGTACCCATAAACTCGGTGGATGCTGGGGAAGGGAAAAAAGACACTGTGCTAGTTATGACTGGATGTGGGGCCACATTTTTTCATTTTAATTGTACAAAGACATGGTCTTCATTCATGAAGTTTCATAGTCAAGCATCAAAAAAAAAGATGCTTTCCAAAGACTTTTTGCACCTTCCACGAGCTTCCATCCTTTCTTGCATGTATTAAAATGAGTTTATTTCTATATGATCTTTTATTTTGTCAAAGCCCTGATGATGAATATCCGGCTCCAATAGGGGTACATATAGTACTATCCTCTTGGAACCACTCGGCCCATCATCAAAGTCGCAATCTGCCATCTTTGTGCCCTGATAAACAAGGACAGACTTACAAAAGTCTCCTTGCCTCAGTGGTTAAAGTGAGCCTGTATGTTTCTGGTATCTTGTCAACAGCAAGACTCCAGTCTTCCATATCGGACTCTCCTTTGTGTAATGGTACTCTAAAAGGTCCACTTATGCTGACCTATTTTTTGTGCAACAAACTGCACATGTTCATGAAGGCTGGGATAAGAAAAAAACAGGAGCTGGACAAGTCCTTGGGTGAATTTCCTCCCTAGCAGAGTGATCACTCTTCACCTGCTAACATGATCCCAAAGAATGCTCTCTCACCGGATACTTTGTAACTCTGGACATGGAGAGCAGTCGATTGAAATCACTGGGTTGGGTCATTTCACATTGCAGCCCATTATCTTACAATCACCGCTTCTAAGAGAGGCTTTTGTAAGTGAGGAAATGTATTTAAATTGATATTCACATCCATAGGAGCATTTTACCGTACATACAGGGATTTGGGTTTGTGTGCATCATTTTAAACCCTACTGGAAATTTCCAGTAGAATTAATTTAGATGTTGGACAAACTGACTTGCACCCAGAACAAGCAGAACTGTTTGTTTGGACTAGAAACAGTAGTTGTACAATCCCAATGACTTTGTGGCCGTAGACGGGTTCACTGATGCAAACTTATTTCACAACACTTTCTGGTCAGAATTAGGCTTGGATTCCCATTTTTTAAGAAACCAGGCAGGTGTTACAGAAGGCCCATTAGTGAGAAACATGTGTTCAGTTTACAGTCCAGTTACTCTGGTGGTTTGGCGCTTCTTGTTATGGTCACATGTCTCATCATCTCACTTGAGTGATAGTGCAATTCATTGTGACAGCCTCATATGAGGGACACTCTTCCATGCACAAAAGGCCGACCCTCCAACTAATTAAAGGTCTTCAGACGGTTGGCGAGCCTCGGAAATGCAGGCCACGAGCCGGCCTTACGTGGCGTCTGTCCCTCTCGCTAGCAGCCCTCATGTCTGCGGCACCTTCCTCCAGCCTCCCATCTGTCACTCCCTCTGTGCACTCCATCTCCATTCACGAACACCAGCTTCCACCCACTCGGCCGGTGCTGTCAGTACGGTGGCCTGCCATGTGGCTCTGGCAAAGAGAGGGCCCTTGTTACATCACTCGAGGGGAGGAGCCCCGCCGTTTGACTCCATAGCACTTGTTTACCAGCCCTTGACTGTATCGCGCGCCCCTTGTTCTTGACATCCAAGAGTCCATCTTTGTTCAGCCATTGTTACGGCCTCCCCCTAAAGCTGTCCCTCTATAATTGGTTCTTTCATGGACAGTTGAAAAGCTGCGTCTGCCCTAAACGGAGCTGTTGGACCAGATGATCAGTTCTGTTTTGTATGTTTGTTTTTGACAGTGATGATCATTAGCGCACAAGAGGTCAAAGGAGGTTTGCTCTGGGGAAGGAAGAAGGCGACTGCTGGTGAATTTATGCACTATGGCAATAGACAAGAAAATGTCGTTTCACGTGGCATAATACTGCCACATTTTGCCACATAAGTTTGTGTCTTTCATATAACAAAAAGCTATTTTATTTCTATATTACCATGTCATGTTTCTATAATGGTGAATCAGCAGCCTTCAGGCAACAATGCATAAAAAACAACCTAGGGGGTGTGTTTTTATAGTTATTTTAACTGATGGCAGTTAAAAATACTGTATACTATAATATGACCAAATTGTGTAATGCGGTGCACTGAATTCAGGGCCAGCCAGACTGCAGGCCCTCGGAGGGGAGCGGCTGTTTTCTGGGCCTCGCTCATAAGGACAAAGGCCCCAGGGTCACATCTGGGTCTGGACGAGTCCTGAAAGGCTGGGGACAATGCCAGAGAGAGACGGCTGATTCTGGGCCTAACTATAGCCTACTTTTCTCTTCTAAATTTGTGTTTTGATTGTGCTTTCTCGAGCCTTTCAGTGAAACCTTTTCAGAACCTGAATATTGCCCCCAGGACAGCAATTCGAATCAATGCTTTACAATCATGACTAATACTTTTTTTAGGGGGAGGTGGAGAAGTAAAACTTAGGGGCTGCAATGCAAGGTTATGGGTCCAAGGATTAAACTGTGGGTGGGGAGGAGAAGCATGTGTACCTTTGGGGAAAACATGTTTGCCTGAGATTAAAGGGAAACAGTGCATGAGAAACCTGGGAGACAAGATGTGCGTTAAAAACCTGGGAGTGCAAGGAGTAGCTGAAAAATCTGTCAAAGATAAATACCCAGCTGAAAAAGACAATTTAAAAAATAGCATTTTCCTAATCAGCAATTCAGCTTATAAGCTGCTTAATTATCATAACAACATAACTGAAATTGTGAGTTCCTCAACCTACCTTCATGTCACGTAGGTATATTAAGGTATTTATCGGCGTCTGGAGCAGTAGTACAGTGTGGTCATCCTAGGCAATCTTAGCATTTCCTCTGAGACCAAGGGTGGGGCGACAAGGAAACCAAACAAAAGCAACTGATCATTCTGCCCCCCCCCCCCAACACATCCACCCCCAACTTCCTTACTCTTTTATTTCAATCCAAACTTTATTTTTGTATACGTGTGGTCTCACTAGGTCAGTGAAAAGTAACTAATGAATGTTTGGTGTAGGAAGCAGGATGATGGTGTAATGCAGGAAATGTTTCAGATAACGCAAGGGTTCAGAACCAAGAGTGGCCCTGGAAGAAGAGAAGGAGGAACAAAGAGTCTCTGGTATTCTCCTTGTCTTTTTCTGTTTTCATCCATGCATGCATGATCAGCTGTTTGGATAATCGCATCCCACCTGGGATCAATACAGAAAAACCTGGTGTGTCTTTAGCCACACTAAAGACATCTTGTTAATACCCATCACGTTACCAGCTCCACTGTTGTTACAGTTAGGCCTCATTTACCTTAAACTTTTGACAATCTTACTTTTCAGCACCAGAGACCCATTAGTAGGTCAACTGTGGTTCACTCATACACGTGCCCATCCATCTTCCATACTGCTTATTCAGTAGAGAGTTGCAGGGGGCCCGGAGTCTATCCTAGGAAGCTGGGGCAGAGGCCACCCTGGACGGGATGCCGGTAGATCATAGGACAATGTTTATACATGCACAAATCAAATTAATCTATTGTTAATATACTGAATGTTGACTGTAAAGCACACAAAGAAAAATTATGTAGCCAACAGGACAGGATACAAGCATATAAACACAATATACTGTACAGTTTATAGTGGTTAGGAGACTCATTATCTCGATAAAAAAGGTGTTCTATGCTACCTGTCTAGCTTAGCATCACAGAAAAAAAGCCGTACATTTTAACAGCATAGCTAGACGTTGTCAAAATGATCATTTCCTCAGTTTGTAGTACTGTTTTCTAAGATAAAGTGTAACCCATATGTGCAAAACAATTTTCTTTAAGGAAATCATACATTGTTAAAAACATTTAAATTTCATTCAAAGCAAAGGAAAAATAAATGTATTTATTCATTCATCAATCAAAAGAATTTATCAAAGTTTAGCATTCTAACGTTGTAGTGAAAGTGGTATAATATCCCCAAAAAGGTATAAAATCCCTCTGCTGCTCCATTGCTCGGCGAGCTGTGTGCTTATAGGCTCTCCCTGCTGTGCCTAATTAACAATCAAGGATAAGTTCTCATTGCATAGCCGTCTCTTTCCTCAAACCTTCAAAAGACATGGAAATTAAGTAGGCACTAAGGAACATAAGGATCAGGAAAAGCCCAAGGAATCCAATGGGGCTTTTTATGGTGCAAATCAGTAGGCTCCTGGATGCTGCAGCCCTGTTTCATAAAGGCCCACTGTTTTAACATGTGTAAAACAGCCATATCCAGACAAAGCAAGTCTCAGCACAGTGCCGCTAACATTCCCCTGAAACAAAACGGCAATTATAACAGCAGTGACTTTAGTAGAGTCTAGCCGGGTCCACCACACACCAGGCTGGGCTCCTCTCTTTGTCCCCGAGTCCTTAGAGGGAGGCAAGGGGAGGTGGATTTCAAAAATCCTTAACAGACTGAAATTGGCCTTCGTAAAACCATAGTTTGGGAACAGTCCCCATCCACCATCCACACTGGCATCTCGACTCCTGGGCCCACAGCTGCGATCTAAGATGGCCCAAATCGTTTTTTGTAATTTTGTGAGCCGACCTGGGGCTGCGCTCGTAAAGCGTCAAGCTGACCTCTGCCAAGCAGCCCCTGTCCAGACAGGCGAGGGTCAAAAGGGGGGGGGGGGGAGGTTGTCCCCCTTCTGGCTACAGTCCCCGAACTGCACTGTAATAGGGGGACAATGTCACAGGGCTCATCAGTGTGCCCATTGTCCGACAGCCTCAGTTTTGAGACAAAGGCAACACCTGCCAGCAATGCCCCCCCCCCCCCCCCACCACAGCACCCCGATAAATTCAACCCCAGCCCCTGTCCTGTCCTGCCACGTGTCGGGCACAAGGCTCTTGTTGTAAATTCCTCCCCCAATCACCATCCCCCCCTACTTTTTTTAATAGGCCAAATCCTCCAGGGCTTCAGTAGCACACCCTGGGTCATGTTGGCGGGCAGGGCGCTGGGCCACACGCATGATCCCGCATCTGCTGTGTTCAGCGCTATACGGGCCAAGGAGGCGCGTCGCTGCCACTGAGCTGACACTGACGTACACCCGCACGTATGCTTTCCTCCCATCCATTTCTCTGCTAAAAAACAAGGGGGGGGGGGCATAAAACCAATCTGTCCCCATTGTTCCAAGGCCACATTACATCGACATGCATCTTTCAAGGGCTAAGCTGACTACATATGAACGTGTGTCCATTTTTTTTTTTTGTCTGGCAAATCAGTGTGATTTTTTCCCCCCTCTATCTGGGTGGGCAAAATGTGCAGGTGTCATTTTTTGGGACCAACGCCAAAGTTCAACTGCACCAACAGGGTGACACACGGAGTTCAGTTCTGCATCCAGAACTTTACTTTCAGCATCACCACAATACATCTCCTTATTATGTATATATAGAGAGTCTTACTGTTCTGGCAGAATATTTGTGCTCTTCCTGTGAAATCTTGATGTGTCTAAAAGGTTGTAGGTGGAGCAAAGAAAAGCTGCAGTCTCTGCGGGTCGGTTTTACAAAGTAACATTTTCATCAACAATAAACGTCAAATTGCAAATTCATATATTTTTCTTTTTTGCATGTGCAGATCAATTAGTCTCGATTAAAATGTTAATAAGTTTACCATCGTTCCAGAAGATCTGGGACTTTTTTAAAAAACACTAAATGCTGGGCGTTAACCTTCTCCAAAAAAAGAGTACATTATTAACCAATTACCTAGTTTTAACTTTTCTCAGCCATATAGGATGTGAATGTATGCGACACTTCCTCCATGGTGGGATGTGCTGGCAGCATTGTGGTCTAGTTTATGAATCATTACACCACATGTGTTATAAAAACACTCATTCTGCATTTTTTTTTACAATAATTGTATTGACATGACAATCAAGTTCATCCAGAGAAACAGGACCTATTATTGTGCAGTATATGCTGTGATCCTATATAGAACGGCTGTGTCTCACATTAACCGGTCTGAATTTTTAAAGATCTATACAAGTCACACTGTGAGGATGTAGACGCCGCATGGGCTGCAGACGCCAGTCCCACCCAGCTTTCTTCTCCTTCCATCTAAAATTTTCCAAATTTGATTTGAATGAATTGAAACTTAGGGCAAGCTTTTAGTTGGTCGCAACACAGCATGCAGAAACAATTTTCTGGAAAAGGAATCACCCTAAAATGCGCGGGCTATCTCCTGCAGACGTCACAGGGATGTAGGAGGAGAGCAATCTGAAGTGCATCTGCCGCGACACACTGGTGAAAGACACGGTTGCTGCAACGTTGAATTCAGGATAAGACACTTAAACTGATAACGGCTGGAATCAGAGGGGGCCAGGGCACTGAGCAGGTCACCATGTACTCTGGATAGCACCATTAACATCAAACAAACTCCCAAAGTGGCCTACAACACGGGCAGAGGTGAAAAACCATCAAGCAATGTAGCTACCTTAGTAAAATGAACTTTACTCTGGAAAATCAATATATCACATGAACATAAACATGGTAGAACAAATGTAGAAATGTACTATTTGTGAGTTTTAAGGCCTGATCATTTTTAAATGCAATTATTTTTGCTATTTTTTAAAATATGTTGAAAAAAACTTTATTCTGTTATCTTTGTGAGATTGGTGTGTCATGAAAAAGCTTTGGGTTTTTTTGGGGGGAAGCTGCTGCACCCTGGAACAAACCCACGGGAACTCAGATTAAAGCCCACAGCCCTGGAGATAACAGTGTCAGTGCCTGGGGAGCCACCCCACTGTCCTGACACATATTCATATGCAAAAATGCAGACAGAGTTGTGTAATGGGGTGAGAAGGTAGGATCCCCCTACACAAGCTTAGGGACGGAATCACTTTAGGTGTTCAGTTCTTGCCCTGATTCAGTCCAGATGTTTTTTTTACTACATTATTTGGTGTGTTTTTCACATGGCTACTTTACAGCTTCTTTCCCAATCGTTTCGTTTTAGAGGACAGGAGCGATTGCGGAGAAAAGAAATGAGTACTGCCAATGGAAATGGTTTGAGTGGCACCCGAGGTCCAACATTTCATTATCCATTGTGCAAACCTTTTGTAAATAAAAGTAAACAGTCGCATTCTGAAGGGGAGACAAAGGTACAGATGAATCACCACAGGCCTCTTGCATCCTGAGTGCAATTTCATGACTGTTAATTTGCCATTGTTGAGATCACAGTTAAGATAATTAAATAAATGGCTCATTGTGCAAAATATTAAATAATAAACAGGGATGGCGGAAATGAGTGAGAAGGGCTGGAAGGCTGCCAGGGCAGCATTCATCTGCAAATGAGCACCACCTAATGGTTTACTGAGGTACTGGCCCTCTCTGGCCCCTATAGGGTATCAGCAGAGTACTTAACAGACATTACTGCTGTACTTGCTGATCGGGGACACAAGTGAAGTACAACCTTACTAAACATACAATACACAGTGAAGCCATTGCTGTGCAAGAAAACGCACGGAGCACAAAGCTGCACTTTCCGTCCTTTTATGCACGCAGAAGTGTGATAGGATAAGTGTGAAGCTTCCACATTAAAAAGCGAGAAAGCACGGTTAATTAAGTTTTGTTTCACTCTGTCGGTCACGCATCTAACGGGGACCCTTAATGGTTTCACCTCTGATGGACCATTTTAAAGAGAGGTATTCTAATGTGAAAGGTCAATGAAGGCTCTGATAGAGTAGACAAACAGACTTTTTAGGGGGAGTTTCTGAATATGTAAACCCCCTGTGCTTTCTTTGATAGGGCATTAATTCAGAACGATCCTGTAAAACCACAAAAGAGACGAAGACTCCCCCCCCCTCCCCAACAGGCAAACACAAGGCTGGACTGCACAGTTAAAATTGAATGAATGTGGACTTAAGATGCCCAAACAATCAAGTTACCCTAATCCAAGTCGACAGGCAATCAGTATACTATAGCCGACAGACACAATGCAGCATGATTACTTATTCACAAAATGCAAGCATTTAAATGTATGGATAAAAGAAATACAGGCTTTAATACACTAAATAGACTGGGATGGACCTTTTGAGACCCATTTGCACAAATATCTGCACCAGTCTTCTAGGTCTGAGATGAGCTCTCTGCACATGCTGAATAGGTGAGAGTTTGGAAAAATGTCTGCTAAGTCAGACTGTCTGTTTTTTTTTTTTTTTAAAAAAAGATATATATACAAAGGTCAGCCGTAAGATTTGAAAGTGGTGCCTATATATACACAGTAGACCTGCGTAATTCTGTGGCCGGCTTTTGTTCTGCATCTAAAGAGTGAAGCGCTTTGCTTTCGCTGCTTAAGAAATCACAGACCACAGGCCGAAAGGCCATCGTCGCTCAGATAGAACCTAACGGATCTCGGAATGTCATCCATGGGGAACAATGGATGAAAAGCCAGGGCATAGGCATCGCTGTCCTTTCGTATGACGTTTGATGTTTGGTTACTATGGTAATTTTGAGTACAGCTGGTCAGGATTGCGGGGCAGGTTTGAAAATGCATCTTATGGAATAGTTAGAAGTAAGGCCATGTTCTATACCTTAGAGATCATTAAAGACATTAAAGCATCTTCTTGAATTATACAATTACAATTTATTTACTTAGCAAATGCTTTTATGTAAAGCGACATGCAAGTTCAGACCATCCCATCCCTGGAGCGATCGGGGGTTCGAAACAGCCGCCATCCAATCACAGATGCAGCATGGTAACCAACTGAGGCAGACACTACCCCCATTATACTAGCTGATGGTTACTGATTATGTGACCATCTATTTTCTTTCTCTCTTCTCTTTATTGGTAACATGCAGTTATGGGCAGTTGCTAAGGGTTAAATAACTAATTCTGATTAAGGAACTAGACACATGACCCAGATGGCGTTCAGATTCCAGAAAGGGAACTGGTACCCAGCCTCCACACACTACTCCTTCTCCACAGAGCCCTTGCTAGGAAACGGCTCTATTTTTGGTCCCTGAGCATGAGCAAACAATAGGCAGGGGATGGACTTGATCTTCACCTTGACCCCAGGTCCATTGTTTGTGTAGTATTAAGTGGTGCTCTCATCTGAGGAGATACGTGCTCCATGTAGTTCAGTATGGTCTTGGCTTGAGCAGCAGAGGGCCAACTGTGTCCCCTAGGATTCCGGATTCTTGGTGGGTATCAAGCAGCCATTTTACCATCTATCATGGTAGTCGTTCGTCAGTAGAATCCACAAGCCCTTTGATATTGCTCAGTGGTTAAGTTAAAATATGTAAACGTTACAAGCACACCAACGATGTTAAAATGCACTTGAACCCTGCAGCTCGGATCGTGCGTCGAAACTGAGCTGTGTCATTTGTTGACTGTGACCAGGAGCCCTTTGGCAGGGGAACAAACAATCCATCGAAAGGAGGCTTTAAATCGGCCGGGGTAGCTTGGCTGGCCACTGGATAAGCGGCTTTGTTGACCTGTCAGGCGCCTGCAAGATGCCGGTTGCCAGCAGTGGGGATCTTGTGTTACTCTTTCAATCAGTGCGCGGCTCTCCTGCCCAGTGCCAAAGCGATTTGTAGCGTGAAAGAAGGTGGGGTCTTTACAGGGACATGAATCAGCTGAGCACACATCAGCTGTCATCTGCCTCTTGGCAGACAGCAAGTCGCTTTGAAGGGGAACCAAACACATTGAGAGAAAATGAGGGAAAAATTCATTTTAAAATGACTTGTCATGAGCATCCGGTGTGCAGTACTTAGGGGCATCCGTACACTGCAGCAGGGAGTTACATCACTGGCTAGTACATTACAAACATACAGAAATGATGTCAAGCGACTGGATGATCACAAATTATCGAGGCGGTCCCTTGTGATGCGTCCTTGTCTAAGTACATACCAGTGACAAGAGCAATAAACAAGCTCAGGGTTCACATTAGCGTCACAGCCTGCGGCCCTGAGTGTTTCTTTTACGTAAAAAGAACCCAAATCTCTTTAGCAGGCCGAGTAAGTGAATCGCACTGCATTCCCAGATGAAGCCATATGGGACAAAATGAGCTCGCCGAACCTCCAAAGGAAAAAAATAGAGAGCGAGAGAGAGAGAGAGAGAAAGAGAGAGTAACCTCTCCATAAACCTCCAACTGGAGCAGGAAGTAGTGCAAGTTAAACAAACAGGCTTGGCCTCAGTCTTCCTTTCGCCTGAGCCTCCCGGTTAGCAGCTCAGATAACTTGAGGTAAGGAATCCCGGCCCATTCATGAACCAGCCACGCTGCCCCCTAGCTCTCTCACTCCTTTCCCGTAATTCTTTTATATTCATTACTGGAACATCTCTGGCAATAGCCATATTACTTTATACAAATAAGACAAAATGTATTTTTAAAAGTACAATGTAATTATTGGATTTCACAATTTCTCTTTATTGTCTAATTACCGTATAAATAATTCTTGGCATAAAATGTCACGGGTGGCAGTGTTTGTGGAAATGAAGGGAATCGACAGCAGTTTCTGCAGCTTCACAGGTGTAATTTATTTCTGCAAGCTACCTAAGTATCTCCGAAAGTCGGAAAAGCAGCCAAAAGAAGACAGTCCTCTGGGTCACTGGGCATGAGATTCTCTATCCATAAACAGAAGAAGAGGGACTATTAGTGGAAGCGTGTACATCTCCTAACTTCCTGAAACCATGCGAGCACAGAAACATAAACACCCGGGCCAATACTCCCCCTGAACCCTAACATGTGCGGCCCCCCCATCTGTGTCACTGATACCTGCTGGCCCCTGGGGTCAAAGGTCACCACCCGGGTCTGTTCTGATGTAACAGCCCTTCCTTTTTTTTTACGTCCATGATTTGCTTTTAACGGCCATACGCGGGTCCCGCAGAGACCTCGCTCTCCCCCCTCCCAGCCAACACATGGTGGCACATGCATCGAACAGCCAAATGGAAACATATGCACAGTGCTAGAGCAGTGTCTCCGTGCAAAATCTGGGGGCACAGACCGAAGCGGCGGGGGGGGGGGGGCGCGCCGGGGGCGGGGGGGGGGGGGGGGGGGGGGGGGGGGGGGGGGGGGGAGGGGGGGGGGGGGGGG
>JABFEA020000021.1:19530209-19544473 GCA_019775915.2 Cyphomyrus plagiostoma | reverse complement strand
CCCCCCCCCCCCCCCCCCCCCCCCCCCCCCCCCCCCACCCCCCGCCCCCCCCCCACCCCCCCCCCCCCCCTCCCCGGGGCCGCCCTCGGGGCGGGGGGGGCAGTGGGGTGAAGACCCGCCGGGGCCTTGAATATGGAGCTGTTCAGGGCAGATTTCATGCCTGGCTGATCACAGGACGCTAGGCCAGGCCTCGCGACAGCTGCAGGGCCCGCTGGCCGCCCGGCACAAAGGCTGCACAGCGCCCAAAACAAGAATAGCTGACAGGTTGTTGTTAACGATGGCAACTGTGTGAGGTATGTGTATCAGCGTGCTAAATGCTGGCAGTGTTAATCAAGCGCGGGAAATAAAGCCCCCCTTTCTCTCCTCTCCCCTCCGTTTTTTTTTTCTCCTGCAGAAAGGCTGCACTGAGCTTTATTTCTATGAGATTTTGTTCTCCTCTTGCTCCCTTCTTTTTCTGCCGCATTACCCCCTCGCCTGTCAACAAATTGCAGCCAGACGGCTTAAAAAATAATTCAATAAAATAAAAGCTACACCTTTCGATAGAGCTGGAAAGCTGCAGTTAAACCTAACTGGGCCCCTTTGAGAGAGAGCCTCTACATTCCTCCTTGCCTTTTCTTCATATCCCTGCATGCTCCAGGTTAGTCTGGCTCTTAAAGAGACAGCCAAAAGAAATGACCCCAGCTAAACATGTTGAGCCAGCTCCCTGACCCCCAACCCTTGACCTTGGCCTCCCTTCCTGTAGTAAAATCCTGGACAAGGACTCCAAAACTGCACTGAGTAATAGCACCTCCTTTGTTGTTTGCATAACTATTTGCAGGAATGTCACTACAGGCTATAATGGGAGGAATGTATAGATCACTGCTTAATATAAAGCTTATTTAGTGTATCATAGTTTGTTATAAGCTTTGCAGAAAGCCTCAAGAAACATAAATCTCATTTTACTGAAATCTGAAAAATATGAGAAGAAAAATTAAGAAATAAAATACTAGATATATGAACAAGTAAATTGCAAACAAATTAATATTAAAGATAAAAATAGGACCAAGGTGGGGACCTGCATTCTAGCTCTTGATCCATCCTCATATCTTTTGTTGTAGAATCTTAATAGCACCTACTCCAGATACTGTATTTCAGACCTAGTTTGCGAAGCTTGAATCTTTGATTGGTCTCATCATGAGTCTAGAAAGTCCAATAATTTATAGACAAATGAACTGTTCCTAACTTGTATTTACTCTCAGAAGTCATGCAAAACGTATAGCCACATTGCCACAGCATCACCTGAAAAGAAAAAAAATAAACAGAAAACATTTGGATGCGGGTTAATAACTACCACACCCTGTTGTGGTCTGCATTTCCTACACTCAGACCTGTGACAAATCACCTTGGAAAGAGGCAAAATTTGGGACTTCACATTACTAATGCTCGGATCAACAGATTTATCCAGCACTACGCACTGTGGTCCATGCGTATTACTGATATTAGAGGGATTTAGATAATTAACAGTTTTAATAGATAATTCATAGCATGGATGCTAAAAGACTAATCCTCACATTGAACAAAAGGGTGGGTAATGGGTGTGAAAATGAAGCATGTCATGCTAAACCCCTCCCCTCCTACTAGGCCAAAGTCATTTCTGGGGGGGATTCTGCGTACATCCTGGCCAGGCTGCCCTTGGAGTTTGTGCCATGACGTCACGACAGCCCGTCAGGTGAAGGGCAAGAGGCCGCCTAATGTGGGAAATGTCCCGGAAGCTGCCCAGTGACGGAGGCATCCATGCTAATGATGCTCCCTGGCCATAGTGCAGGCACGCCACCCTGTGTCCTGCCCCCCCACTTCTGCCAGCTAGTTTCCTGATGCTTCCAGTAGCACCGGAACAGGGATCCACACTTTTGTCCACTCTTGTAACCCCCCCCCCCGCCACCACCACCACTTCAGGTTGGCATATGAAGTGCACAGAGTTAAAACCCTCTCTGTGGGCAGGTGGCCATATTGTCAGGGATATGGGCTTTTCACACGGTCACTGAAACCCAGAGTCGGAACGAGATCTCTCCAGTACACGTGTGGGAAATGGATATGTTTGGTTTGTTCATGGGAACGAGAAATTTGCAAGATGGGATGATATTTAAATGAGGGGGGAAAAAAAACTGAAATAACCTTTTTGATTCAAAACTTTGAAGTCAGTGGGGATAAGAATACAGTCATCTTAAAATCCAGTAAGTTCCACACACATTGTCACGTGATGAAAACAAGACTCACAAATGAACAAAGACATATCAGACACATTTAAGAGCAAGACCAGTCATGTGACAAGAGAAAGTATGCTGGCTTCCCTCCAAAACTGAAAGGTTAAAAAAAAGTGCAGGTAACCATGTTCCCCGGCCAAGACTGGGTACATTGTCCCGGTGCTGTGGGAAACTTTGAATACTTCCTTCAAGAGCGATTACAAGGAAACTTAAGATGCCATATCACCGGCTTTGCTCGTTTTTTTTTTTTCTTTTTCTTCTATCATGAGCAGAATATGTACAAATCTGCGTCCTGTTATAAGATATGACTTCTCAGGCAAGCACCCGCTTCCTTCGACCGTCTCTGTTGAGCTCTGTCTTTCCTGTAATAAACGTACGCTGGACTCTTATTTTGTCTTTAGCTGGGGCAGTGAAGAGAAGGGCGGTTTTTGTTTTCCTGAAGACACGGCATCAGCTCTGACTGGCTTTATCACAAGGCCCACTCACTGACATACAATCCTGTACTTTGACACTGCCTACAACAACAAAATCATGATTTGGCTGGAATAAACGAGGATAGTGCATAAACAAGATAAGCATTGTTTTCGATGAGGAGATTGGATTGTGGAATGGAGTGCTTGCTGCAAGGCAGGGTAGGGTGTTTGTGATGTTGTCATTTGTCACCATAGGACTGCGAGTCAGAAATGTGAAGAACTTACTGGTTTTCACTTCAGGCACCTTTCCCACAAAAGAAAAAAAAGGACTTTTTGGAAACCTGAAAGGGATTGACAGGAAGAATGCAAATTACATGGAAACAAATGTAAATTCTCCTTCGCTACTTTGAAAACAAGTTTCATCTGGAGCCCTTTCAGCCACAGTTCACTTGCTTCTCAAAATACAAACCGTAGCTGTACATGTCTCTACACTAGGCTGAGAAAAAGCCATTAAGTGCTCCACTGCTCCACCTGCAGTGACAAAGGCCGCACTACTGCCATCTAGTGGAGATGCCCATCTCACTGTTGGGCTCTGTTAAGATGTTCAAAGAACCCAGGATGATTAATCCCTTCCTTTCAGTTAATCATAGAGCCCAGCAGCTGGGAGTTCTTGAAATACCAATATTGATATACCAATAAAATGACTCTAGCTACCCCACCCCCCACTCTACCCACCTCACCACCCACATAGACAAAACTCCTTTAGTGTTTTCCTCTCCTTCTGTTCCCCTGGCAATGGGTCTTTCTTTCTTCTCACCTGTATGCAAATTGTCGGTTCACAGATTCATTATCCGGGAGGGGTGATGATGGCTCTAGGATGTTATTGGGGCTTGGCTTCCCCAAGAAAACACACACACACACACACACACACACACACATACTGTACTTTGATCACAAGTTAATTTTTACTGGAAACCGGGCTGATCCAGATCTCTTTCATTTGCCTGGCCTGTGGGACACTTTGAACTACAGCTTTTAGTAAAAATAAAAATGAAGGCTCTTCATTGTAGCTCTGTGCTCCAGCTTTGCTCTTCCCAGCTGTGGAATGTTAACGACCCAACAAATGATTACATGACAAAGACCTTGAAGCAAAACAAAATATATATTATTAGTGGGGGAAGAAATGTCTTCCACATAATTCAAAAGGCTTTATCCATTGCAATGGACATAGACCATAATGCACGCTTCAAGATTCTCTTGACAAAAAAACATCAAAATATTACACAATGACTGCAGCTGATTTCAGGCTATTACATCCTTTCCATTCCGTTTTTGCTTTTGTCCAACGAGAAAGTGATTTCCGGATTCAGGCGCATCATTCAGACCGAAGTGTAGCTTCCGGAACTCTTAAGTATTGCCTATTATAAATTCCGCCATCTCACTTTTGGGTAAGTTCAGAATTTCAAAGAAATAACTGCTCACCCCCCCACACACACCCCAATGCAGATCACAATGGGAACATGGGTAAGCAAGTCGGCTGGGCGGAACCAGTGCTTTTACAGCACTTCTTATCCTTGCACCTTGAAACAAAACCAACAAACAGAACAGGGCTGGGCAGCCGATAAACCCTCACCTGGCTGACAGGTGTTGGGGGAGAGGAGGCCGGGCAGCAGCAGCAACTGCGGGTGGCGGCTTAACGGCTCAGCTTATGAGCTCCACCTTAACAACATGTAAAAGGGCCAGACCTGGACAGACAGGTGCGGCTTCTTCTATCGAATTGGTGGAGTGGGAGGGGGGCTCTGATTGGGTTACTCTACAGTAGATAGGTGCTGGGGGGTGCGAGGGATGGGCCACGTAATTACAGTGAAGTTTTGGGGAGCAGGATGGCAGGGCGGGGAGAGCTGAGCTGTTCCTTCTCTGGATGCCTTCTGTTGGGACCCTGCCTTGATGTGAAAGGGGTATTGTTGTGGGTCATGACACCTTCCCCTTTCTGCCACTCCTGCTAGAGAACAAACTACCCCCCCCCCATTACTAGCACCAATACGACCATCCCACCTCCTCCCAGTTTGAAAGACAATTGTTTGCTTTTTTTAATGCTGAGATTTTACACCTACCTCTAGCCCTTTAATTATCCGGAAATCAAATCCTGATATTCCAAGGCTGAAACCCAAGAACAAGCTCCCCAGAATGTGTTTCGAAGAAGGTGTGTGTCTGTGTGTGTGTGTGGGGGGGGAGGGGGTATTTCCCATGTTCAGCAACCAGCCACAACATGGATATGTCACAAAACATCAGGTGTACCATCAGAACACCTTTTCTACGTTTCTACGATAATGACTTTTCGAAATAAGCAAGAACATTTTGAGTTCACACACTAGTGACATCTAGTGCTTAAAACAAATACATAAAGCAGTGATATATACTAAACATTAATAAATACTTTTCTCAGCTGCCAATAACCTAATAAACTAAAAGGAAGAGGGACCAAGTCCACATTTATGTTATATGTCGTGTATATTTAGCGTAAGTTACTGAAACTTATGCTAAACACTTTGTCTTAACTGGGATGAAAGCTCTATTAAACTTTTACAAGTCAAACTGTCACTGAGTTCTTGTGTCATATTATACAAGAAAAAAAAGAGGTAGAAATTGAGAAAGCTGTCCAGAATTTCAGCTGTCCATCCGTGTGCATTTCCTAAGGTTAGGGCAGCAGCTGGTTCATCAGTTGAGCATACCTGCCAGTGCCGAGCGTGATAAGAACCTGCCTTGAAGGGGAATACCAGACCCAGGCCGTTGCCAAGGGCAACAAGACAGCTGCACTCTAGTTAGGTCAACGGCAGAGTGGAAGCAGGTGACAGTTTGTGGGACCAGGGGAAGGAGAAGGTGCACAGGTATGTCAGGAAAGCCATCTGTTGATTGATTTCCCATTTCCTCTCACACGAACAATGCTGGAGACCAGGTGACAGCACTGTGGCTCAAGTCAGAAGAGACAGCAATAAAACAAACATTAAAATCAAAGTTACAAATCATATTTATAGTTGCTGTTTGTTAAATTTGAAAGAAACTTTCTTTCCTACTGTTTTCTTAAGTTGAGGTAACCCTAATCCCCATATTTTCAAGGTACATTTAATAGGGCATGTCCTCGTTTACACCAAAAATAAAACCACAATCCGGGAACATTCTTCCTAGGCTTGTTAGTTATCCCCGCGTGCCAGAACTGAGCTGATATGCTCAGAATTCTGTGGGAGTGAAACGTTGGTTGCATTGAATGACTTTGTGAATTCCTTACTTTGTTTTCAAGCTTTTTGTTTTGTTTCTTAAGACGATGGGAGAGACGTGTAAATTGCACCATGAGAAGCATGATAAACGGTGAGAAAAACCTTAGAGGCTTTGACGCTGCCACATCGCCTCCGTATGACATAACTGACATCCCTGTCATCGCCCACATTCCGGTTCACAGGGATAACCTGTCTCAACGTGCCATCAGCCAGGCGGCTGAGACACATTGGCAGGCAGCTTGGTCTGTTCTTACCTTCTCTTCTGTCACTCTTCATTGTCACAGAATTCCTCTTGCCTGTCTCAAATGACAACTGCAGCACTAATACTGTGATAACGGGCAGAGGCGGCCAGTGAATTGAGGGCGTCATAGGTACAGACAGCTCACAGCATTGACTCAGAGTGAGACTGACATACAGATGGATATTTAAAAAACAGTGTTCACCTGCTGGCCTAAATGTCTCTATTTTCTTGTCACTTAAAGTGTTAAATTGACGAATTGCATGGGGTCTTATGGCTTCCATACTTTCTGCTTCCACACCTCTCGGGCTTTGAAGGAAAGTCCCATCATGCCCATACACAGCTGTGCTCATTCTTGTGCTGCCACAACTTCTAATAATATAAATAAATGAAACAGCTACAACAAAAAACTGTAGCATTGGGTGGCATAATCGGTCTGCAGATTTCATCCCAACCGAAAACCAGCAAATATACTGATTTGTGATTGGCTGAATGGGAGTCTATCGGGCTTGGCATTGTGGTACATGGAGGTGACTTTATTGCATCAAACGGAAAGGTTAACAACCAGCAGAAGATAAGCACCCCTTTGAAATGTGGCTCGGCTCTGAAGTTCATTCACCTAGCCCACTCTGTGTCCACCACCCGTCATCCAAGTGGTATGTTTATTTGCCTCGCCTTCTATTGACTCTTGCTTTCTCCCCTACCGTGCCAGCTGCAGAAATCAGGCTCCTGCTTGTGAAAGTCCGACCATGACATACCACATGTTAAAACTGGTCACCCAGCAGGCCGGCGTGATTCCGCAATGCTAAAAGCCATGAGAAAGGTGAGCATAAAAACATTCATCTCATATGCTAGCTGGGCATGCACTGTCAGTTTTCCTGAGGTTCCGCAGGATTCCAAGCTTGAGTATAGTGGGGGTACCATTAACTCTTTAACTCTGGGTCTCACAGACAATTTCATCCTGTTTAGTAGATGGGATTTTAAGTGGGGGCATACTTTCTCTCTTCTTACCCCAGATCCATGCAAAAAGCTCATAGCCAGCTCACCATCACCATTCATCCACATTATCTGTCAGACAAACAAACTATGGCCATGGCCCTGTATTAAAACAGGCTTGTGAATTTAGTTTAAAAGTGAAATATGCATTACTCCATAGTAGTGGTATTATACAACTACAGTATCCTGACTAACAGGGACTAGCAGGTAACTTAGCGGTCAAAGATTGGGTTTAACCAAACACTAATTTAGGGCGGATCCTACTGTTATTCCCTTGAGCAAAATCTTTAACTTGAATTGTTTCAGTAGACACTTGCATCAAAGGAATGAGGTTAATTTAACACTTCAAGCTATGGGACTCTGGATGAGCTAACTAGTATGGAGGACGATGGCTCACACCCACAGGATTGTGGGTTAGAATTCTGCCCCGCTCTGGGTATGCAGCTCCGCCTGCCTCATGGGTTATCACCCACAGTTCAAGAACACGTGGTTTGATAAACCAGTCCCTAAATTGTCCATAGCCTGCCAGTATGTGCCTCATGATGCACTGGATTCCCATCCAGAGTGTCCCCTGCCTTGTACTCAATACTCCAGGCCCACTCTATGCCGGGTAAGGGGAATGGCCGGTGTACGGTCAGCATAATAATGGGACCGGAGTGAGGATGAAACTATGAGAACACTTTCAGAACGCTCTGACTCGACACAGTCCATTCAAGTTGATAATAAGCAAAACCTGTTCTATAATCATCTGATGACATTTTAAATATAGAACTGGATTCAAGAAGCAATTGTGATATCCTGCACTTACATGTTTTATAAATCTTTGGAAAAGTTAGTATAGAACAGTATATGCAACAAAGTAAAGAAACCAAGAATAATGATAGACAAAGCACTTTAAGCACATTATTATCATACTCATGGGCTATGCACCATCTCCACAAAATCTCCTTTCCACTGGCATACAGGAACCGAGCTGTACCTGAGCTGGGCCATGAAAAAGAGACTAGTTACAGTGCCGTTCCAGCTCGGGTCAGTTTTCCACTGCAGAAATGTCGGCTCGGTAAAAGCATTACCGGTTTAGAGAGCGACAGCGACGTAAAATCGAGGGGATGCATATTTACTGCTCACACTGTATATATCATGATTTACTATATGCAGTTATTATTACTATTTTTTTACTGCGTGCTAATTTCCACTAGCATGTCTGTGCGAATCGCCGAGTCATGCAAGTTTCAAACGATAGTTGAATTAGCATTCTCTTGTGTAAATTTGCATTACAAATGTTTCCAGCTGTTCTGTAATACAGACGCTCCTCTACTTATGAACCTTCAACTTACAAACTTTCAAACATATGAACAAAGAGGACTGTAAGTATAAATTGCGTTCATGGGGCTCCAGTCTCCTGCCCGCAACAGTTTTTTTTTTTTCCGTGTGCCAGTTCCGCCCAGTACGACTTCTGGCCGCTACTCCTGCCGCGCATCAGCGTAGCGTGTGTACTCCCAGCATCCCAGTTCTTTGTACTTCCATATACCCTTAAAATGATGTTCAATAATGACTTAAGAACATTTCAGGTAATGAACAGCCGTTTGGAACATATCTCATTCGTAAGTAGGGGAGTGTCTGTACTTTTTTATATAGGTGGTTGGACATTTTCAAGGGGCGGCATGGTGGTGCAGTGGTTAGCACTGTTGCCTCACACCTCTGGGACCTGGGTTCTGGTTTCCGCCTGGGTGACATGTGTGTGGAGTTTGCATGTTCTCCCCGTGTCGTCGTGGGGTTTTCTCCAGGTACTCTGGTTTCCCCCCACAGTCCAAAAACATGCTGAGGCTGATTGGAGTTGCCAAATTGCCCATAGGTGTGCATGTGTGAGTGTGCCCTGTGATGGGCTGGCCCCCCCATCTGGGGTTGTTCTGTGCCCGTTGCTTCCGGGATAGGCTCCGGACCCCCCGCGAGCCAGTAGGATAAGCGGTTTGGAAAATGGATGGATGTTTCATTTTGATTTGAATCACATACTCATTCCTCCATGGTTTGACTGAATGACTGGTCAGGCTACCCCTGCACTGAGCCAGTGTTTCCCAACCCGGTCTTCCGGGACCCCCAGACAGTCAACATTTTTGCTCCCTTTGAACTCCCTTAAAAATGTGGACTGTTTGGGGGTCCCCAAGGGTCGGGCTGGGAGACATCGCACTAAGCATTTAGCACATTATTAGACATTTAGTCACTATTTAACTTTGTGGCAGTTGACCCATTCTCCAAGCAATGACCACCTGCATCCGTAAGCATTCTTATCAGCTGTCATTGTCTCAACTGAAAATATCATTCACTTCCACTCTTTAATATGAGAACAGGCAATAGTAGCAATAAACTAAAACACATTGAACACCAATGTGCACCAAATAACCTGTCACACAACCGCAAACTTAATCACTTGCTTGTTGTATAAACATTAAGAGGCACACATGATATGAACAACTTTGCTTGTTTTATCGGAATATTTAATGAAGTTTAAACACACTGCACAAAAACAGTAGTTCATGCATAATGATAAAATAATAATACAAAAAAAATAAAATAACAGACCTTAACTTGTTTAAAGCTGAGCCAACAAATGTTTTGGAGGACCACAGACTGACTGTTATGTGTTTTGGTTTGCAATGTTTGTTTGGAAACAGTGAAAGCATAAAATAATCTGAACAGTTCAGGAGGTTTTTTGAAGCCAGAACAGATACTACAGAAGTGGAAGGTTACATATGTGAAGACATGAGTCCTTAAGCATCAACCGTCTTGGCTGCCATAGTGCTGACACAAGCTTCTGCTAATGCAGAGGAAGGCATCCGTTATTCTACGGATCAGCACCATGCCTGTGTTGCATGGAACAAGTCTGACCCGTCTGAGAAAGTGACAGGCCAAGAGGAACGCCCAGTGGAAGCGAGCTTGTGAGATCGCAGCCGACTGCTGTCACTGGAAGAGATGCAGGTGTGGGTGCTGGCAAAGCCTGGCCGCAAGTTCCTCCTCCGTAGGTTCTTGCATGTCTCTTCTGAGAAGCAGTGGGAAAACGGGGAATAAAACGAAAACGCACGATTTCAAGTAGAAGCAAGTGCCTTGCAAGCATTTCTTGAAGAGTGAGTGAAACCGTGGAGATGAGTGTAAAGATAAAAAGGCAAGCAAAAAAAATGTCCACACAGCAGAAACGAAGGCCACTGAATGCAGAAATTAAAAGTATGAACATATGAGCCTAGTGATACTCTAATGAAGACCCAAAACCAAAGCAGACTGACCGGAACATGAGCTGGACCGAGCTCTCGTACTTGATCCTCTCCACGTCCAAACAGTCTTGAGTCCGATCCCACTTGTAAGTAAAGTTCTGGTTGTGTAGTGAGACAGGCCATCATTGATTTTCAAAAACAAATGAACCACAAAGTAGTAACAAGGCTTTATTTCAGTCAACCTTGCGGAAAACATACCTCTAGAATCAGGGCTACAAACAGATTCACCCACATGACAGAGGAAGTCAGCCACCAAGCGATGAAGTAGACCTTTGACCATCTTGCAGGCAGAAAATGGTCAGATCAGAACCTATTTATTCACATTATTTACATACTGACTTTATAATTCTCATTCTGGATGGAAGTTACAGATTTGGTACAAGTAGCAGCTGGCCACAGATACTGGCCAAACTAAACTGTCCTTCTGAAAAATTGAAACGTCACTGAAGGCCACAAAATGTGTGGAAAACTTACAGTTTCATACAGGATGGAGAAGACCATGAAAGCACTTTTTTGCTCAAGGCCAGGAACCTATGCATCCTTACTCTGTGGTGTGTTTGGTGTAGGCTTCCAAGAAGACGTGCCAGTTGTTCACCACCATGACGTTGTAGAGAAGGACAAGGGCAGACTGGGCCCCAGATGGTGAACGAGAGGAAGAAAAGCAGACATTACTGTCTGAGATTCTGACCTACATAAACCATTCCTTGGCTTGACTGTTTTTTTACAAGACCCATCTATCTTATTGGTACCTCCCAGGATTTAGCTCTGTCAACACAGACAAGAGTAATTGCAGTAATTCCATTCACTATCGCGTCGCACACGTAGAAACGTGTAGCATCAGGAACGTCTACATGCATTTTTCACGTTTTTAGTTATGCGTCAGCTACCGGCACGCAATAAGGAATGCATGCGGGAGACGCGGCCCCCTGAAGCGGCTATGCACATGAGACAACGTGGCTGCCCTCCACTCAATGTCTCAGTCAGCTGGCTGCAGGATTTTTCGCAGGTTGGGTCGGTGGCAACACTCACCGCAAAGTCGTCAAAGTTGTTCGGCCAGTAGCCCAGCTGCTCGTATGACCCACATTCTGCGCTGGAGTTAGATGACGAGCTAGTGGAAACCATAGAAAACATTTATACGTTCATGCTTTCTGCAAAAGAAAAGCTAAAACTCGGCCTGAAAATGGCCAATTCTGTAAAAAGTAAATAGCAAGTAAAAGCAGCTTTAGAAAAAAAATGTTCTCATATGTCAAAGTAAAATAATGAAATGTTTTTAGGACCTTTGGAACATAACATGGAGCAATGTGCACATGTGCACATGCTTCCATTGTCACCTGTGATTGGTCAACTAGACATTAAATGGGCAGATACGGCAGAGTCTCACCTCACATTTGCTGGTGCTGTTATTGCCTCATGGAACAACCAAATACCAAGAACAGCATACACATAATACACAGCCTTGAAGAAGGAACAGAGAGGATAAATATGTTTAATAGGAGGACTTATCACTTACTACACTAACACATAGATCAATGACTAAAGGAAACTGCTCACCAGTAAGATTCCAGCAAAGGCCCTAAGGTTCCTCACCAGATCCACCAAGGTACTGGCCACAACAGCCATTACCTGTTGAAAACAGTATACAAAATGCAAAATTCTCTCAACATTTTCCCAACATTTACATTTGGGATGAACTAACTAAGAATATTTCTGATGAGAAACGATGATTTTTTATTAATACAATTAATTAGTACTCTGAGTCATTAGTGAGTCATTAGCGAGTGTCCTCGATTGGCTTCTAATGCTGCTGATGTAAAGGGACCTCTATTGTGCCGTGCTCCGTGATCACCTTGATTTTGGGAATGATCCGGAGGCAGTGGAAGACGATGAGCATGTTCACCATACGCACGATCTCCCACAGGGACACCAAGCCTGGTTGAGGCAGGTTCCTGAAACCCGAATGTGCGACAGGCCTGTTATGGTGCGACAGGCCTGTTATGGTGCGACAGGCCTGTTATGGTGCGACAGGCCTGTTATGGTGCGACAGGTCTGTTATGGTGCGACAGGCCTGTTATGGTGCTCACGCACCAGTGCCACTTGGACACTGGTTCAGACGAGATAAAATGCACGTGCCAAGCTGCTTACAGGAACGCGCTCGGGATTTCATCACAACTGGGCTGTAAACTGTACATCTCTAGCAGACATTTGACGCTTAGTTTAATGCGTTACTGTAAGAACAGACACGCTGATGGCATGAAGGCATGTGACTTGTAGGCCAAAACTACATTTTAAGTAGAACCAGTCAAAGGCCATGTGGTGTATCAACCCTGTCCGAGGGCAAGTGAATTTAGCTGGTGAAGTCTATGCCCCCTCAGAAAATGGTGCCCTAGGCAGCTGCCTATATCGCTTAATGGGTCAACAGGCCCCAGAGTTCTGAAATCAGTTGATACTACTCAGATTTCAAATAATCAATCAAACAATCAGCATTTCAATAGCAGTAAATTTATTATTGTTTTTCCAACTATAAATCAGTCTGAATTTGTGACTCTGTGAGAATCTGTCTGTCGGACTGGCATCATGCCTAGGCAAAACCCCACCTTACACTCTATTATTACCTGGCATAGACTCAACGTCACCACTGCCCAATTTGCGTAGGTGGCAATTGGAAATGGAAACATGGATGTACAACTTCAAATTTAGAACTTCTCTAAGTAATGACTTTTACAGTCCTCGTCCATGCAACAAATTTCGTAGGTCAAGAAACACCATTATGAACATGCTTGACATGACCCTTTAGAAGGAAAGGAATTCATTACAAGTATATAGTATATATAATTATTATTTTCATTATTACTCATGCCTTAGTACAGTCATACAGCTTTAAGCAGAATGAAACAGAAAGTTCCTTGTACATATTCTGCAAGTTTTGGCAAGAAAATTAAAGTACATGAAAACATTTTATGTCAGAAAAAACACCTACCACTTCGGGTATGAAAATCCATACTTAACTAATATGAACATCTGGAGAGCCTAGGACAAAAACAGAAATAATTCCATACAGGGTTCCCCAGTTCTGGCAAAATAAATTTCTATGACTTTTCCAATACCATAAGAAAGCTTTCCAAAACCCCCAAGTTGGTAAAACTGAAGTAGATAGAACAGTATTTGTATAAGGTAGTTAACTATTGACTTCCGCTCATAAATTTCCGTTACCACGCTGCGGAACGAAGCGAGAAACAAAAATGAACAAGGATAGTTTCCAAAACTTTTCCTCTCTATCCAAGAATTCCAAAACTTATCCCGGGCCTGGAAGACTTATTTCAAAATTCCAAAATTTTTCCAGGTTTTCCATGACCGCAGGTACACTGTCCATAACTATCAAAACCATCATCACATTACAGTCTTACAATATTATTTTTACAACAACGAAAATGCAAATGAACATAAAGAAGAAGTATGTTAGTGGCTGTCACTGAGTCTGCAAAAGCTCACTGACTGTAACACCAGTGGGAGTTAATGAATTATTAGCACTGTGACTGGTTCAGAAGTGTGGGTACCGTCAAGTACTTTTCAAAAATACAGTTCTATGAAAGAAATATGTCCATACCACAAGTGAAAGTGTCAGCAACCCATCCAATATGTTACTTCTGTAAAACAAATAGCCCTTCAATCCAAAGGCAACTATCTTCAGGACCATCTCCAACAGGTAGAATATCACAAAGAACAAATTGATGACCTTAAACAAAAAGGAAGCATGAGCAATTTCATTAACAATTTATTTATATCAATTAAACTCACATTTATTCTTCTCAGCATTTACACATTGTTACATCTAT
>JABFEA020000021.1:19496026-19512996 GCA_019775915.2 Cyphomyrus plagiostoma | reverse complement strand
GCCTGAGTATATATGGTGTTGGAAAAGGAGGACTGGTGGTCACAAGATAAGTCCACTGGGAAAATTCCCAAACTTCCCGAAGGCCAGTCCGCGCCTGGCTGGAGGAAAAATTGTGTTATGAGGTGGTGTGGTGGCACAGTGAGTATCATTGTTGCCTCAGGTTACTAGGATTGGGGGGCGGAGGTTGCATGTTGTCCTTGTGTTACGTGGGTTTCCTCCAAGTAAATAAATTTACTCACGGCCACAGGGGCACTAACACCAGCTTAAAGGTGACTGGCTCCCAGAGTGAGTCCTTCCCTGTCATTCACCAATTCAAAAAATATCATTGGGTAATGATAAGGTTGACCTCTTTGTGTAAATTATGCCCATCTTATGCCCCCCACTTTGAGAAATCACCCCACCTTTGGTGCACAGGCATCTAATTTATCTACTGTCTGTCTTTCTCCTTGGGGCAGACATCCAGATGTTAGCAGACATTTAAGAGGCTCGGTGTGCTGCATTATGTAAATGATGTGGGTCTACGATAGCCTTATCAACTGGGTCATGATTTCCACAGGACTTACACATTACAACAGCAATTAAAAGCTTCACTCCTGCCTGTACATGCAGTGGATATGTCAAATGAGCCGATGACCCTGCTCAGGATATGCAGTTGAAAGATGAATGGATGGTTGGATGTTTCACTTGAGCTCCTGGGTTCTGGTGTCAGGAGATTGTAGCTAGCTATCTGGTGCTGCTTCGGAAATCCTAATTAAGGAATGTGTTTATGTAATATTTAGTGTAGTGACTGTTTGTGGCCAAAAGGGGGCCCCAATCAAGTGTGTTGCTTGAGTGTTGCCAACCACCGGTGCTGCAAAAGGGATTTCTACTGGACATGAACCAGCCACCTTAAAGGTAGTTAGACATGGATTCAACGTCCAGTCAACCGGTTACATTAGGAAACAATGAATGAAAAAAGAGCAATATCTGAAAATATTATGAAATACCTGCTTGATAACTAAAATATAGACACAATTGATTAGGGCTGTATGAACCAAAAAATTACATATTTGTGTATGTGAATTCCACTCATAAAACATGTGTGGAGCAGAGTGGTGCAGTGGAAGCGAGGGCGATGGATTGAAACCATCCTCTGCTAAGTGGTCTGTTCTTTCTAACTGGTGTGCAGCTCATCCTTCATCAGAAGGTTGCCAGTTCAAATCCCAGGAGTGGCAAAGGGATTAAGCTCGTGAGTAAGGCCCTTAGCCCTCAATTACTCCAATGACTGGCTGACCCCGCTTTGTCAAAAGAAGCATGATGCTTTGGATGAAATTGACTGCTAAATAAATGAAGTTTCTTGAAAACAGAGATGAAGAATCTATATATAACTCATGGACCTGCCTGATCATTCTGTACAATGTCTGTGATGCTGCGTCATACATCACACCGGGCTTCCACAACACGTGACAGAACATCGACCTAACATGCAGGCTCTGGATAGTTTTGCCACAGCTGCAAGGTGAATCGCATTTTTCTCCCCTTTATGCCCCTCAGCAACAGGTGCCACGGTGGTGAGGAGGACATCTGTCAAGGCTAGCTTTAATGGGCTACGAGTGTAAATTGGGAAGGAAAGGAGGCATGCTAACTGAAAGACTTATCAAGGATAGCACACTGCAGGAAAATAAGGTTAATCAAGGGTATTTGACATTAAATCGCATTAGCCCTGTAGGTAATCTGTGAAAGCCAACAGGGACATACAACACGGGAGTAGATTTGCATAAAAGTCATGATAGAAGTAATAAAATGCTTTATGGAAGCCTTAGCCTCCTGTGTATTAGATAAGCTGTAGGGAATCTGAGATTGAAGCAAGCTGTGTAATAGACACATTAGGCTGCAGGGGCGTATGGGGTCAGATGCTTCCCCATGTTAGAGGAGTTATTCGCCCTAACTGGACAAGGCGAATTGCTTCTGGGCCTGGCTGCTGTCACTGTCCTCCTCATAATTGTCTGTAAGCAGTAGTATTATCCCATCTCACAATCACTGCAGGACCTCTACTGTTCCAGCAACCTGCTTTCCATAACCTGCCATCAGCCAAGGTCTAGATATTCTTGATTTGCTTTTAAGCTCAAGATGGTTCACTAATGAGTTGGGGATGTTGAATATCCAGGTCAACGTATTGCTTTGCTTGTGAAGTGTTTAACTTAGTCCCCGAATAATATGTTACAGTAAAGCAGAATGTGCATCAAAAAATGTCCCCATGCTATACAAATGGGTACAACTATATTAATTAAAATTACTGGAGTTTTATTTCTTCCATTCATCCATCCGTTTTCTGTATCTGCTACACAGGGATATGGAGGTCCACAGCCTATCCTAGAGGTTACAGGCACAAGGCAGTGAATAACCCAGGGCGGGGTGCCAACCCATGGCAGGGCACATACACAGCGCACGCTCACACACCACACAGGAACTGGGAGCTTTACGCTAAATAAGCATGGGAGATTTGTATTTTATTTTTATTTGTATTTGTAAAGTTTGTATTTTAGGGCGTTTTCACACCCATAGTTTGGTTTCTTGTAGTATTTTCCCCTCAGTTTAGTTTGCCGTCACACAGAAAAACCCAAGTGAAGCAATAATGCACCACTACAAACCACATGAGAATGTTCATTCTGCTTATTGGTCAGATGTGTCTGTGGTGGGAACCGGAAAGTAAATACAGGAAGAAGGCTTTGTGTCCTGGCCTATGCAGCTGAACATCTAATTTCACATGTTGTTGTCTTGGTTTTTTTTTTTATTATTTTCACTGTTCAGTCCATCGGTCAAATCCTCTCTCCGTCAGCCATTGACTGAACATTTTGAAAACTTCAGGGTTATGAGATGTTTTTAGGAGGTTTAGGAGGAGGTGTAGTTATCTGGCCATATTTCTAGAGGGCAGACCAAGTAAGACCTCGGTTCATTTCTCCTTCTCCCCCTAGCTGCTGCTACTAGTTTACTGGCTCTGCCTCATCCCAGACCGCAAAGCACACCTGGCTATAGGAGCCGTCGGGTCAGTTTGAGGTCAAATCACGTTCACTCTACAAACAAACCTCTCCAGAGCTTGCTTCAGATGGGACTGTGACCACCTCCTATCAAAGTCTCGGTCTGATTATTTTGGTCTGCACTCGAGTGTGATTAGTGTTCACACCTGCCAAAACAAATCATACAAACTGGGAAATCGAACCAGAGTGCATTTTAATTGGTCTAAAAACTTCACTCATAATTTCATAGGAAACTACATTGCCACGCCAAAAAACAATGGATGTTAAATAAGTCGTTTTATTAGTTATGTGTTAGATATTGAGGCGATCATACGGGACACAGCTTATTATTTATATCATAGTAATATGACCTGTGACATGTGCATGATTTTTACTAAATCTGGCCAGCAAACCGATGTTCCGTTTCCACAGAATAAAAAAAGATGCAACATTATTCCAAAAAGAAGCGCTGGCGATTTTCACTGGCACAAAATGCACAGAAGTATATTGGTTAATGATCAATTTTTCTGATGCATAAATATGGAGACGCAAGCAAAAATGTATTAAGTGATGCATTAACTGTAACTGGGGTACAAAGATGATGCCCTACTTGACTTCTGCGCCGCTACTTCTATTTCCCCTCACTTCTACGTAACTCTCCCACTTGCACCAGTGCTTGTAATGAACCAATCGGCAAGCTATCGCTGTAAGCCCCTCCCCCACGAGTTCGCATTCTGACGAAACGTACAGAGTCTGGAGTCAGTACTAAAAAAAAAAAAAAAAACGGGTTCCAGAACTGCCTCTGAGGAAAGACAATCGGGCTGAGGTCCTGCGGTGTGAACGTGACCAAAGTCCCTGATTGCAGAAAAAGGCTTCGGCAGTATGAAAGCGCCTATTCACACCTATGGGCAATTTGGCAACTCTAATCAACCACAGGATGTGTTTGGATTGTGGGGAGAACAGGAGCACCCAGAGGAAACCTCATGAGGACGTGGGGAGCCCAAGCAATCTCCACACCAATGGAACCATGGAGGAGAAAAAAAATCGAGCAGGATAAACAATGGTCAGAATTACTATAATTTACTTGATTAAAGCTTTAAACAAACTGATATTTATTGAATTCTGAGTAAACCAACAAATAAAGACACATCCATCTTGTAATAACTTTAACAATACAGGAGCTGATCTCAAGCAGCACAGGGCAGAGAGCTAGGGTACAGAAAAACAGTGCATGGTATGGCACATACAGGAGAATGCAGTGTAAAGGCAGGAACCAAAGTCCTAACATTGAAGGTGTGAGCCAACAGTGCTCCCTAATGATGCTTACCAGACCTAGCACCATTTCCCCACCAGATGGCGTTGTACATCTCTACCCCACATATTCACAAAAATCTCGTCCAGCTAAAGGCACACATTCATGCAGGGAATAGCTGTACAGAAAAAAACAAGGTCTTTTAGTACTGATAAATTACATTTAGCTGTTTTCCTGACAGTTGTAAGTGACTTAGAATCTTAACTTCATGATTTGGGTATTTTACGGCAATAAATCATTTTAAGTATCATGCCTGAGGATTCCAAGCAGAGCACATCCTGAGAGCTGTATCGCTAATGTTTGCAGTCCATGTCATTCACAATGTCATTACTTTCTGCTCCAGGTCCACACTCCTGCAATTTACACCATTAGACAAAAAACCCAAAATAACCATTTAATACTTGCCAATGACCATGCAGAAACATCTAATGTACTTTCTATGTATTCCTACTTTGACTGCCAACTTTAGACGCTACGCAGTGGGAAGCCAGGGATTGTAATGTTTGCTGGTGTTTTATGCTTCTAGACCTGTTTCTCAAAATGGGCCTCGGGGGGACCCCCCCCCCCCCCGATGGTCCACGATGTTGCTCCCTCCACAAAAACGTGGACTGTCTGGGGGTCCACAAGGACCAGGTTGAGAAACAACGGTCTAGACAACAATCAAGGAACAAAACCCTTGATCGTAGTCATCACAGGCAGGTAACAGGCCTTTATATTGTCACACAGCCAAACCACTCTGAAAACATTAATGTCAAACATTACAAAACATTTATGCACAGATCAAAGTACAAAATCCTCTCTGCATCATGTAAATTTAACCAATTTTTTTCTCATTTTGAAATAATCTTCTCTTATTTCAGGAAAGAGAGGATTACCAGATCATGGGTAGAGTCCTCAGTTTTTTCCACTCTGCATGAAAGTTGGGGTTTATCTATACCCAGGGCTTTATGTGAAATAGGGGATAGTACCAGTAGATCATTGACAACTGTGCTGACTATTTTGACAGGAAACTGGAGGGCAACATTGAGTCTGTCTATATTTCCTGCACACCCTGCAGGTTTATATCATATCATAGAATTTACTGTGTTCATTTATTTTATTCCTCATGTTTCTGCTTTTGCTTCCGGGATAGGCCCGGACCCCCCACGACCCAGTAGGATAAGCGGGTTGGAAAATGGATGGATGGATGTTTCTGCTTTTCTTAAGGTGCAAGATCTTAAAGCATAACCATTTACTCGTCCATCACATGGTCACTGGCGCTGCATAGGTCATCTTGAGCAAATTTCAACTACAGCCATTTTCTAACTATAATAAAAACATTTTATCAAATGAATCATTTTGGAAACAACTTTCCAGTATAGGATTGCAGTGAAACTGCAGCATATCCAAGAATCACAAGGCACTGGGCACCATCGATGGAAGGTCAGTCTATCCCAGGCCATTGAGTCATACAGCATGACCAGCTTGTAGACATAGATTCAGTGAAATGCAGACTTTTAATGCAAGTCGCACACGCACTGTGCTGAGGTCAGAATGCAGCTAACAACCAGGAAGCAGCAAAGCCACCGAAATGTGCCTAAACCTGCCTGCCATTATCTTCCATTAGTTTAGATTAGATTCAGCTTTGTCATTGCACAAAATACAAGTTCTCAGGCAACAAAATGCAGTTTGGCATCTAATCCAATAGTGTGAAATAGTGCAAAAGTGCTAGAAATGCCTGTACTACTTACACGTAAATAGTGAGAAAATGTACATACAGTATATACAGTGGTATGCATAGTGCGATACATGCAATGAGGTATACACAGAATCAAGGATCACAGTAAGAGTTTCTGTACAGTGACTGCCCTTTGCATAGGCTTTAAAATTTATATACAAACCAAAAAACTGCAAGTTGTTCCATAAGCACACAGGAAACTAAACTTCTTGGTCAAATGAAGTACCTTTATTGAGCTGTACAATAGCGTAGGATAGAGTTTGATTTTGGGGGGACACGACTGAATAGTTATTTAAATACAAAGGTCTGTTTCGGGATGAATTAACACCAGCATTTTCCTCCCCTTCCACCCCAGTCATAATGTTATATGTTTTACTGAATAACAGAACGTGCAGTGCAGTACCTCTCTTGCCAGCATCCGGCCTCTGCTTCATCCAAGCGTCATTCTCAGCATCATCACCATCTCCATCACAAGCTCAGCATCTTCTGATTGCAGCGACAGATCCAGCAGAATCTGATTTGATGGAACATAGACCGTGTGCCACATTTCTAAAGAACATAAACTGACATTAGAAAATAATGTATTATTTTATAAGCTGGACACAAGTTATAAAACAAATGGAGTTGTTATGTAACAACAGGAGAATCACTTCTAATTAGTGAATATGGATCTATGTCAGATGTAGAAAACAATGCTTCCATTTGGTAACATGAATTACAGTAACTTAGTGGTATTGTGCGCATCAATAATAGCAGGTGACATACTGCATTCAATAAGGCGAGCTGTTATCAAATGAAAGTGAAGCCAGAGACGTGCAGAGTGACAAGACCGGCATTCATAATACAGACAAGTTGTTAATCAAATAATGTCATTTAAGAGTCACGGACGAGTCTGAACAAAGAGATACGTTTATTTAAAGCAGGTCTTCCCAATGTAGAAAAATATCAACAATTTAAGCCAAAAATTAGTTATTTCCCAGGCCTCACTAATATACATATATACTATAGAATCATTAACGCCCAGTTTTACATTACAACAAGGCACTAGCATTTTACACACTCAACATAAGCAAACTTTGTTTCTTTTTTCCCATTCAGCAAAGGTAGTTCCTCCATCTGGCCAATAAGTCCACTGATAAACATACGTGCATTTTTTCCATAATTATCCAGTTTGTGACTGATGGCTATACTCATTTGACCAAACTTTTCAGCCGTGAAGCATGAGCCATCGTCAGATCCCCCGCTCCGTGACATTTCACACTGGTTATGCTAATGTGCTTGCTCACTTGACAAGTATCTTCTGTTACATGAATCATAATGACTGGAAAAATAAAAAAAGAAATGCTCCAAAGATCCTTGAAAAATAAAATATGTATCTATATATTGCTCAATTTTCTATATATTTTTTTGGATGTACTGTAATGTGCTCATGATAGAAATGAACTCCATTAACACTCTTAAGATTATCTTGAGTATGTCTGGTAGCTGCTTATGTACCTGCACTGATTAAATGAATGATGCCCTATATTTACTTTTACAGTGTAATGAATAGTGCAATTATTCAAACAAAACACGGCAACACATAGAAAACCATAGAACAAAATTAAACCAGGCACTATGGTTTTAAAACCATTCAGTATTAGTAACAGCAAATTAAAGGAAAAAATGACTACAAATAAAGGTTTTCCTCCACAAATTGTGAATGAGTTGTACTTAATACAAAACATTCAAAAAACCAGTTTGCATTTTTTTTCTTGGTAATTGCTTGCGTAATGAAAAGTAAATGTTTCAAAAGAATCATTTACTAAAGAATAATTTCCATCTTATGACAAAATATCTGAAATAATTTCATATAATGACACAGAAAATAAGGCAGGATATGCTGAATGGCTTCTCCACCTTTCTGAGAGAGTCTTCTGGAGAGTTCCAAAAAGTGAGTCTATGAGTAGTCACCTTATACCTTGGCAAGCTCTAATTATCAAAAGACAAAGGACTCCATTTACATTTGTATTAAATCAACAGAATACAATCTACACTCAACACTGCTGAGGTTGGTTGGGCAAACCTACGGACCCACCCGGCCTTATGCAAGATGAGCCGCGCTGTTGTTGTGTGACGCAGAGAGGAGAAGAAAATTACAGGCTAAAGTGAAATACAGTTTCAGGCGCTTTCAGCGCGCCGAAACACACGCGACACTGAGTGTCATGCCCTGATCGTCCGCTCCTCCCGTGTGCCACGCCCCCTCGTTAACCCGGTGTGGATTCCCGGTGTTTACCAGCTGTCCTTCATTGTTGTTAGTAGTTCATTGTATTTAGTCCGCGTTTCCATTCGTTTCCCCAGTCCGGTCATTGATGTTTTATGTGGTATGTACGTGCTGAATAAACCCCGTTTGCCGATTTCCTGGCTGGACAAACCTGCTTTACCGCTCGCCCGCCGACAGCATACAACACACAGGGACGCTTTCTGAGAGGTATTCACAATTGTTTTTGGGGAACCAATTCGTTGGAAGCTGGGCCAATTGTCTCTTGTGTTCTGCAAGATGACAACATCGTGTGTGGCCTTAGCCCTTATTTGGCTACCCTGGAGCCGTTTCCAAAATGCAGTGACATACGCCACGCAAAGGGTAGTATGCTGTAAGAACCGTGCTCCACTAAGAAGCACTACCCTCGTCAAACGCCCAGACTAGAGGAGCTGCACACTGCTTGGGTGTAAGGCATTCTTCACCCTCCCACCGAAAACACCCCCCAGCCACACACACAGATCCAGGTATGCACCACCTCTGCCAGAAGACACCGTTTCCCTTGGGCTTCCAGTGTGAAGACAGTCTTGCTTATTTTATTTTTTTAAACTTAAAAATAAATGTCAAATGTTTACAAATAATTGCTGATTGAATGTTAATAAATTTTAAACAAAATGCTAATAAAAAAAAACTCCTGGAAAAAACTCAGAAGTAAGCCAATGTGCTAGTGAGGGGAAGGTTGTTGGTTCATATCCCATGGGTGCTGGAGTGAGAATGAGGTCTTCGACCTGCGTTACTCCAGGAACTGGCTAACCCTGCTTGATCTTCATTTTGGATAGAAATGTCAGGTAAAACTAAATATATGATTGATTTGGTTATTGAAAACGTTCTGCCAGGCCAGGGAAACTTGCATGGGTGAAGGTGCCCATCCGCCATGCTGTGCAGTTCTGCATTAGTGGAGATGTGGGACAGAGAAAGAGGAGGATGTCTTCTGCTGGCCCAGTGTGGGAGTTGGCCATGCCGCTCACGGTGGCACAGACCTAAACTCCTCGCCTTGATCTGCCCCTGTGACTCTTGTATACAAGTCAATGTTAACAATAAAGTGAGATCTCTAGACCAAATTAACTGGTTTTACACTCGTAATCCCACAGTTCCAAGAACAGATGCTTTGGTTTAGATATTCCTCTCAGCTGGGAGATATTTGAGAGCATTGGCGCCGTACTTTCGGGACAGATCCTGGTGGAACTCCTCCTTGAACACGCTCAGACAGGACTTGTAACTGGAGCGGAACTTGGAGATGTCAAAGCTGGGAGCGTGTGGCATGTGGATCATGAAGGCATTAGGTAGGACCACCAAGTCGTACTCCTGGAGATGGAAGGAGAGAGAACTTAATTTTCCTGACTTTACGCTGAGTATGGTGCCCTGAATGCCACTGCGCTTGGATCACTCAGCACTAAGTCCATAAGTACCGCCGTGCCTACCTGGGCGTCCAGCTCCATGATGTGGGAGACTTTGTTCCAGCCAAACCCTACAAACCTCTGGTCGTACTCCGGACAGTCCCGCCGCACCACTACATAGGGCTCGAAATCGGGCTCCCACTCCACCTTATAGGGGGTGGTGGCCGTCCGCCACTTGGCGTAGTTGGTTGGTGCGTGGCCCTTGGTCCATACGTGGTACCTGACACGTGCACACAGACAAACACAGACCGCAGGGTTTAGCTATGTGGTAATCAATCAGCATAAGGATTTAGTGAACGTCTAATTTCCACATATATAAATGCAATACTAACTAAAATAGAAAGTCTAATGGACAATATTACATCAATATTAATCTAAATTAGTGGTCCCCAACTTTTTTTATGGTAAGAGCTTTTACAAAAACAATACTCTAGCAAGTTATGGTTTCACAACAAGGGATGGGAAGGGGTAGAAGGGGTAGCCTTCGGGGACTGGAAGCTGTTTGGGACTAGAAATGTCAAGTCAATTTGTGAAGCACATTTAAAAACAACAGGAGCTGACCAGGGGGCTGTTCCTTGAAGCAGGATTTCTTGTTTAGCCGGATAATTTGTCAGATTTAAGGTAGTCTGGGTTAAAGGTAAGGGAATGAAAATAAAGTCCTTTAATCCTAGATTACCTTAAATCTAAGACATTATCTGGCTAAACAAGAAACCCTCCTTCATGGAATACCCCCCTGAAGTGCTTTCCAATCCTTGTTGATCGATCAATTGGCAACCAGTGATACAGATTGTTTAATTATAACTGTATTCTGGTTAGGGGATCACTCGTAAATCTAGAGGTAAATCATAAACCTAATCTCAAAATCTATGTCACATTCACACACACCATAATGGTATGCAGACAAGTAAAGTATGAACTAGGTTAAGTGAGCTTTAGGGTCAGGTAGAAGCTAAAAATGTCAGCCTGAGCCCAACCAAGGCCCGTGGCATTTAGGTGGCACCCAACCCGAGTATGAATATTCAAGATATTTCTCAGCCCAAGCCTGATATAATAATAATAATCAATCCTTTATTGTCCCCGTGGGGAAATTCTTTTTACGTCTCCCTCAACTTGGTCTTTGTAGATCAAGTTGTCTGCGAAGGGCAGCCACCAGTTGGGGCGCCCAGGGAGCTAGGGGTTAAGGGCCTTGCTCAAGGACCTGCAGACGTGCTGAGGCTGGATTTGAACCTGTGACCTCATGATTACAGGCACACAGGCTTAGCCCACTGAGCCACACGCTGCCCCTAAATGCGGCATAAACACAAATCTCAATGACGTCATGTTGCAGAGGCCCAAACACACACACACACAAACATAAACAAACGGGTGCACTGTCTTACGCATCAACGCAATGTTTCAAAAGCTACAATGAGCCTGAGCCCAACCCAATCCCGACCACGGCATGAAAAATAAATGGCCCAAACTCAACCCAAATCTGGCGATGAGCTCCGTTTGGCTTGCAGACCTATTATGTGGCCGTCTATGAAGTTTTATGCAATGCTCTAGTTCTCCATTTGGGGGCAGTGTGGCACTGATGTTCAACCAACTGGCATCTGGCATTCTGAATCCATGGTAACTCCACTCATAGCGTGAAAAGTGACCAAGTACTACTGATGTTAATGCAAAACTTTTAGGCCATTAAATTCATGAATACCCTTTTAAAAATAAAACTGGTTTTGAAAGCCTGGGTTGCTAAGGTAACTTTTAATATTGCTCATAAGGCCAGTGATTCAGTTGGCTCCTAGATCAGACTATTACAATATCCATCCATCCATCCATCCATTTACATGGGAAAGGATCATGAGGGCCTGAAGTCTATTCTTGGCAACACAGGGCCAATGTGTAGAGTATTCCCTTGATTATAACAGATAATAATAATATGGCAAATTTTACCATAATGATACAGCAAACTAGTTCAGACATAAGATAAGATGGAAATAATTACTTTAAACATTCATAAGAACTATTAACATCAAATGTTGGTGAGTAAACATACAAAGGAAGGCAACTCTAAGCCAGAGGTTTTTATTTACTCAATTCAATGAATTGCAGTACATACGATTAAAACGGCATTTATTCCGTATTTAATCTTAAGTGCTTTTTTTAAAGAAAACGTTGACATCTGTACAATTTTTCCACTCATTTAGAAACAATTCAAGCTTTACAAAAATACCCACTTATGCTTCTGTTAGAATCCCACAGTAAATTAGTGTAATCCCATGCTGGATGCGCTTGTCTTACAGATGGTTTCAACAGATCTCCATTAGCAGCTGTCCAAGTGACAGCTAGCCTAGTTAATCGATTGAGTCAAGACAACACAGAGAAGAACAGGGAGGAATGTGCTACAGAGGAAATGCAGGAAACAGACAAAATTACTATTGCTGACTCAAGATGGACTTTATAAAAGTGCCTCAACACAAAAACCCACAAAAAAACGCCACTTTAAAATTTTCCAGCACTAGCCCAGTGCAATAAAAAATTTAATAGTCTGATAATTGTCACTCTGCAGCTTGTGCACAAAAATCAAGCACACCATAAATAAACAAAATTTCCTATATATAACTTGCAAAGTATCACAGCACAAATTATTCCACTTCATCGGTCTTGGCATCCATTTAAAGGTGTGAATTTTGGATGCTAAGGAGATTACTTACCTGTACCAGGTAAGTACAGGTAAATATTAAACATAATAATAATATTTTTTATTATTATAACCTTTGTTATTATACATGGAATTTGTAGAGTGCACATTCTAAAGCATATTTGTATAAGCATAATTATATTTCACATACAGTTATATTTCTAACTTTCTTCTAAACTGCTAGCTCTGAATAACCAGCTGGGCTTGTTTAAATATTTAAGAGCTCATTATGGTCGCTGGACTTGTATGTTGACATTGGCAAAGTAAAATGACTGAGACGAGGAAAATAAAAGGTGGTGGTGATTTAGAGGGTCCTCTCACCTGAAGGGGTAGAGGGTCCCCATGTCCAGCATGGAGAGGAGCTCAGCTTTGGATTTGGGGAAGGAGAGACGGTACCTCAGGGTCTCAAAGGCTGGTACCACCAGCGCCTTCTTGGTGTCAGTCATGTCCAGCTGCAGGACGGACTTCCTGCATAGAAAATCACACACATTACTGTAAACAAGGTCAAGTCAAGTGGCCTTCACTATCATACCATCCATATACAGGTACACAGTGGCTTCACAGGACGTCAAGCACAAAACATAGGACATTGATAACCGGGTGGCTTATATACATGACTCCCTGAAAAATATGGTTTAAGAAGACTCTTTGGAGATGGAGCTGCTCACCTGAGGTAATCATAGAGGCCGTACATGGGCAGGAAGTCGACGTCGGCCAGGAACACGTACGCGGTGCCAGCGTGCCTCAGGGCCACGTTGCGCAGCAGGTTGACGGGGTAGAACTGGCCCTCCTTGTAGACCACGTGGTAGCCCACGTTCCTGCGGTTCTTCAGCAGCTCTGAGGACTGGGCGTAGCGCAGGAACTGCTGGGCCTCGGCGTCGGACATGTAGAGGGCCAGGCTGATGGGGCCCTCCCAGTGCTTACAGATGGCCTCCAACATCTGCAGCCTGGATACACACGAGTGTCCTTCACTCAGGTGTCGTCCTTCCCCACGGGAGACCGGCAAACCCGGGTCAGCCAGCGTTTTTCCCAAACACAGCATGTACACAAAGAACTAAAAACACTTTAGATACTTGCCGCATACCATATTCATTCCACGCTTCATGTTGCCAAGTTATTAATTATCCTTATTTATATTGAATCGTGCATGTAAATTGCACGAGTCCAGCCCCCCTGATTCACACTGTCCTGTGGTTCTGCACTGTTCAAGTTCTGAATCTTCCAGTAACATTTTACTCGAGGGGCCACAAATAATGTAGTAGTACACTCTTAACTAAAGTATTAAACAGAAACTAAGCGTGAGTACTGATACCATGTCCGTTCATCATTAACCAATCGTGAAGGTTCTGGTATTTCATGCAGTTACTATACTTGGTCATGGTTTGTATTTGAGTAGTAACCAAGTTATTAAATTATTTGTGTCCCCTTAAACTGTTACCATCTTACCCCTTGTTGTTTGTTCTGTAACTGACTCCGTGGTGCTGGAGAAATCTTCTGTTGTGCCATTGATGACGGTACGACAACAAGGTCCACATGACTTGATTTTACTTTACAGCCGGGCATACATAGCGAGGCTGACTGAATACATAAACATGTATAGCTTAACTTAATAGGCCTGCATAATGTGCAATGTTAGTATCGACATTGCATATAATGCCAATTCAACTGCTGCATCATAAGGACGGTGATAGTCAGCTGGGATGAGACTTGCAACTTTAATGAATGTTCTTTTTCAACATTATCTTGTATATGTTACAAAAGCACTGGTTTCTGTCTGTTAGTACAGCAGACTCTCTTGGTAGATATTAAGTTCTTTTTGATTATGGTTTTTTTTTGGGCAAATTTTTTGACAAATTTTTTCCACAAATATCGCACTATTTATTGCAAACTTTTATTTTACATTATCTTGATTACTGAATAATCGTAACCATAAAAACACTATTCTAGTTCCTATGTAATTTAGTATCAATGCAAATCCCAGTGAATCTAACTATTCCTGAATATAGAACCTTGTTAAACTAACCTACTGATGACATTTCTCACTCCTTCCTGAAGTGCTAACAGTCTGCAAAGGCTTGAATTAAGGATGGAATTAGCGGTGATGTGCACACCTGTCCATGGAGAGCTGGGCGACCAGCGTGACGTCGGAGCCGTCGTCAGCGGGGATGTAGTCGTACTGCAGGAAGTACAGATGCATTCTGTGCACCGTGATCCGCTCCCGCCGGAAATCGTAGCACTGGTCGTCCTCGTCCAGCCCCTCCAGCGCGGCCTGTAACTGGGGGGCAGGGGGTGGGCAATAATTGGATACCGGTGTCAGATGTCGAATGGGAATCAGAGAGCGGCAAATGGGAGCTGGCTGATGTGATCACTGGGGTGGAAACGTCTGACAATTTAAGGCAGCGTGTTGAATGACTACGGTGTGACAGCTGACAGTTTACAATTTTTTTTTTTTTTGGGGGGGGGGCTCACCCAGACGCTCTCGGGGCTGGGCTGGCTGGGGCAGCTGAAGAGCTCCCTACGCAGCAGGTTTCCGTCGTACTCCAGGAAGGTCAGGTACAGGTTCCGGAAGAACTCCACGTGCTTGTTCTTCACGCGTAGCTTCTTGGGCGAGTTCCAGTGGATCACCTTGGGATTCGACATAAAAATGCGCACATGCAAAGTTATACTGGTATAGCTTACAGAGAAACGAAAATCTGGCTCACTCTTTTGCGAAAAGAAAAAAAAAAAAAAAACACACACAAAAAGGTAATAAATGAAGTGGAGGGGAGCAAAAAGACGAAAGCTAAATAGACAAAAGGATATATATATAGATAAAAGAGAAAGATGTTAAGATTGTTATACACAGCATGCATGTAGTCAGCCAAGGTCACACACATCCCTTCCTGACATACGTCTGAACTCTCTGAGCAGGAGTGACCTTAGAAATCCTGAACCCACAAGTATACAAAATACAATCTCTGCACATTCCAGGATCCACATCCATCTGGGTCCTGTCAGTCATCCAGGGCTGCCATCACTGTCTATAAGATCGCAAACACTGCAGTATTTACAGTCATTTACAAGATAATCATCTTCCATTCTGAATTTCCACCAAGATCAACACCAGTATATAAGAACATGTCTTTGACTGGATGTAAGGAAGGGTCTCCTGTCACTTTCTTTGACGCAAACACACTAAACTCTGAAATAGGGTTTCTGAAATAAGAAATTTGCTTACTGCTAATTCTATTCCAAGCTGAACAAAAATCAACTAAAAAAAAAAAATCAAAAACAAACAAACAATCTGCCCCCACCTGACTTCTGTAGCTACTTGGGGTACAGTGATGCGGTCAGGAAACGCTTTGCCTCCGGACACAGGGTTTGATACCCACAATATATTCAACACAATAAGACTGAAAACTAAAATCTTCTTATTTACTCCCCTTTAGGCATGTACATTTTTGGAAAAAAATGTTTTCAAACCATTACTTTTTTTTTCTTGCAGCTTTTTCCTTATTCTGCCGACTGCATTGCAAAATGTGTATATAAAAATCTCAAAGTAAAAAAAAATCTTAAAGTACTTTAAGAAGAAAAAAAAACAAAACAAGAAAGCAGATCCCTACCATCTTGACACTAAAAGGAAAAATATGAATAAATCAGAATTGTCTTAATGTATAAACAATGTACATGTCTGAAAACAAACTAAAATCTCACAGTTCATATTTACTCATTTTTAGGCATGTACATTTACAAAAAAAAAAAAACATTTGCAAATAATTTCTTTTCTTGCAGTTTTTTAACATTAATGTTTTTTATTTTTGCCTTGACACATTATTACACCAATACAATGCATATCATCATATTTTTGAATAAAGAAATATTGTGTCACGGTGCCGTGTTACACCCCCCTACTAGGTACCTGCATTTCTGAAGCCTGTACCATTCCAAATGTCATCCGCTAAAGCGACACACACAGGCTGGAAGAAGAGGAGAGGGAAGGAGTCAGCTTTCATCTCGCTGAAGCTTTGCAGACCTACCTTGAGGTCGGACACCTCGGTGTAGCACTGTTCTGAGCGCGTGTGGTCGGACAGCTGAACGTTCCAGAAACAGGGTAGCTGGTGCACCAAGACTGGGTTTTGCTTGATAACTGCATTAAAAATGTCCTGTTCAAGCAAAGAAATTCCAAACGTTACTTTCCACGGTGAGTAAGATCTTACCGTACATTGCCTTATGTTTTTATCAATTATTAAATCTGTCCCATGTCATTACAACTATGAATGAGTTTGTTATTTGAGAGAAGTTGCAGCTATTTTGTTGCTATATGTTAAGGTCTGAAACACTGTAATTCTATACGCATTATCAGATCATTGCATCGCATTTACTTACACTGCCCGGGCAAAAAAAAAAGTCTCCATCTGAATTTTTGGACCGCCTTTAGTTTTGATTATGGCGCACATTTGTCGTGGCATTGTTTCCACACGCTTATGCAACATCTCACAATTTTCATCCACACTTGCATTAATTTCTCACCGAGATCCTGTATTGACAAGTGAGTTGAACCTCCATAAAGCCTCCTTCAGCACATCCCAA